>JNEY01000017.1:443565-474029 GCA_020875895.1 Aphelenchus avenae
GGGGGGGGGGCAAGGCAAATAATAAACTTTTGCCAGACAATCCATAAATCGCTCTGGCGGCGCCTGCGGCGGGCCGTTTGAGGCCGAAATATCCTAAAATCGCACCTTGAACGCATGAAAAGGTCAAGATTTCAGCGATAGGATCATCATACATAGGGTCATGCAATAACACCGACAAGATCTTCCAAGAAAATGAAAAGGCTAAATTTCAACGATTTTTTTGTAGAATAAGCCTGAAAATCGTTTTGGCGGCGCCATATGTGTCTTTGGCATGCATCTTGCAAAACATGTAGTATACAGGGTACCAAGGGTAGCGGGGGACGAACATAATATTTCCACTTGGACGGCGTCTTCACTTCCGTCCTCGAAGTCTTAGGCCAGCTTCTAAAGGCCAGATATCGCATACCTAGGTCCTCTAGCCCTGTTTAGCCCGCTTCATAAATGACATCCGCTCATATACATAGCTAGGGGCGGGCGGGGACGCGAAAGGGGAGACGAGACCAAGGTGAGGCAACCATGTGCAACGGGCCTTCCAGTCTGGCCCGGCGGGCCTTGACTTCTTAGGCTAGACAGGAAAAATCCCCTTGATCCCCCTTTGGTACTTTCCATAGGCTAAAGTGTTGCCCCTTATAATGAGCTAGCCGGCCAAAGGCCTCCGCCGAAAAATAGGTAAGGGTCCCCCCGTAGGTTCCAACCCTCCCGAGGCGTCCTAGCTAAGTCCTTGCATACGCTTTCCGGTATGTATCCTATAAAACCTGTCGTATACGCAGCAGACGGTAATACCCGTTTGTCGTACTACCAAGAGCAGTCGAAAACCTGCTCTTCTCAGTCGTGGAAGCTCGGCGGTGATTAGGGATAGTCATTAGTCACACGTGCCGTGGAAACGGTCGTTCCCGTTTACCGGTCTGTGAAACACGGCCACGCTTCATGGCAAGGGGTCCTAGCACGGGTAGGGTCATGGCACGGGAGCGGTTCGCGATATGATACAGGCTTGCGGTGATGACTGTTAACAACTGAAGGCGCGGTAAGAAACAAGTACATTCTACGATCCCAGTGCTCTGAATCACGATACATCGCTCGTAAAGCTGGCGGATCGGGCTGGGTTTGCTGGTGAGGCCCAGTTGCGTCTGGACTCGATTAAATCCGGACATGTTTCCAAGCGGAAGATGTGGGCTTTTTGCTATAAGGCGCAGAAACGCCCTCGCTCTCCAACGAGCCGTACTGAATTACAGAAAACTTGGATTTCGTGTGAGGAAAACCGTCCGACTCGCTTCGGTGTTTATCCAATCCTGTATTTCAGGAAAGCTTACTCCGGTACGTCAAAAAGGGGAGGAATATCCGAACTGAATCGTTTGCTTGCGAAGTTCTTTTCTCTGAGGGAGCGTCCAGAAATTCCGTCATGGGCATCTTGTCCTTTTTGTACCCCCCCCCCCGCCCGTCAAGCCCCCATCACGGTCGGGTCACAGCCCCTGTCGCAGTGACACCTTAAATTCGCGATACGATAGTGTAAAATTTGTTGGACATTCTCTTTTTTCACGCTTTTTGATCATCGAAAAATCTCCGTCGCAGGCACACGAACGAAATTTTATGTCAGAACTTGGCAAATATAATAAAAATTTCGTCAGTCGGGCCATTTTATCTAGTGCTTAACGTGACGCCCCCTCCCTCTCTGAGACCCCCTGTCACACCCCTCAGAGGCTGCCCGTCCTCGTGTCGCCGTGACGGAATGTCTGGACCCTCCCTTACATCTGAGGAACCTAATCCACACAGCTAAATTGTGAACGTAAAAATCAGAAATTCTAATCAAGCTCTTTTGGGCACTCTTAGCAGTGGAGGTCCGACTTGATAGCTTACAGGTTTGCCGGCCATTGTTCCTGGCCTCTGAAGGCCAGAATGACGACGTCCACAAGACACCCAAAAAATCGCCTTCTTAAGAAATACATGCAGACACTTTCCATGGGAGCGTCTTCGACGTTCTCGTGGGGCCAAGAAGATAACAGCTCTCAATCATAGGTTAAAAGAAAACTTTTCGACATCGCCGTTTTACAACACAAAACTTGTCTGCGTTGGGCTCTGTCCGATGAAGCGATTTGCTTTCTTAGTATTCTGCAACGCAGCTTACTGTTACCTTCCGAACAAAAAGTTCAGGGGTTAATAGATAGGGCTCTAGCTGAGAATGCTGGCCGCACAGATGAGCGGAGAAGTCAACAACTTCTCTTTGCGGTCACGAACATTATGCGTTTGCAGAGGGTTGCGTGGGCTCGTTTAAAGAAGATCATTCAGCTCATTTTTCATTCCGCAATACCATAGTTTCGACCACAATGCTGCCGACTGAAGCCTTCGCCGAAGCCGTCGTATTCCTTCGCCTCTTCGACCTGAGCGCTCTCGCGGTCACCAGTGCGCTGTGCTCATCGCTTGCAACCAAAGCATCCACCGCGATTCGATGGGAGGAATTCTCGGCCTTACACTTTTCCATTGGGACCACTTATGTCCGAATCATTCGCATAAATGACGCGCCAATGAAGGACTAGCTCGTGGCCTCTCTGGAATTCCCGGATGCCGCTGCCACGGCAGAATTCGTCGCCGCCGCCCTTCCTAACTGCATCATCGAGCACATGGCAATTTCCAGGTTCCATCACAGGTACATCTGTGAAGTGATTAATCGAACCGTGGATTCTGTCGTTATCAAGGGAGTTCTTCGTCTTCCCGAGCTGATGCGTCATGTCGATGCGCTCGCTTTAGCTCGGAAATTTCGAAAAGTCAAGGTCAGTTTATACATCGCATGTTTTTGCTTCATCTATTCTGAATGCGTATGACACCGTTCGGTTTCCTCTAGGCAATGAAACTCATTCAAAAAGGACGAAACAACGACGATGAAATGAATCAAATCGCAAATTTATTCCGTGGAAGTACCGTTCAGGAGGTTATTTTGTACGAGCACTTCGGTTCGAGAGCCCAGAAGATCGCGCTCATTTGAGGATGTATTCGTTACACGGAAGCGTTTTTGAATCAAGGAATTATACAACTGTGCGCCGTTAGAAGTTAGCTATTTATTTGCCGTGTACGCCATGCATGCTCATAAAAGATAGTTAGAACTGGATCAATGAAGTGACATCACCCTGCAAGCTCCATTTGTCTCAACGCTAGCGCGCAACGGCCCCTAACTTTTGCCCTTTTGCGACAAGTCTGGGCTCATTTTTTCTGGGTACCAGGACCATGACCTAGACGCCCAGGACTAAAGGGCCTGCCGGCTACTAGTTGTTTTGGTCCCATTGTTTCGGTCCCGGTATTTTCGGGCCCCTTGTGTCGTGGGGTACCGGAAGACTTCGCGTCGAGCTGGAAGCACAGTTCCCGACCCCACCGTAGTGTCACGAATAATTCACGTTCCATCCCTGAATATACGCTATCTCGAGTCTATGGACGTCCATCCATACGGCGGGCGTGCTCAAAGTTTTCAAGCATTTCGAGTGCGAATACTGTGAAAGGACGCACCACACAGCTTTTGACCGGACGCAGCGAGCAAAGAACACCGACTGCGTTGTTTCCACACCGACGTAGCATTCTCTCAAACCATTGAGAGTAGCGTGGAGGGAATGCGACACGCATTTGTCGGAGTTCACTAGCCAGAAGGTTGCGCCGCTGGCCGGGGAAGCCGCTCGCCTGGGAACCCCATTAGCGAGTATGCCATCGATTTCGGAAGCGGACTTTGCCTCGTGGCCGGCGAACGACTTCTCGGCATTCTTTGTCGTGCGCGGCGAATTAGTGCGCTCCTAAAACGGCATTCAACATTCCTTTTTTACGCAAACAGCAAAACTTCGGTTGCTCACATGAGATCCATTGCAAATTTAGCGGCAATGCCCGCGTAAGAGGGTAGAGGGCCACGGCGTATGTGGGGTCAATCCCCGTAATCCCGTCCATAACAAGGTGTCATACAAAACTTACGTGAACTCACAAAGCGGTTTTTGAACCTCGCCCCTCTGTGGACATTTGTGAACAGACCCCCTACCGTTTTTGAATGGTACTATTTTGCAGTTCCGTATACATATGTTCTCGCAATACTTTAGAAACACTCGTTCCAAGTTTCCTTTGGCAGAATTTAGATGCAACAAGCGGTCGCAGACGTTCCCGACGCTGAGGCCGATGAAAGCAAATGCCCGAAAAAGGCGTGCCTTAAAATCTGCGTTGGATTCGCACTGATAAGCCTGGGAGTTTATTTCGTTCTTCGCCGTCGCCCTGATACTGACCGCGGTCTCTGGCTGCTGGTCGGAGGGATGACCTTCCTTTGCGTCGGATGCTACAAGTGCCTTTTGGCGAACGATGTAAGTGTGTTTTTCGGCGGCTTTCTAGCAGACTTTGTACGGGTTAACTGCAACAAGCGAGACTGAGAAATTTTCGCAAAACAATGCTCTGCTTGGCTTTCCACTAGAGCTTCATTTTCCCTGTTTGTTTTAGATGAGGGATTTTTCTCTCCCTATATTCTGACCTATGTTGAAGCATCCGATTTTTAAAAATCAAATTAGAGCTTTTTCTGCTAAAAATTAATGTCCGTCCGCAGCGAGACTTGTTTATTTATGTCCCTCACACTGCCAGAATGACGAGTTTTTTTTTTTTGGCTAACCTTCACCTTACAGGAATCTCACAACTCTGTCAAAACCACTGTTAACCAGCCGGACCTGCACGTTTATCCGAATCCTCTGTCGCCGTGCCCGTGCTCAGCAAACGCACATTTCAATCCGCCAAATTGTGGCCAGACTTTAAACTGTACAGACGGTCCAACTGGTCGGACAGCTACAGATGCCCTGGCTATATCGGGACGACCCAGTCTTCCTCCTCCATCGGTTTCGACGAATGGAAGTGAACCTCCACCATCGTACGAAGAAGTGGCTAATTTACCGCCTGACTACGAAAGCATTATTTGAGTCTTTATTGTCGGTCTTTTACATATTATACGGGTCGTTGAAGTAAAAGAGAGTCCTGATAAAGCGTGCTGTACAAGGAGCACCAACTAAGCATTTAGGCTCCATTTTTCGAAGCATGGAACGAAACGGTCTGTAGATCCGAGTGGACCAAAAAGTCGATCGGGCCTTGCCCACTCGTTTCCCCCGGGCGGTCTTACGGGAAGATGTTCACGTAAAGTCCGCGTGATATCATGTAGAGATGGCGACCCGTGCCGTGCCGGGGAGCCGCGGTTACGGCCCGGCTCCACGGCACGGGATGCATCAACACGTCAAGTCCCACGGGACGGCTCAGAATTCTGCCATTTTGAGGGTCGTCTCCCGTGGCCGTGAACAGTCGAGGTAGTGCAAAAACCGCGTTTTGTGTAATACGGCCCGATTTTTTCGACCACGGCCCGGCTCCACGATATGGGAGAGGTCACCAAGGCACGGTTGACGCCACGATAGGAGTGTATCGGTAAAGCCTAATATCATGGAATCTAAAAAGAGCCGTGAACTGTTTTCGCGACACTGCGCACTGTGCATAAGTGTTTCGGTTGTTCCTTTTTTGTGTCACTGTTTTTTTTCTTCTTTTGGTCTCTCATACGACATGCCTATAGAGGAATCTAGTTCTGGCTCGAAAACGAATGTGCAACGAACGGAACGGTACAAGCACGTGCGAAGAACGTAACCGCCTTAACTTGCTGACAACACGAGCGGAGAACCTTTTTTTAATTTTTAACCTATCTTTACTTGCCTGTTTTTTCACCCGCTAAAAACTTCCATTTCGTCTGTTCCACTCAGATCCCGTTTGACGGTTTGCTGTATCCTCTTTTTCTGCTTTTCTTGCGCTTCGTCTCTTTATTTCCGGCAATGGTTACGCATTCGGCAACAAACACGCGTCTTTCGAAAGCCGCCCTCGGCCAGCCGACTCTAGTGACGTCAGGAGTGAGTCAGCTGGCCGGGAGGCATATTCCGCCCGCACAGCTTGCGGTCACTCGGCGTATGTGTTCGGGTCGGCGAAGCCGTCATTTTAGTGATGTTTTTTCAGGGAAAATGCTTTAGATGAGTAGCTCACAGGTTCGCTTTTACGGCCAAAATATCGAAATTTGTTCCAGTCGGATTTCGATGATCGAAGAGAATGACCGCCGAGTCGGCTACTGCGGCTTCGCATGCGTCTTTGCCGTTTTGTGCTCACTTTTCGGCGGCTTCTACTTGCTCTCATGTCCCGATAAGGCAAAGTCCTGCAACCTGGCCTACGTTGGAGTAGGTTTCTTCGCAGTGGCTGCGCTTGTGATCTGCGTATCCTGCTGTCTAGCAGTGCGACAGAAACTGGTTGGTTTTCTCAATATCTTAATGGTATTTTCGTGTATTTTTTTACGTTTTAGACTGCGGACGACGATTCCTTCTTACCGCGTGCACACGACGACATTCCTTAATATCCTTTATTTTCCTTTATTGCAGGTTTTTGCCTGATGTCTTGCAGCATTACTCAGATAAAAGAATTCTTGACGAGAACGACATTAGTTCCAGCCGAAAGAGTTCCCTTAAAACAATCGTTCGTCGACTCATAAGACCAGACCGCAAGATGTTTACCTCCATGGATATGTCGTAGCGTCTTTTTTTAAATTAATTTTCGTTTTTTTAAACTTTACTTATCTTAATTTTCGTAAGTGGTAGCGTCAGCGATAGCCGCGTGTTGCCATTGGACGCGATTCAATTGGTAAAAAATAATGCAACCCTGACAAAGCATTCGTCCCTGTCGTGAACGGCTGCTTGTTGGAAGCGCTCGTACGCACGGTAAATGGTAAAGATGCACTCCATTGTATGATCTCCACGCAATATTTAGCGGTGCAAAGAACGGGCTACCTATTAATGACTGAAGCAATGCTCTGCTCAAGTACAGGGATCTTTTGAAATTTATTCCAATTCCGAATTCCGGAGTTTCCCATTCCAAATATAGGGCACCTTCCGGATCCGACTTTCGAATGAAATCGAATCCATTCTGACCTGCTGTCGATAAACATGGACGTTCCGCGAGTCCCGCGAATGTTCGAAACTCTATGCAGAGAGTTCGAACAAGCAAGGATCTACAGGGGAACTGAGAAAGCCGTGCGAAGGTGTAAGTCGGGCGTCGGTCGCAAGGAGACGGCGGTACACGGAGAAGCCGTCTAGGTATTTCTACAACTGGCTTTGTACAGTTCTGTGGGCACTATAGCCGTATGGGGTTTTTGGCAAACGAATGAGAAACGTGACGTCTTGGAGTTGGCTGATACGATCCTTGGAGGAAGCACAATAAGGCCGTGGACCAAGCTCTCTAGGCATTCCAGTTATCGCGGCGTATCCCTTCCTAGCGTACCAAGTTGTGTATCACTCAAGATCGATAGAATAAAGGTAGCTTGGGTCGCTGCTGCTTGACGCAAGAACGCTATTTGCTAGTTCATTGCTGCAAGAATCGGTTCTGCTTCATGTGTGTCGTGTAACTCAATTGCCAACAATTCATTGAAGCAACTTAAGTGCGAACACACAAAGTTTAGAAAGGACAAGAAGGTGCAGATACTACCTTCTTGTCCATCTCCCTGGGACATTCCTCGCTCGACAATGGCCATTATCTGCACCACGGTCCCGTTCCTGGTGTCACTGACATTTGCCCTACTGGGATTGTTTATGGCAACTGTACGGTAATGCTTTGTCCTACCGCATAGCAGTCTGCCGCTATATTACGTGTCATTGCGTGACGAGGAAAGCGGTGCATGGGGCCACCAATGCATTGAAAATGTAACATGAGTATCGTGATGCTATGTCCTATGGGTTACTAAAGTTGAACGCAAAGTGCATTTTTCGCCCAACTTATCTGTTCGGTGCATGCAATGCCCAAAGCGGCTGTGACACCAGCGACCTAGAAGCGAGCGTCCTACGGCGACGACGAATCTGTAATCTGGCATCTAGGAAAAAGTATCAAAGGGGTAACCAAGGCAATTTTTCCCTAATCTTAAAAAAAGAAAAATTGGTTTTAGCCATTACGAACTCTGGATTGCATACAACGGCAGCGAAGTTCTTCGAGATAGCGTTGGCGAATTTTATGCAATCATCATTTGTCCCGCTAGGCAGCATAAATAGGCTTAACCAGATTGAAGATGAGGTAACGAAGTCTTAAAAAAATCAGCTTCCACCAAAACTGTGGATGTTTTTTTCGCATGTGGTCCGATCGCTGGACTATTGGTGAGCTGTTCCATGCTGACCGTTCCGAAAGGCGTTATGAAAGTCTGTAAGCCTTACAGGGAGGGGAGGTACTCGGAGCCCCGACAAATTTCAGTGCAAAAATTGATTACACCCCGTTTGAGCGTGAGGGGGGGGGCAAAAAAGTGCGATGTACTGCTTACAGACTTCCTGGACGGCCGCTTACTGCTTTTCGCTGCTAGATGGTTAGAGGAATAAGATGCAATTCAGACACTAGCCCGTAAACGACGCCGGCTTGAATCAGTTTAGACCCTAAAGTTACCTTTCGCCTACCGTTTCTTCCAATTGACGCTTGGAGATTCAGAGACGGGAAATAGCCTAGTTGATTGCGATAAAGTGAGAATCTTTCAGTCGACGACCGCTGGATACCTTCCAGGTAAATTCCTATTATCGAGCATGCCCCTGTCCCTCGACCGTAGCCCTGGGAAACCTGTTAAAAGTCCTATAGAGCGAGTTCTCCGCATATGAACCCCCAGTAGGATGCATCAGCGAAATATAACCGTGTACCCAACATCTTTTCGAAAAGAGAACTTCGTAGAAATTGGACAAGAGATGCTGCACGGTGGGCCTATTCAAAAGTATGTGGTAATTGATTTTGAAGATTTGGTGTGTTGCGAGATATTAGCTGCGGTCTGAGCCCCGCAAAATCGGGGGAGAGGTTAAAAAAGCCTCTTTATTACTTCGGATGGTATTAGTCAGTTTCCCGGAAACATGACGTTTATATGTTCTTTGCTTATTCCGCCAAAATAACTATATTTGCCCTCTGGTCAACCTCAATTGTTAACCTCTTGTTTGCGATCGCCCATTTGCGGAAGATTAAGAGACACTGCGGCTCTCTAACGTCGTATTCGATTCGTTATTTTGCATGGACGAGGCGGGCGCGCCGATCTCTCTATCGAGCGACTCGTTCCGCGACGGACATCTGCGGGAATTCATTCATGCGGCGGCAGGCCAGCTCTTTCGCAAGTTGGGTCGGGTACGCGATGGACGTTTGGCTATTCCCTGCGTGCATGTTTTGTTCGCTGGCAAATCAAGTACGAAGTTTCTGTCATGATTACTTTCTTTTCACATGATAGCGCAAGAGTAGTCTTTGCGAAATGGTCGAATCTGGTGAGTGTATGGCGGACAAGAACGATTCGTTGAACTTCTAAGGCGTCTTCTGCGTGCCGCGTAGTCCACATTCACTGCAAAATTCGTCCGAGACCTCTAGTAAAACTTAATTATGTTGTCGCTATGAGCTTTCGTGGTTTTCTTGCGAGTGTTTCCGTCTTCCTACGGCCGCTGGCCAAGCGCGGTGTGTATCAGTGCGCCCGCGCACGCCAGCGACGCTCGTTTCGGTATTTGTTACAAGGCGCCGGTTCCGCCGGGATTCCTTTATGCGGGCCTTTTCCTTTCCACCACACCGACCACCTCTCTTCTTCATATTCTGCGCGTATGCATTTCTTAGCACCTTGAAATGGTGCACACGATTAGATAATAATGCACCGTGCCGTCATCTTCTTTAATTATCGGTATTTTCCCACGGAAATAAATGCAGTAATTGCTTCTAAAGTGTTCATAATTTGCAGTTTTCTCTGTTTCTGATCGTTTTTAGTGGAGCGGGGAATATCAAGGTTTGTGAAGGGAGGAGGGTATTCGGAAAGTTTGTTGAGTAAGGTCGAAGGTTGCGGGGAGGGGTCAATAAATGATGTTGCAAACGAAGACGGGCGAGTAAGTACCTATGTGCTTAGCCCATGACATGTAGCGTTGTTCGCATAAAAGGCAACGAGTTACGCGTCCTTACTGAGATGCACTACCTCCACTTTTCGCTCCGAGATTTTCGCGAGAATGTAAGCGAGTTCATTCTTTGTGCGTTACCGTCTCCCATACGTACGCCTCATGGGGGTATGCGTAACCGAAGAGCGTCCTTCTGGGAACATGTTTGCTTCACGTTTGACTAGTTCAGTGCGCGTTTGCAAGTCACTATTTAAGTAGCTTCTATAAGAGCAACGTGAGGCAGAATTGTTCTTGTTTATACCTAGAAAACACGCGCGCTTGTTCCCACGTGTCAATTTCTTTCCTGTACAAATCGCGCGAGTAGCTTTGCCTTTAGTTGCCTTTTTCGAAGGTCGTGTAGATGACGTCATGAAGAGCTCCTCGATCCGGGAACTGGCAACGACATTCGGACGATGACCGTAGGACGCACTTTGAAGGAAAGAATCGTCTTATGCCTCGTCGACACCGATACCTTTTGAGGTAAGTCTCCACAAGACTGACGGTTGCGTTGAAGAAAAACGAATGAAAGAGGACCCGACCGTTGTTTTTAAGAGGCGGAGTCTTGTTTTCGTTAGTCGCGCCGAAGATCCTGAAGGGACATTAAAGGTCTAAATTAAGCTAATCATGGACTTATTCTACATTCCCTGATTCAGAGGACCAGTGCGAGGCAAATCATGCCGGACAGTACGGCAAGATGATTGCACGCTTAAGGTACGTCTACGAAGGGTGCGTCGGTACCACGCGACGCCGTTTATGAAAGTACGACAAACACGCGAATAGGTAGGTGCGTACAATTTCGAGAATGTCACTATCTTCGGAAGATGGCATCATTCTTGTAGTTTTTTTCCTTCCAGCGAAAAAACGCGGAAATTTTGATGTTTTTAAGCGAAGCACTTTGCTTGCGCACCCAGAAGCTATGACACCTTAGGCTTGGATTGTTCCTTGGGTCCTTACGCCAAGGTCCGTTTGCTGAAAAAAGACATTATTTGCTGGCAGAAACAAATGTTCGCTGGAAAATAACTTGCTTCAGCGGAAACAATCGTATATTAAGAGGACTTGCGGGTACGGTATGCGGATTTTTGTCGCAAATGTCCAAATTACACCGAGAACTTTAGCTCATCAGCTTGGCTGTCGACCCCTAGAAGGCGACCACGGCCACTAGGATATATGACAGGTTAGTTTTGCACGAGGAACAAAGTGATCGCAGGGCCCGGTGTATCTGAGATCGGGACGACCCTGGACACGTGCAAATTTTTATCGTTGCTCCAGCAGGAAACCCGATCATAGGTTCTAAATTGTAACAGTGACGCTAAATTTCGTGGGGACTTTGACAAGTGGGAAATGGCGCTGCCAAATCAGCCGTTTTGTTTAAAGGAACGTAACTAGAAGTATGAACTGGGTCATGGTTGATGAATTTAGCGGGACACTCGCTTAGGTACTCTCATACTTCGTTACCCATGCGACGATGTTGATCCTCTACCTGTGTCCCTTTAACGGTCGTCTCTTCGTTTTCCGCTGCCGTCCTGCGATATGTGCCACCGAAGGTAGGTATCGCTGCTTAGCGTTCCTCTAATAAGTTCCCTCCTCCGTGCTGCATGCAAAGCTTGTAGGGGACTCATCCAGTATCGGTTTCAGAGTGAGCATGCAGTGTCTTAGGGCTATGTTTTATCAGCTCCGGGCATTGCTTTCGTAGGTCAATCCTCATTAGGGCTGCATACAGGAGTTGATTAGGCCTTTTTGAGCCACTGCCTAAAGCATCTTGGCCAGTCATGATCACGACCGTGACCACCACCCTACCACATAGGCTAGGATCGAGGGCCGTTTAATATCCAACAATAAATGGCCTAGAAGGCGAGGCCGTCGAATGGTTATGCGAAGACGACAAGTACGGTGAAATTTGTTCGGTCGGTGCCTAGCGGCGGTAATAATTTCGAATAGTGCTCGGGATCACATGATTGCACACTGGCCCCTTACCCGCGTACTAGTAGTCTTCGTGGTCGAGAATAACCCCTCCTAGGTAGGACCGGCATTTAAGCATGTGGGAACCTATAATCAGCACCTGTAGCCTTCGTTATTTAGAGCAGTTGCGAAGGAGCTGACGCATCCGTGAAAGAAGCGACATGGATGTTCGCTTTGGAAGCGACATTTCTGCGCCATGCAGGTAACTCAGCGAAGAATGCGACGTCTAGCGAGAACGCACTTCTACATTTGCTTTCTCTGCTTGTACGTAATTTGTCCATTTCTTGCTTGTATCTAGAGATTAGTTTAGCGATGACGTTAACGTAATTCACGTATGTCGGGAGGTGTTTGTTTTCTTTGTTTCCCTTGATTCCGCTTAGCGCGCAAGCGTACATACCTATATGTGCGATGTATGTATGAAGTCTTAAGTCTCTGTAAGGATTTCTCTTTATGTGTCCGCTACGTTATTGTTGTTTCGTCTACGGGTTTATTGTTAGGGTATGGTATTTTCCCATAGTTGCACCCGAGCATGGCTGTTCACCTAAGTCCTTTTCTTCATGTCAGTCTTTGCTATCCAGTCTTCTTCTTAGCTATGGCAAGTTCCCCTCTCATTCCGTTTTGTTTAATTTCGGGGTTGCTTTGTGTATGTAGATTTCAATTGTATGTAACTTTATTGTAGTTCCATTATTCAGGTATTGACGTTTTTTATGCGAATAACTGTGTCCTCTGGGCAATGTAAACGTACTTATGAGGCTGCGGATGAGCGAGGGATACCCTAGGTCATTTAGTTACCCCTGAAGTTGAAGAGGCGGGTGAGTCAGGGGTGGGAAGAGTACATTAATTAGGGGTGGGGTCAAGACTTCGAGGGCCTATCGCTAGGTGCGGTCCCCTAAAATGATTTTCTTAGCGCAAATTGGCAAAAATTTTCGCATTTTCGACCAGAGGTTTTGTGTACTCCGTGTTCTACACGCCCTTAGGGCATAATGAGATGACCCTAGTAAACGAGTTGTAGCCTAATTCATTCTTGCAGCTTCGGAGGAGGGGAAATAGCCTGGCCGATTGGGCGAGCCATGAATTTTGCGGCGGGACGTCCGCCATTGGCGCTGGATGGTAACCAGGTAAGTTCCCGGCCACAAAACAAAAAGGAAGATGGTTCATCCGCGCGACACACTTTCTTCCACAGTTATTATTCGAAACCACGCACAACAACGCATGCATCAGGTTAGAGAGCGTACAGAAATCACATCATCACCACAATAGGAATACGGTACAACAACTTATTACATTCTCGAAGCGAAGCGGCTTGGGCTGGTGTTATTTTGTTGCACACACCAAGGAAGGGCAGTTAGTGCTTTCCTAGGGGGAGGGCAGTTCATTGCGGGAAGGGGGGACCTTCTTACTTCCTGTGGGGGGCAACTTTTTTTAGTATGGGGCCAAACACTTTTTTCATTAAAAACTGTTGAGAACAGTGTGAAAATGCATTATAAGCAAACTTTGCTTTTAACGACAAATACACTGCCTCCCCGTACGGAAGCAGGAACATCCCCCCTACGAAGCTTAACATTTTGCCCCCCCCGCCAAACACACAACACAACATCAACTCTGCNACTGCCTCCCCCGTACGGAAGCAGGAACATCCCCCCTACGAAGCTTAACATTTTGCCCCCCCCCCACACCCGCCTCTGACGTCCATATCACTGCGTTTCTGAGATACCCCCCCCCTCCTTCATGAAATGAGGCCTTGGAAACCTTGTGAGAAAATGTGCTTCCAGCCTTAAAGCCAGATTTACCAAGCAATAAAGTCAAAGTAAGAGATAATAGTGTTGCCTTAACGGTTCCCTTAACGCACACTGGCGGACAGTGCATTGTTTCGCCTTAATGTTGACCGCTTGAACATAACAGGTAGTACTCATTAGCGAGTACTTCGGACCTCTATCTAGCTGCGGGATGATCATCCGCCTGTTAACACCTTTAGCTGCGCAGTAGACTGTGAACACGACACAATGGGTGGCTGTTCGTTTCGATGAAAAATGTGGTTATCACCTATCGTGTTTAGGTAGAGCGTGAATCGCCTTCTTTCTGCAAGGATTGTGTCGAAGTATGTGCTCACCGAGAGGCGGAAAGGACGATAAAATGCAAGGTAATTTGACCCGTTTAGGGTTCAATTTCGACGACCTGCGAAGAGCCAGCAGGTAGTGGAGGTAGAGGTAAGTCAACCTGCAGGTATTGCACGTCGGTCTTTGCCGTGAAGGTTGGGATAGTCGAATATGCCAAAGGGTCGCATAGTCGTCGCTCACAAATCTTTTAAAAATGATGTTCACGATCTCTAAATAGTTAACAATGTGGCCGAGAAAATCTCTAAGCCACACAATGAGGCCTTTAAAACAAAGACCCACACGTTTGAAAATGGTAGGACAATGACTGGTACCTTCGGAAGATCCACAATTATTAACACAAGAAGCGCTGCGCTGTTCGGACAATGACGGCGTGTTGTCGCGTCAAAATTCTCTTTGTTGCGGCCAGCTAATCATGCCAAATATAACTGCACTCTTGCCTGGGAAATACAGCTAGTATGAGGTTGAAAATAATGGTCAAGTGTCGAATTTATTTGTCCGTAAAGAAGGTCGAAATTTGGCTCTGGTTCGGCTTGATAATGCGTCAAAGTGTGATATGTTCAAGCCTTGAAATAATCGTGCTTCCAAATTCACACTTCGATTAAGTATAACTTCTTATTTGTGCCCGAAAAGAGCCCGAGCTTTTTGAAAGCACGCTATTGACGTTATGTCTGGGCGGGTTCACACGAGATCGGCCATCGCGATGCTGGGAACGGTTTGAGAGAGGCAGTCGCCAGACGCTGGGAACGGTCTCAGGGAGGCAGTCGCGATCAACAACAGTTCCCGGCCGGCGGCTCTCTTGGCTTCGTCCTTATTTTCGAGCTTGTTTTTAATGCTTGCTTCCTTGAGCCTTGGCAGTCGTTGAGTGTTGAAAAAGCACAAAGTAATTTTGTTGAATTAGCACCGTTTTTTAGCGCTTCCTAGTCCTGGAAAGTTCCGCGTATCTCGGTCGATTGTTTTCGTATTTTCTTCAGTTCTCCGACGCGAGATTGTGCAGCAGTCTTTGATGTTTAGGTCGCTAGTAATTGCTAGGAAATCGACGCACGTGCCGATAATATTTTGGCTTATTTGTCGGTATACTCCGGCTTTAGTCGAACGAAGTTTGCGTGCTCCTACATTGCGCGTTTAATTGGGCATTTCTTTAGTTATGGGATATGCATTTATGGTTGCAAATTTCAGGTGCTTTAACAATGGGCTGCGTCCACTCGCGCTTAAGCAAGATCTTCCGCCCGAGTCCCGTTCGAGAGCAGCCTGCCGTCGCTCGCGACCGTCCAACCGCCGACGGTGGTCATGCGCACCGTCAACCCATTCCCGAGCCGGCTAGAGGAGCTGTGAGTGAAAACGTTCGTCGTCTTCCTCGTCCTCCGCCTCGCACGCCGCCGCAGGAGGTGCCCAACGTTCCGGTGAAGCCGCGATGTTCACCGCCGCACGCCACTCCATCGAAAGTCTACCAACAGCCTGGCGGGTACCGTTTCGGTGATAGCCAGCGGGCTATTGTTGAGTCAGGTACGTGCGTTACGGCAGTTAGTCGTGTAAAGCAACATGTATAGTCCTCGAACTTTTGAGCATCATAGCCGCAACTCCAGCCTTGTTACACACCTTGACTATACGAAACCGTTTCAGATGGCGAGCCCTCGGTCGTGGACAAGCTCCCGGACGACTTCTCGCCGCCAGCCGCGGTCCGTAACCACGAGCAGCCTGGAGCAACTGCTGCTGGACCGCATGTTGGAACCGAACGTGCAGGAGCCCTTCGGGGTAAGCAAGCTGGGGAACAATCGTAGCATTCTGAGTTCTGCAAATGGAACTTAGATGATGGACGCAGAAGCTGTAGTAACCGTGTATTCAGCCAACATTTAGGTTGCTCGTAACTTAGCTAGTATTGCTTAGAATCTGGTCCATTAGCCAGATAGAAATAGGCTCAGACATAAACAGTTACATAGTTCAGACAGTTTAACCCTTGAATTAAGCTTCGGTTTAGGCAGTTAGTTATGCTCAGGCTTGTGAACTGGCCTAGACTTAGTCCAGAGTCAATGTGCGTCCATGTGTCCGGTTTGTATGAGAACTACTCGCAAAAATTACTTTCTTTTGGCGACAGTGAAGTTCAGTAACTCCATTTACCGCTACCGAATTAACTAATAGCCAAGCAAACAGATATGGGGGCATGATGCTTAGCGGAATGAAGGAGCAGCAACTAGCTTAAGATTCATCGCACTTTAGGCGCGGAAAGCTCGCTGGAGCTGGAGAAGACACAAGGCTCGGAGAGCCTCTCCGCTGTGACTGCGACTACCTCAACGAGCACTACTGGCACGCCGACTGCTTCGGCAAAGAGCTTGATCAGCGAGGTAGGCGGTTGTACCGCCGTATACTTCCCTCATTACTCCATCTAGGAGGAGAAATCGCTGTTCAACAACGTGTCAACGGGCACTGGCTGGAGCTCGGAGAGCTCAGACGAGCGTATGAACGACTTCATTCCAAAGGTGAGTGTTTTTCGGAGATTGTGCAAGAGGGGAGAATCGGCTTTCCGTTGTATTTAGCCCGTTCTGTCTATTTAAACCTTGCGGTTTAGGCCTCTGTGGTGGAGCACGGCACCGACGCGGTGGCCTTCGACGATCCGCCGGAAAGTACCGAGAAGGAAGCGGCGGAGACCGTCATCGACTCGGTCCAAGGAGCCGTCGGCAAGCCCGACGCGCAAGAGCTCAACGATGCGCAGTGCGAGCTGCTACGCTTCAATGGAGGCATTAAGGAAATGTAAGCCAGTCGCATGCAGTATCTCCGATTTGGTTCAGTCAACCGTCCACTGATAGCTTTGATGAAGTGAAGACGACCTACATCGTTTCTCACGTCAGATTGAGCATGTTTTCACTAAAGGAATTTTGACGATTTTGGTTCTGACCCGAACACTTAAGTAGCTCGCAATCGGGTTAAGCGATCGTTGCGAGCATATATGCCTTTACACTGTACATCTCCTTTCTTACGTACTTTCCCTGCTAAGCACGGGTATTTCAGCGTCGTTGATGTGGTCCTGTTCTACGCCACCATCGGCGACTTGACGTACACCATCGTCATCTGCCCCGAACGGTGCTACATCCTCGCGCAGCACGGCAGCGAAGCGACCGTGCTGGTGAAGTGCTTCCCCTACGGGGAACTGAAGAACGTACAGCCAGCGTCGAGCGGCTTTAACTTCATCGGTAAGTACCCTACAGGGCTGGGGACTCTCCAAAAAAAAACCAAATCCAAATCCAAATCCAAAGCAACCTCCAAAATCGAAACCAAATCCAAATCCAAATCCAAAGCAAAACGACCAAATTTCATAATTTCCAAATCCAAATCCAAATCCAAATATGACAAAATTTTTGGCGAAAAGGGTCAAATTTGGTCCAAATGTGTACAAAAGTGAGTTCGAAACAGCCCGCCGCAGGCGATACCAACGAAATTTTAGGTGAAATTTTGAGATATATAGTCAAAATTTGTTCCGGGCGGCGCCTAGCGGCGGGCCAAAGGATTTGGAAAATTGGTCCCATTTTCGAAAACCAAATCCAAATCCAAAGCAAAACGACCAAATTTCCAAATTTCCAAATCCAAATCCAAATCCAAATCCCCAGCCCTGGTACCCTACTCGAGAAAAAATAGGCAGGGTGCTCCATTCGACGATGGACCCTGTAGGGTTATACTGCCTTTTGAGCCATTTATGCCCTGCGGACAGAACATTAACAGTGGTTAAGCAGCAAAAGAATTTCGCCGGTTAACATCAACCTTTTAGACTTCGAGCTTCAGAAGCTGAACGAAGCCTGCTCGGAGGAGTACGCGGTCCCGTGCAAGAGCCTGCAAGCCGCTGCACGGCTCTGCGACAAAGTGCTCCGCGCAAAGCAGCTCTACGAGGCGAAGCAGCGCCTCTCTGAGAGCCACGCGCAGAGCAGTGACAACTGAGTTCGGATCTACCGCTATGCTTGTAGGCGCCTATATGGCTTATTTTGTTGCAAAAATAAAACACTGTTGAAAAGTTTATCTTTGACTAAATTAGTCGAAGCAATGGGAGATGAGTAGGATTTCAGGACGCTCTTTACATCTAGACTTACGCTTGCACTGCACCGCCTTCAGAATTTAGCGAATACTTTGTCGGGATTCGCAGAACTGGCGTACTACTAGGCGCTATAAACCACCAAAACGTTTCATTTCATTTAAAACGTTTCCATCGTTCTTTCGCCCTTATCTACTGTTGACCTGGTGTACAGTTCAAGTAGGTAACAGCCCTAATGCGTAGCCGTTCTCTGGAAGCGCATACAAAGTAGCTAACTCATTGCAATTTCATGCTTTATGGACGTGTACACGAAGTATTTCAAAGCATACGGCTATGAACTTTTGGATGGAATGATTTTCATGTGACTTTCCTGTTCTGTCCGCTGAGGTCAGAACAGGACCTCAGGCTGAGGCTGACTCGTTGCTCCTTTTTTTAGTTAACGTCCTCAACGTGCAAATGTCAAGCGCCTGCGTCAGCATCCGAGGATCTCGTCGAGCGTTTGAAAGCGGCTGCCAACGACGCAAGCTTCTTCGCGAGATTGTCGAGAGCAGTGGCAGTGTCTCCATCGCAGTCGCCTTCGCTGCGCTGCTCGCTGGCTTCCGTCATGCAGTACCGAGTAACCCGAAGAAGCTGAGGTTTCGATCACGGTACGATACAACCTCTACAAGGTCTCTATGCAACAGAGAGAACCTCGTTATCATGTCGGGCGGACTTTGGACTCGCCAAGCCATCATCGGCGCGTAACCTAGCCCTTGACCACCATCATCATTTGACGCTGGCGAAAACGTCTTATACGGCCGTTTAAACCAGTTCGATCCCTGCCTGCTTAACGTGCCTAAAAATCGTTTCCTAGACGTTCCCTAACTTCTAGACACACTGCCAAGCAACAGTGCACGTCCTTATTATTCCTCTCGAGCCCAAGGATAAACCTAAGTTCCGCAACGCGTGAGTATTTTTCACTTTTGTTTTCTTGCAATTTCACCGGAATTTTCCTCCGTTCTCAGACTGTCCTCGAGAAACTACTTCCCTTTTTGTCTTGCCGGTACGTTAATTAGCTTTGTGGTTTAGGCTTCTATGGTGGAGCACGGCACCGACTCGGGGCCGTCGACGAGCCTCATGAAGGTACCGTGAAGGGAGTGTAAAACCGGTCCAGGGAGTCGACGGCAAGCCCGACGCGCAAGAAGTCAACGATGCCCAGTGTTGTGACTAGAGGTACAACCTAGGGCTTAAGGCTAAGGCAAAGGCAAGGGAGGGTAGGTAGAGAGTTTATTCCGGGCTGACTAAGACACAGTCTGAGGTGGCACTACAAAGGCATAGTGTAATATAGAACGGGGATTTGCATATGTACGACACTTCTCCTTCCTAAGACGAGTGGCGCTTGTCCTTGGCGTTGTCCTTGGCTTCCTTCTTGAGGGTCTGCAGCTGCTTGTCGATGGCGTCGAGGCGCTCCGCGAGGGTCAGCAGGTTGTCGTTGAACTCCTGCAATATTCCGTGGGTAGAATCAATCAAAGTCTTAAGCACGATATTCTTTACCTTCATATTCTCGTCGTTATTCTTGAACTTCTCGTCGAGCTTCTCTTCGACGAGCTTGTAGAACTTCTCGGCGGCCACAGTTGCGGTGGCGGTCTGCTTGGCGATGGCCATCTCGACGCGCTGCTCACGACCCTGGGCTCCGGAGGGCTCGACGGGGAAGCGAGGCTGCGAGCGCTGGCGGTAGGTGTCGGCATAGTCCCGGCGTGGCGGTGAACGGCGACGGATCGGCGAGCGAGAGCGGTCGCGCTTCTCGAGCAGGGCGAGGATCTTGCCGAGCTGGTCGTCGTTCATAGTCGATGGCGGAGAGACGCGTTGAGAGTCGGGTGGCTGCGGCGAGCTGAAGAAGGCGAATGATGTTTCGTCCCCATTTCCTCCTCCTTTTATAGAATTTTCAGGGGGCAAATTTGCATAGTTAAGGTAACACTCAGTGATTCTATGCACGTTCCTGCCTGGTGGTTCATATGAAGAATCAGATGTTTCTTCACTGTTTTCTGAGGCTGATTCCTCTAGACCCCTTATGTTAGGGATTATTTGTCTACGTTGTCTACGGGGATATCTAGGCTCATCTCCTGAGTCCGAATCACGTTCAGAAGTATCGTGTGCAGTTGAAGTAGACTCAGTTGACTCTTCAGAAGACTCTGAACTTGAACTACTCGATGAAGATTCGCTCACTGAGGACTGAGTTCGGTCCAGTTCGTGCTGGTTCTGATTAATCAGTCCCCAAATCGGCACAAACGTTTCGCAGAGGATATTCGTATCAATCCGGGGGTTCTCACTGATGTCAAGTCTATAATCCTCGGTTGTTTCAAACGTCGAGAATGTCATTTTAGGCTTGCGTCTTTTCATCTGGTCGGCACTTTGCTTCATTTCTCTTCCATTACAATCGACTAAGTAGTAGTTTGAGCCAATCTGTTCTAGGACAGTGGCTTCTCGCCAGTGGTGTTTCTTAGACAGATAATCACGAATCCAAACTGTTTGACCTGACTCAAACTCACGAAAACGGACTTTTTTGTCGAAATTCTTCTTCATATTCTGTTCATAGGCTGTGAACTGAATTCGAAAAGACTTCAGTGTAGGGCGCATCAAGTCCATCTTGGTGCGCAAAATTCGTCCCATTAGCATCTCCGATGGTGCCATATTCGTAGCAGGATGAGGATAACTGCGGTATGTAAGCAGAAAATCAGCCATGTGAATGTCCAGATACTTCGGATTTTCGACTTTAGCTAGGAAACTCTTCCAAGTTTGTACGAATCGTTCAGCTAAACCATTTGACTGCGGATGGTACGGCGCAGTTAGTAAGTGCTTTATCCCATGCGCTGTGCAAAATTCGGCAAAGTCTCCGGAGGTGAAGCTAGGTCCATTGTCTGATACAATGTATTCTGCTAGTCCATGGGTTGCGAACAGAGTTATTAACGCTCGAATAGTTGAAAGCGCTGTCATGACTTTCATACGGACTACTTCCGGCCATTTTGTCTTGGCATCGACAATGATCAACCAAATTCGTCCATTCTCAGGTCCTGCAAAGTCAATATGAATTCTTTGCCATGGCTTTTCTGGTGTTTCCCAGATATGCAACGGCGTTTTCGGGAGGTCCGGTCCCTGCTTATTACATTCTTCACACATTGATGCCATTTCTCGGATGTCTATCTCCAACCTAGGCCACCAAAAGTGTGAACGTGCGATACTCCTCATTCGAGATATTCCCAAGTGTGAACTGTGCAAGTTCTTCAGCACTGTCTCTTGCAGTGACTTTGGTACGACAACACGGTGATTCTTCAGCAAGACTCCACGGTGCACGTGCAGTAGCTCTCTCTTATTGAGGTACTGAGCCAATTTATCTGGTACGGGTTCTCCCGGACCCAAGTCTCTTTTCAGGTAGTTAATCACGTCTTGGAGCGTTGAATCTTTCAACGTCTCCATTTGGACGTGCTCAAAAGTCACTGGTAACTGCCACAAAATGCTGTTTTGGACACGGTAAACTTCATAGGCTTCTAGTAGGCCTTCTTTACTAGGCTTTGCTAGAGGATCCGGTAGTCTCGATAGTCCATCGGCGTTTCCAAAATCGTCTGTCCGCACATACTCGATTTCGTACGAGTATGCCATCAGTCTTAGGGCCCATCGATGTAGGCGCTTGGCTACAATCACGGGCAGTTCTGACTTTGATCCAAATAGTCTCACAAGCGGCTGGTGATCGGTTTGGAGTGTAAATTTTCGACCGTAAAGATACTCATTAAATTTCTCTACGCCGAAAATAATCCCGAGTGCTTCTTTATCGATCTGAGAGTAGGCTTTCTCAGCGGCAGTCAAAGTTCGCGATGCGTAGGCAATCACTTTCTGTGATTTGTCACTGTACCGATGGTACACCACGGCACCTATACCATAGTCAGATGCGTCCGTTGCTAGGACTACTTCCTCATTCGGGTCATAATGAGCAAGGCTCTGCAAATTCGAGAGTTGTTCTCGAATACTCTTTGCTGCATTCCTTTCCGTTGTTCCCCATTTCCACTCAACGTTCTTCTGTCTAAGTCTGTTTAGTGGTGCGGCTTTATTGGCCAAATTCGGTACGAAACGAGAGTAATAATTTACCATCCCGAGGAACGATTCTAGTTCCTTGATATTCCTCGGGTCGGGCATGTTCACAATTGCTGCCACTTTCTCTGGGTCTGCCGAGACTCCCTTAGAGTCAATCACTCGACCAAGCAATTGAATTTTATCTTTCAAAAATTCGCATTTGTCTCGTTTCAAACGTAATCCATAGTTCCGTAAGCGGGTTAGCACTTCGGCTAAGCGACTCAGATGTTCAGCTTCGTTCTTTCCGGTTACTGTAATGTCGTCCAGGTATATTGTTACGCCTTCAATTCCTTGCAAAAGTCTTTCCATAAGCTTTTGGAACAGCTTAGGTGCTTCAGCTATTCCTTGCGGTAAGCGGTTGTGCGAAAATAGTCCTTTGTGCGTGGAAATTACGCAAAGCTTCCGAGATTCTCCATCCAACGGGATGAGCAAATATGCGTTTTTCAAATCCAGTTTGGTGAACTTTTCACCTCCATTCAGTGTTTGGAATAAGTCTTCCGGTTTCGGCATCGGATATTCCGTCAAATCCAGATGCGGGTTGACAGTCACTTTATAGTCTCCGCAAATTCTCACTTGGTTTCCGGGTTTCGGCACAACGACAATCGGCGTTGCCCATTCGCTCTGGTCCACAGGCGACAGTATTCCCAAATCTACCATGCGATCCAGCTCTTTGGCTGTGGGTTCCAAAAGTGCGTATGGCACTTTGCGCGGCTTCACATATTTCGGTTTCGAATTCGGCTTCAGTTTCAGAGTTACTTGTTCTTTCACGCTGCCGGCATCATCGTTGAAGACCTCCTTATTGGCCTCAAGAATTGCATCCAAATTCAGGCTGATCAGTTCCTTCGTTTGGTTGATACTCGAGGTATAATAAGGTCCACAGTTGATACTCAGAGCAGCGATCATTGATCTTCCACAGATCGCAGTTCCGTTCCGAACGACGTAGACAGTCGTGCTGGCATGTTTGCCATCCAATGCGGCATTGACCGAGGTGACTCCCAATGTCTGTATGGGGTGTCCTTGGTATGCCTTCAAAGTCCGCTTAGGCTCTTTTAGTTCCGGGGTTCC
Source organism: Aphelenchus avenae (assembly GCA_020875895.1). NCBI lineage: Eukaryota > Metazoa > Nematoda > Chromadorea > Rhabditida > Aphelenchidae > Aphelenchus > Aphelenchus avenae. The sequence goes on from JNEY01000017.1 coordinate 466,755, forward strand.
GATGCGCTTCCATTCCGACTCCGTGATAATCGTAGGTCCAGCGCCAGTGTCCAGTTCAAACTTGATCGGTGTTCCGTTTAACTCAATCAAGAGTTCACGAGGGGGTTCGTTTTCAAATTCCTCATCATTCCAGGGTTCCTGTGCCGGTTGTACAGATTTCACGTAAAAGTCAAAGTCATCAGCGGCATACTTCACAGACTCCATACGATCAGTATCCGAAACTTGATGCGTTCTCTGTGAAGGTCGCGGTGACTGCTGGCGTGCCCTGCTGCGGCACATTCGTGCAAAGTGATTCAGTCTGCCACAGTTCTTACACTCTTTTCCGTAGGCCTGACACTTGCCAAAATCATGACTGTTTCCACAGAATCCACACGGGTTGCGTCCTCGGCTGGGACTGCGTCCAGGGCTGCCATATCTCCTTGGGCTCGCCTCTCTAGGGCGGCTCGGGGATCGTCCGTTGCCTCTATAGGGCGTCTGTGCTCGTCCACGGTGCGGCTGCCGGTAGTCTCTACGGCGGTGCTGATACTCGTTGTGGATATGTCCTACGTAGGGCGTCTCGCGTTGCTTTCCCAGCGACGGGCCTTCCTTGTCAGCTTCCTCGTAGATACTTGCCAGTTCAAAGGCTTTCTTGAAATTCAGATCTTCCACTTGCAAAAGTCTTACTCGAACGCTTTCCGATTTCAAAGCTCTCAAAAATCCTTGTAGCATGAATGCTTCCCTAGCTTTCTCAGCCGTAGTAATCTTCTCAAACTCGCAAGATCCGGAAACTGCCTGCAATTCGGCAACTAATTCTGTCAAAGTCTGGGTTGGCTTTTGCTTGATATTCAGGAATTTGTCACGCTGGGCGACGAGCAGTTTCTTAGGAGCGTATCGGTTGCGCAACATAGTCAAGAGTTCTTCAGAAGTCAGGTCGGCTACTTCTCTGCCTTCCATGGCGTGCATCAGCTCTCCAAAGGCTGTCATTCCAACCATTCCCATGATGTGCATCTTCTTCTGAGACTCGTCATTTACTCCGTGCAGAATCAGCATATTCTTTAGAAGCTGCTCGTAGGTACGCCAGTCCATAGTCGAGGGGTTGAAAGGCTCGATAATCTTTCCAAGGATTCTCATTCCGGCGTCCGCCATGTTCGCCATGTTTCCAACTTCAAAGTTTCACTTCCAAAATCTACTCGCCAAGGTCGATACTCTCGATAGTCTTGACGCGTAGATACTCAAGCCTGATCGCCACTGTTGTAACTAGAGGTACAACCTAGGGCTTAAGGCTAAGGCATAGGCAAGGGAGGGTAGGTAGAGAGTTTATCCCGGGCTGACTAAGACACACCTGAGGTGGCACTACAAAGGCATAGTCTAATATAGAACGGGGATTTGCATATGTACGACACGCAGTGCGACTTTTTTTCGCTTCAACGGAGGCATTAACGAAATGTAAGCCAGTCGCATCTGGTCTCTCTGATATGGACACGCGTAGCCACTTTCGGTTAAGCAAGCCAAAGAGCATGTAGTGTCCATTCTGCATAAAGTCCATTCATTATACGTCGTTTTTCTTAGTACGTTCACTGCTAAGCACGAATGTTGCAGGTCCTCGACGTGTGCTCTTTTAGGTCGGCGTAGGTAAGTTCACATAAAGGTCATTGTCATTTGCACCAAACAGTGTTCTAACTTCGCGCCTAGCAGCAGCTTCGTGAAGTGCTTTCTCTACGGAGAACTGAAGGGTATGCAGCCATCTTTGACCGGCTTAAGGTTTTGTCGGTACGTACCAGAGTTTTGAACAGCACATTTTTCCGAAGTGAGCCCCTGGATCCGTACTTTTTTGTAGCCCCAATTTGAAATTTTTGAATATTTCTTGTGCATCCCAATGACTATGCGTACGCTTTAGATTTTTCGTTTCATCGTTTTCTATCAAATCTGGGCCTTAGTTAAGATGCCCACTAATCTAGATCAAAGATCGGCAAAACCCACGCGTGCCGTCCTGCCGTACCATACTGACCCACCCGTTCCGTACTGCCGTACCGATAGTACGGCTGTAGTATCGTACTGATACGGCATTCCTGTACGGTACGGGCCCAGGACGGACCGTACCAGGAAAAACAAGCCGTACCGCACTGTCGAACTGCATGCCCACCCGTACCGTACTGCCCTACAGATAGTATGGCAGTACTATCGTATAGATAGTACGGCATTATGGTACGGTACGGACCGTAATACAGTACGGGTGCCGATCGTTAATCTGGATGACTGTGGAAAAGTCGGAAGAGGGGATGCGCTAGGAATTTCTAAAGCCAAATCGGATAACGAAACAAAAAACACACTAGGTACATGCGGCCACATTCAGTGTTTGTCAACAGCGGGACAGTGTAGATAACCAGGTCAATCAGAGCTCGGAAGAACGACGCGGATTCCGGAGCTGTCAGGGCACTCTAGAGACCAGGGGTGGTCACCTGTGAACGACGTAAGCAGGGGTCAGTTTAGACCCCTAAGCCTCATCTCCGCTACGATTTCCCCTAGTTCGTTTTCGCACTTTCAGAGACAGGGAAATAGCCTGGGCGATGTCGGGTAAGAACGATAACCTTGCGTCCGCATCCGCGTCGGCGGCTGCTGGACAGCAACCAGGTAAGTTTCACCCATCAAAAAGAGTGGAATGTGCCACATTTTTTCGATGACTCCTTCCCTCTCAAAGACAATGCCCTGGGATGCCCTTGAAAAATCGCCTCATCCTTGAACAGAACCTTACATCTAGGGCAACGTCCCGGTGCGCACATTTTAATTTATTTAATTAATTTAATTAAATTAATTTATTCCATGGAAAACATATGTTGATATCGTCTTTGTCTACACGTCCAGTGACTCGCATAATGTCTCCGCCGATTCCTATGCGCCGGTTGCCATCATTAACGTCGACGTCAGATAAAAAAGGGCCGCCTTACAATGTTCTGTTGGCGTATAATCCGACGTTGACGTTGCATTAATCTGCATGCTAATTTCGGGGTGTTTTTACACAACTTGCGGCTGCGCTGCTCTACGCGCAGCCGTCCGTCGATCCTGCACAAGCCTGTGGACCCCTTTGCGCCGCCATTTAGAAATGTTGACCGTGGTTTTCGCATAATTTAACTTGAATTAGAGAAATTTCAAAAACTAATCCGGAACGGGTCCAGCAAGTTGCGTGACCTAAAACCGCCATGATTCGGCCTGGTCCGCCAACCACACTGCGACTTCACTACCTATTACCATGTTCAGATGGTTAACCGTCGGTCGTGCACAAGCTTCCGGACCCCGTTGCGCCGCCGGCCGAGGCCGTCAACATTAGAATGGAGCACCTACTGTCGACTAACGCGTCGGATTCCAGCGTGCAGCAGCCGTTCGGGGTAAGTCGGCTAGAGTTGCCAAGCGTCCACTGAGGCGGAGAACAATAGCTGCTTCTTGAGAGGGCTAAAGAGATGCCAAGTCTGACTGAGTTAACACAGCAGGATTACGCAACGGAAAATTTGATAACTGTGATTTCACTAAACAAATTGGTTGATGGTTACTAACCAGGTTTCGCAGGTGGCATCTAAGCTCAGGTTTAGCCAGTACACTTAGGCTCAGGTTTAAATGATTATAGGGTCCAGGCTTAGGAAAGTTTACTGTTAGCGGTCGGGTATGAGAGAATAATGCGAGCTAGAGTGGAACGATGTGTGCTTGAACAGTGGCGTAGCGACCCTTGGGTCCGGAGGGAGCATGCCGCCCCCCCCCCTAAAATTTGGACGATCGGAAAATTAGCAAAGGGGGGACCCTTATGATAGTGGCGGCCAAAGGCCGTCCCAAAATTATAAGTAAGGGGCGACCAAGTGAGATTTTTGGGAGGTCAGAATCTTGGCCACACCCTACGCTCTTGCCCCCCCCCCCTAAATTCGAATCCTCGATACGTCACTGTGTACGCATAATCATGGTAAGCTGGTAGGGACACAGGCAGAAGCATGCCGGACTGGTGAACTTATGATGAGTAAGGAGGATCATGGTGATCGGGGGAGGCTCATGTGAAGTTAAAGGGAGGAGGAGTTACTAGGCGGGTAGTTTTCTCGACGAGATGGAGGTAAAAAAAAACTTGATGTCCATGGCATCTTAGGCGCTGAAAACACACTGAAAGGAGGAAGGCGCAGCGCTCGGTAACCTCCTCTGCGGTGACGGCGACTACCTCGACGAGACGGGATACTTGGACTGCTTCGGCAAAGAGCTTCGTCAGCGATGTAAGCGGCTGTATCGGCGTACATTTCCCTCGTTACTTCGTCTTAGGAGGAGAAATCGCTTATCAATCATGTGCCAACGGACACGAGCTGGAGCTCGGAGAAGGAACTGGAGCTCGCGAGCAGCGTTATTCCAAAAGTACATGTTTTCCGGACCTTATGCAGAGGGGAGATTGTTTTCGATAAGTCCTAGTCATACCCAAACATCAGTGCACTCCCCTGATCGCCTCTCAATCCTAGCGATAAACCTAAGTTTCGCATCGCATGAGTAATTTTATTACTATTAAGTTTCAATTGGTCTTAACGTAATAACACACCAAATTTCCCTCATTTCCCATATACGTCCAGTATAATTCCTGTCCCTCGTGTTCTACCGGCTTGTTCTTGTAAAACTTTGTAGTATGGGCTTCTTTAATAATGCAGTGGGTCGACTCGGCGACGTTCGAAGAGCCGCAAGAAGGTATCGAGACGGAAGCGGTTGAGAACGTCGCTCAGCCGGACCAAGGAGCCGACGGCCCGCCTGATGCGACGCGACGCGCAAGAACTCGACCTGCGCAGTGCGAGTTGCTTCGCTTCAATGAAGGCATTAACGAAATGTAAGCCGGGTCGCATCTGGTCTCTCCGATTTGGTTTAGTCAAACGTTCACTGGCAGCGTTGACGAAGTGAAGACGACCTACACCGTTTCTCCCGTTAGATTAACGATGTTTTCACGAAAATGAATTTTACGATTTTGATTTTGACCTGTCCACTTAAGTAGCACGCAATTCGGTTAAGCGCTCGTTACAAATATGTGTGCCCTTACATTACACATCTTCTTTCTTACGTACTTTCACTGCTAAGCACAACGTTTCAGCGTTCTCCATGTGGTGTGTTCTACGCCATCTTCGACGACTTCACTTACACCATCGTCGTCTGCGGCGAACGGTACTACGCCCTTGCGCAGTAAGGCAGCGAGCCGAGCGTACTGGTGAAGTGCTTCCCCTACGGAGAACTGAAGAACGTACAGCCAGCCTCGACCGGCTTCAGCTTCGTCGGTAAGTACTGGACTTGATTTCCGCATTCTTTGAGTACCACATTTTCCGAATCGAGCCCCGAATCGAATCGGTCTGTGTTTTTCGTAGCCCCAAATCGGAAATGTTTTTTAAGTTTGCTGTGAATCTCTATAACTATTACGTGCCTAAGTTTGCGTTCTCTTCGAAGTCTTCCATGCTTTGCGTACAGCGCCTTGGTCAGAGGTACATCAACAATACAGTTCTCTCGATGATCAACGTTAACCTCTTAGATTCATCCGAGACCCACGCGCAGGGCAGCGACGACTCAGCAGTGTTTAACTAGTTCCGCCTCGTGGCCTTATGAAGTCAATGAGTGCGATCTATGGTTATCTTGGTGGCGTATGTGGCTTATGCAGGTCCGAAGCAAAGGTTTAATCGAGTTTCTCTCTGCGATATGGGTAGGCAACAACCTTATCTTTCTGTATGAGTACCTTACTTACTTAGGTAAATGAAATCGAAATCGTACCTAACATTATGCGAAACCGGCCGTGGCGAAACATTCGATCAAGACGTTCGTTGACATCTTGCTCTTCGCGGACCATGTGCCCTGGTCTAGTTCAAGAGGCTAAAGAGCAGCCGTTGCCTACCTATTTCGCGAGTGCCGATGTGCAATGCAGAGCAGGGCAGTACAAAGTGTTGAAGAAATGCAAGTGCGATCAGACACGTTTTCACTACGTTAGTGCATTAAAGTTAGACTTAATCACGACCCCCCCCCTCCCCCTCCTGACATGTGTCGTGACGTGATGCATCCTCCTCCCGTAACGTGAGCCGTAATGTGACGATCTCGCCGTGACGTGACCAAACCACGGTCGAGATCCGTGACGTGATACCCCGAATTCAACAAATTGTTAGTTTAAAAAGTGGGAAAACGATTCAACACAGAATTTTACTTGGAATTTTTGCAGAAAAAACGGTTTTTTGAAAAAATCGTGTCAAGGACGGGGCGCCATGGCCAGGGTAGCTTCGAGACATGAGTTGTGACCCCTCCCCCCAGGCGCGACACCGTCACGTCACGACTACACAGTTGAACCAAAATTAGGAAACGCTTAATTTGGGTGAGCAAATAAAGGTAATCAGGCTCATCACGGTCCCCTGACTGCAAGTCCCCATACCGTCACTAGCGGAAGGCTCCCTTTTAGGGGGTTTCCCTTTTTTTCTCGCCTAAAACTTTCTTCACCCACTTCTTAGTATCAACAAATGCTCTACTGGTCAACTCCAAAATAACATAGGAAAGTAGGTTTTTCCAGATGAAAAGAGTGATCGTTGCGCGATGTGTGCTGCCGAAGGTATGAATTACTGTACAATGATCGCGCTAACATGATTTTCGTGTGTTTCTGACGGATGCATGCAGTCAGTGCAGATTTTCCTTATTGTGGCAATATTTCTTATTTAGATAAACTTCCTCATTGCGAAGGAACCGCCGCATGCGAAGTTGTGATCCCGAGGGGGGGGGGGAGGGGCGTATGCCTTGCCGGTCGGTAGCGAGGGGCGTCGTACGGCTGCGACGTTCTGCCTCACGCTATTGCGCAGGTAACCCAGCATAGAATGCTACGTCCAGCGAGAATACTCTCCTACATTTTGCTTTCTTTTGTTGCCGCTCCGTATGATTTTACAGTGTATAGTGTAGCATCTAGGCAATTGTAATTTAAGGGTGTTACTCCACATGGTTTCGTATATGAGTTGTTCTTCAAAGCCCGCAATTAATGGTATTTACGGTGTCTTTTGATCGCCACTATTGTTCATGTAGGTCTTCATCTTCGAGTCACACGCGTAGTTCGTAGTTTTCGCTATAGATTTTCTTCTTCCTTAGCAGTGCCCATGTTCCTGTCTCATTCCATATTCTCGAATTTCGTGGGTGATACTATGCTTAATAATAGGTCGTAATTAGGGAGGGGTCCGGATTTCGAGGGTACGTCGTAGGCGTGGTTCTGTAGGCCACAAATAGCGTAAAAGCTGTGTTTGTCGTTTCTCCATGGGGAGGTCAGCCGGTCATGAGGGGGGG
>JNEY01000017.1:497863-511823 GCA_020875895.1 Aphelenchus avenae
GACATCTTGGTGGGTAGGTCATTGTCGATGTTTGACGTTATGCGGAAGTTAAATCACGTTTTATTCATGCACAAACGAATATTAAGTGAAGAAAAGGTGGTTTTTTGCCACATGTCAATAGGTTTTTGGATGATTTCGCGCGATCTAATGCGATCAGCGTGAGCTTAACCTTCACTGGCTTTAGCTACAGCGCGCCTCTTGGTCATAGAACTAAAGCGGTGAAGTGTCTCCTTTGCGCAAGTGTCGCAGTCTAAGTACGAGCTCGCGGAGAGTCTGATCGGACTCACGTACAGGTAAATTGACCCATTTAGACTACAGTTTACAAGCCATTCGAGGAGTTGAGGAGTAAGTGAAGACCGAGGTAAGTCAAGCTGCAGGTACGCGCGTCGGCCTCAGTCGTATATCCACAGTTAACCGAATGCGCGGAAGAATCGTAGGCGTTAGTAACGCTAGCTAGTGACCCCCAACTGCAGCTTTTTGAGTCAAATCGTGTTCGCTTGGACCTTCGGATGGCCGACGAATCTCCAAGCCTTGCAATGAGGCCCGTCAGGTATTATGCACATTACGTCGTCGAAAGTGCTTCACATGATGGCCGGTTAATGCCGGAATACCGTATGTGCCCTATTGTATGGCCGCGTATTAGAATGCATCCCTAATAGTATGGCCCCTATTTCACGGACAAAAAAAAGAATCGTACTTATGCCTCAAATGCAGTATTTGACGTACTGTGAAATGCAGTGAATGTCTGACTTTATGTAAAAAAATAATGGAAAAAGTTCCGAAATTACACATAGCTGATTGTAGGTAAATAGCAGGTGAAGTGGCAATCCAAAAGCATAATTTATTTGAAGGTCAAAGACGTCGACAATTGGCGCTGGTTCAGTTAGGTATTGTGCACGAATTTCACATGTTCAACTCTTGCAATATTTGTGCTTGCAAATTCATAGTTTGATTAAGTGTAACTTCGTATTTCTGCTCGAAAAGGGCTCGAGCTTGGCGAGAGCTCTCGCGTGGTGTGATGTCTGGGCGGTGATACACACTCGGCGGCTGGGTAGTGGCGAGGAAAGCACTGAGAGAGGCAGTCGTTGACGATAACTGTCCCGACCGTTTGGCAGCGTCCACTCTTCTCTCGCCCGTCCGTCTTGTTATCGAGCTTGTTTTTGTCGGGCTTGCGTCATACGCGGAAAGCTTGTTGCTTGGCAGTTCTTTTCAGCTTAAAGTGGGAAAATTAATTCCCGAGAATTATGCTCGGGGTTGCCGCTTGTTAGCAGTGGAAAGTTCGGCTTGTCTCGAGCGATTTCTTTTTTCCGTTTGCTGATGCACATTGTGCAATAGTTTACGAGCCTGTTTAGACCGTATTGTGCGTAATCATTTGTTCATAATGGGTAGCCTTTTTGAGGCTGAATAGTCCTTGTTTGTGCCTTGCGCGCGCTTTGTTATTTTACCAAATATTCTTCCTTACAGCGGAAGTTTTAGGCATCGCTATGGGCTGCATCCACTCGCGTTTCAGCCGGCTTTTCGACCACCGCACCGCCGCCCGTCAACCGGCTGTTGCAGCACGGGACGCTTCAGACGTTCACGGTCCACCAGTCAACGGAGGTCACGCGCGCCGCACGGCTACTACTGAGATGGCCAAAGGAGTTCACAGTGAAGATGTTCGTATGCCGAAAGCACCGCCTCGCACGCCTCCGAGAGCTCCGTACTCGCCACCCCAAGCAACGCCTTCGAAAGTTTATCAGCAACCGGGAGGATACAAGTTTGGAGATAGCCAGAAGGCTCTCGTGGAAGAAGGTACGTTCGCCAGCGTGAGACTAACTTGTTTTCGACGTGCTACAAGGGAACCAGGGGGTCCCTGAATGGTCATGGTTGCATTGTGTATCCTGATAATGCCCTGTTTGTTCTGGATTCTGAACCAGGTCTTTTTAGTCTGAATTCCGAACCATAAAATCATCGAAATTCTGAACAAATGTGGGTCCTCGGACCGTTCAACGGGACGAGACCTGTCCCGCGCGTACCGTTTTCACCCGCTAACCGTACTGAGATCATACTGGAAAACACATTTTCAGACGGCGAACCGTCCTTGGAGGACAAGCTCTCTGATCCATTCTCTGCTCCAGTCGTCGCAAAGAAAGGTGAGCCGTTGCCGAAATTTTAAGCTAGTTTTGAGAACCCAGAATCAATCAGTCGATAACGACAAGTGCCTTTATTTAGGAGCTGCTCGCTCCCCAGCTGTGGAGAAAACGCAGGCTTCCACTACCGCTTCCGTTACCGCCACTGTGAGCAATTCAGCGATTACGTCGAAGAAGTCGCAACCTATAAGCGATGTAAGTGCTGTGTCTCCGCTTTGCCGACCTTTCGGTTTAGGAAGAGAAATCTCTATTGGACGGGACAAAGACGGGAGCCGGATGGAGCTCTGATGAAGAGGTAAGCTTGACTTGACTTATTCGCCAGTTACAAAACCGACGCTAAGATATCGTGAGATGCACTGTTCCTTTAACGTTAGAAACTTTCGCAGTCTCCGACTTAGAGCGTTCCTTCAGTGGCTCTGTATTTGGGCGTTCGTAACCCCTCCGAACATGCTAAGCATAAGCGCTTCCAACACTGGTTTAGGACGGAACTGCCAGCCTTGAGTCGAGCTCATGCGAGACCAGCGCGCAAATGTCCCAGCTGGAGATGGACGCCTTCAAGGCAGTGCAGGAGCTGGGACTCTTCGTGAAGTCCATCAGTGTATCGGAGGTGCTCGCGAGGACACCCCAGCTGGTCTTCCTCAATCTCGTCACGCTTGAAGGTAAGCTTGCAGCACTCAATTAATTTTGTGCCAACTAAGATCTGATCCATGGCTACACAGGCTAAAGTGTTTTTTTAGGAAACGCGTACTGCGTGGAGCTCACCCAACGCGGATGGCGCATATGCTCCGATCGTGCGGATGCCGCGAACTGCGACGCCTCGCTGGAGCTGCTCGCGAAGTATTTCGAGACCATCTACGCGCTGCTCGGCGACGTCTCGCCGGCGTACCGCGACCGCTTTGGAGCGGCGCTCTCGGAGAAGTCGTCGAAGCTCCCACGGGATAACCGCCACGACAGCTCCGGAAGTGACGCAGAGCCGCAGAACGGCGGCGGCCCGCCACAGAGCAATAGCGAGGATGCTTCGGATTAACTCTCTCGTGCTCTCATTTCATTCTCGATACTGGGTTGTATGTCGGTACCAAATATTGTGCGATAGGATATCCTTTCAAAGAAAGTGAGCTTTATTGCGATTTATTGCTGATGCAGGTCGAAGACACTTCAGTAAATAAATTTTATGCGGAGAGCCAACAGTGTGTACTGGTGTATTTCCATAAGTAGGAGCGTTTGCAGGTAAGCAACTGACAGAGTTTTAGCACTACTATCGCCGCAATAAAGAGCTAAACCACTTTGCAAAACAGACCAGCTTAGCCCTACGGTGAATCTTCCTGGGTACGAACAGCCACACATACTATCGAAGTTAGGTCGGTCGGCTGGTTGTCTACCTGCGTCTTGCCTACTGCGAGTCCGTCTGCATCGACCTCCGTTGAACTCGCATCAAGAGAAACGAATACCTCTGATTTGTCTGCGGCGCAATTTTCGGCGATCTGGTCGTGCCGAGCGCGTTCGTCAACGATCTGACGTCTCTGTTGACTAGACATCGGCGGTACCCCTCTTGTACCGTACAGCCACCTCCTGTACCGTTCACCTGTTTGGTTTTAGTAGAGTTAGACGCGACACCCCCGTACCGTACTCCGTACCGTACTGACCCCCTCCGTACCGTACTCCGTACCATAGAATACGGCACGGAATACGGTACGGCCCATATTAAAGCCGTACTAGTGCATTTTTAGCTAGAAACTCATGCCGTACCGTACTCCGTACTGAGCATAACCCCCCGTACCGTACTCCGTACCGTAGAAGACGGTACGGAATACGGTACGGCCCGTAGTACGGTACGGCCGTCTAACTCTAGGTTTTAGTGGTACGTACCCGTTAATGAACCCGTCCAGGCAGCATTTTTTCACGCTGTTCATCGAGTTTTAGTTTGACTTTCGAAGAAAAAATGTGTTATAACGTGCCCTCGTATGGAATCGTCCACTCAAAATGTTTGTTCTGCTCAAACTGAATCCGCCTCTGTTTTCTTTTTTTGTTACCTGATGAGGGGGGGGGGGGGTCACAAAGTGCTATGTCGTCTGTAATACTTTCTAGACGCTCCCAGACAGCCTTTCATTTGAAGGTTTTCACCATAAAATGAATTATTTTTGTTTCGGAAAACCAAGAGTTTTATTTCAGTTAGGGAAAGGCTTTTCCAGGATTTATGTGTATTTCTAGACTCAGCACTATTTTGCTAATAGTCTGTGAGCTGAAGCTCTTTCAACAAACTTTGGCAACGCCACCGTCTTTAATTCGCTTCTTTCTAGCTGCTAACTTGACGGACACGAGCATGTCGACTTTGAGTCCGTCATCGACAAGCTTTCGCCAATCTTACGCCGGCTTCGAAAAATATCAGAAGGACAAGCGCTGCTGTCTCGTAAACGACCTCGAGAAGGCGTAATACAGGGAGTAGTGGACCGGTCGGTCGCCGAATTTCTTGTATTTTCCGTGGTTTGAATGTCATGACTCTTACGAAACATTGCAGTTTACGTTGCATTGAGCTAAGATCTTTCAAAGCCGCTGACATAAAAAAAGTTCAGGGAATTCTCTACGAGTAGGGAGCTAGAAAATGAAAAATAGTACTCTTGTCATTTTTCGCACGCTCAGTTCGAGTTCATCCAAGGCATATGAACATTCGTTCGGTGTTTCCCAGGTCACCGACCAAGAACTGACGTAGGCAGAACGAAGAGCTTTGTCTAGCACTAGGAAAAGACGTCTTGGCGGGTGGATCAAAAGCTAAACTTCTTCTCTTCCGCGAACGCTCTTCCAGATGCCGTTCTGGCTACTGCAGTTGCGACGACATGGATCTGTCCGAGGAGCACAACTGTAAAAGCGACGTCACTACATGAATCTTGCATTCTCGGTCAAGTCCGTCGTGTGCCTTCTGCTGTAACTTGTGCTCGAAGCCGGACCGTCAAATGCCCGCACCGAACGCTGTCGTTGACGCCAACAACGGCGAGGCCACTAGGAGAACGTCAAATACTTCGCGACTCTTCGCAAGTGCGGATGCAGTGACGGAAATCTACGCGTTTCTGCTTCGCAGTGATGCGGACGTCGGTCAACTCGTTTCGAGAAAGCTCGGCGACGCCGTCAATTCCAACGCCACGGAACTACCTTTGCGGAAGGTCTTCGTTTCTCTGGTAAGCCTAAGGTGCTGTCCAGAAAGTATGTGAACTCACTAAACGATTTTTTCGACCCCCCTCACCCTCTGTGAACAGCTGTGAACAACTTGCTGGTTCCCCATTCCCCTCAGTTGAGGTTCACATACTTTCTGAACAGTCCCTAAGCCAAAATGCCCACAATGGACCGTACATCGTAAGGGCGGGCAAATTTCTCGCCAAAAATATCAATATCCCGTCACGGTAAGGGCAGATTAGGTTTTTTAAGCGATTTGTCCAACAGAAGAGAAGCATTCATATGCAGTAAAGGGCCGAAAGCTTTCAGAAACAAATCCTCATCGAGTCTATAGGCGGTATTTAAACCGCCTTAGAATCGTCCCCGAAAAAAGGCTAGTAAAATGCCAAATCTTGCCGTTTTAGGGGTCCGATAGCATGCGGGCGCTGTACGTCGCTTCGACGGATAACCATGGCTCTGCTAATGGATACTTTCTTGGCGGCCAGCGCCATTGTGACCGACCTTTCTTTTGAAACACATGCACTGCTCTCAAAGCTGGGTTGCCTTGTCGCGCTCGCGCGTCGTCGGAGATGTTGGCCACTTTTCTGGCTATACGAAAGCTCGACCGCATGCACGTAGCACTGAAGGTATTGGTTTTATCTGCGCAGATATTAGGGCACTTTTGCAGGATGGCCCCCTGGCGCCTACTTTTTTGATGCTATGCAACCCCTCTCTGGACATAGGATTTCGACAAGACGCTCGAAAGCACAAACTGCCACACCTTACGTTGGATCTGGGCGACACATCGCTCAAGAACTGCGTAGGTTAACCGCATCTACCGATCAGGTCCGGCACAGCTGGCAGTGTGGGAACGTGAATTTTTGGATTGTCATAAAGCAACCGTTTTCATCGAGCAGAATATAGTACACACTTAGGCCTTTTTAGGCCTCTCTAAACCCCACCCCGCGCCGCTTTCCGTTCCGTACCAGGACGACGCCGTTTTCCGTACCATGCTGATCCGGTTTTCATGTAGTACGAGCACGGCTTGACGTTTTCATGTGATTGCAATATAAGTATGACTTACACCAACCGGCTCAAGCGTTGGGTCTTAAGTCCGCCGTCGCGTTCGCCTATATGACACACGATCATGTTATAATTGCGGTGGACAAGCTGGATCATCGCCTACTTTTGGAGCTTGGAACAAAGAGCGTAATCCTTCGACGGCTTCACTGTCTTTGTCGATTGCACGTCTGCCCAATTCGGCTTCATCGGTCGCTTGATGAAGGTAATGTAGCCGTGAGAAAACGTGAATATCACTAACTTATTTTCCAGCTATATTTCAACGGAGCGAAGAAGCGTTCGATTGACATAATTTTCTCTAACGACGTGGCTCTTGCCGAGCTTTGGCCCTCTCACGTGGCATACATCGTAGAGTCGCTGCACTTACACTGGGAAGTGCCCACCGAACAGGGCAGTATCGTGATGCATTGTATCGTGCAATCGGTCACTTACTGTTCTCTAAAGTTTTACAGTCGCACGTAGGCTACTGTTGTTGCTGCGCTCGCGTAGTTCAACTTTTCTGCTAATGATGTAAACGACCGCATTTAATTGGAACTACATCGGGAACTATCGTTTGTTCATCAAATGGATAACAAATAAAGCGGACTGGATTATCGCTTTTCACATGAAATCGCGCTGAGAAGCCCGCAGTAACAGACTATCGATTCAAGCAGAAGGCGCATTGCGACAACAAGGACAGACGTGCGGAATTTCTGTTTTTTTTTTTGTTGAAGAAATGAGAGAAAAAAACCAGGCAACTCATTTGTCCATACAGTCAAGCAGCGACAGTACCGTAGCACTACGATCTTCGCTGCACCGCAGAGAAGAAAATCACGCGACAGCATTGCTCGAAGTCGAAAGGCACGGGTGCCTCGCGGTGGTCGAAAACGATACTTTTTGGGAGCGTCCAGAAAATGTATCCGCCTGATATGAGGGGGGAAGAGGGATCAGTCGAGTGCTGATATTTGCATGGAAATTTGCCCATCGCAGGCAAACTAAGCAGTTTTCGCGAAAATTTGAGAGTATTAATGGAACAATGCCTCCGGCGGCACCTATCGGAGGGCCTAAAACGGGTAAAAGATGCTGATTTTTTCTCAAAAAGTGAAAATTTGCATTACGAACTGTGGCGAAAACCAACAAAATTGTAACTTTTTTATACAAAAGTGTTTTTTGTCATGATGATAAGGGGGAAGTGGGGCGTCAGACCAATGCTGATAACTGCTATGAAGGCGGAAAGGGGTCCTGGGTGGCTTGGCGTCGATGGCAATTGCACGAGGATCTGTATGGTTATAGGGGGAACTTTAGAGGAGAGGCGGGAAAGAACTCCCTCCCCTCTAAACGAAAAGGTTCCATGCTCACTGAAACCTCTTTATTGCTGTGCATATTTTTGGGCTTGCGTCATATTGGCAAGAATTGTGGCTTTGCATTTCGGTAGGGCTTAAAAATGGGAAAGCAATTTCCTAGAATTATGATCGGTTTTAGTCTAGTCAGACGTGGAAGGTTCATCATTTCTCGATTGATTATTTTCGTGATTGTTTGAATAACGTTGGTTCAAAGTCGTGCAGTCATCGAGGCGCTTAGTCCGATAGAGTCCGCTTGGAAATACATGCATATTCCGACGCTACGATTGCTAAGTTCTCAGCATAGTCCGCAGTTCCTTCAGGCGAATAGTTTTTGTACGTGCCTACAATGCGTGTACCTTCCGTTATTTTGCAAAACATTCATTTGATAGCAGAGATATTCGGCACTTTAAAGCGTGAGCTGCATCCAGTCACGTTTTCGCCGGGCCGGCATTTCCCTCCGAACTAGAGATCGACATTGACCACCCGTACCGTAGCCGTACCCGTAATTTACGGCTACTGGTAGGACCCGTATATGGTACGGCTGTCGATCTCCACGCCGAACCACGCCGCAGCCAGGCAACAGCCTGCTGTCGCTAGCCGAACGTCACATGTCAAGCAGTCCACGGAAGTCATGCGCGCCGGTTAGCAATTATTGAGTTGGCTAGACGAGTAGAGAGCGAAGTAGTTCCTCGGATTTCCAAGTCAACCTCGCGAATCCCGCGGAGAGTGCAGTATTTGCCACCTGAAGCAGCTCCTTCCAAGGTTTACCAACAGCCTGGAAGGAAACCGGTTTTCAGAACAGCCAGCGAGCTATCGTGGAAAATGGTGCCTATGTTTGCCACCGAGTATGGCGATATATGCGACTATAACGTTCTCGACCTGAGCTCGAACGGACCGCGGGCATCCCTGAATGGTCACAATTTTATGTATTACTTGCTCTTTTTGATCAGAATTCTGAACAGTAAATAGTCGGAAATGTGCAGTCGAAATTCGGAACAAATGTCTGTCCTCGAGACCTATTCCGCCAGTACCGTTTTGATACGCTAACCGCTCTGAGATCGTACGAAACTGTTTCAGATGGTGAACCCTCGATTGAGGACAAGCTGTCCGACCCGTTTACCACGACAGTCGCGAAATGTAAGCCATTCCCGCAGATTTACAGCGACTTAGTCAGAAAATGGTGTGGTACAGACGTGGCCTTATTTTAGAAGCTGCTCGATCCCCGACGGTAGACAAAACGCAGGGTACGAGCCAGTGTGAGTAAATCGGCAATTACTTCGAGGAAATCGTCGCTCATAAGTGGCGTGAGCGTTATAAATGCGCTTGTATCTCGTACCTTTTGTTTCAGGAAGAGAAGTCCCTTTTGGTTAATCCGAAGACTGGAAGCGGATGGAGTTCTGACGATAAGGTAGGCTTTGCTGGACGCATTCATTGTTGCTTATCCCATGCTCAAACATCGTGAGATGCACTTGTCCTATGACGAAGGGAACTTTCACGAACTTGTACTTTGAGCCTTCCCT
Source organism: Aphelenchus avenae (assembly GCA_020875895.1). Classification (NCBI taxonomy): domain Eukaryota; kingdom Metazoa; phylum Nematoda; class Chromadorea; order Rhabditida; family Aphelenchidae; genus Aphelenchus; species Aphelenchus avenae. Next base: position 507,059 of record JNEY01000017.1, read on the forward strand.
CACTGTCTTTAAGTTTGGCGTGCCTAAGCCCACCGAAAAGGTTAAGGATAAGCGTTTACAGCACTTACTCTAGGAAGGATCGACCAGTTTGGAGTCGGCCTCGTGCGAGACCGGCGCGCAAGAGTCCCAGCTGGAGGTGGAAGCCTTCAAGGCAATGCAGGAAATGGTTCTCTTCGAGAAGTCCGTCAGTGTCTCAAGGTGCTCGCAAGAACACCGGAGATGATCTTCATTAAAGTCGGCACGCTCGAAGGTACGCTTGTAAAATGCGACGTGTTTATGTGCCTACAAGGATTTGAGTGAGGCTTATTAGGTCAATGACCTCATTTGCAGAGAGCACGTATTGCGTGAAACTAACTCCACGCGAATGGCGAATAAGCTCCTCCGCTCCGCAAACTCCGCAAACGGCGGCGCCCAGCTGGATTCACGAAAAGTATTACGAGACCATACGCGTTGCTCGGCGATGTCTCGACGTCTCGCCGGCGCACCGCGATCGTTTCAGAGCGGCACTCTCGGAGAAGTCCTGGAAGCTGCAGCCGGAGAGTGGCCACGACAGCGCCGGAAGTGACGCTGCGCCGCAGAATGTCATCGGATCGCAACAGAGCAATAGCGAGCTGACTTCGGACTAACACTCGTACAGGTCTCAGTCTTATTGTGATAGTAATAAGTCCTATGCGGACAGTCAACAGTGTGTATTGACGTGTTTCCAGCTAGGTAGGGCATTTGCAGGTAAGTAAGTGACACAGTTTTAGCCCTAATATCGTCGTAATAAAGGGATAAACACTGTCTAGAACATCATTCAGCTTAGTCCTACGGTTAAACTCCCTAAGTACGAACAGCAATACATAATATTGATGTTACGTCAGTCAGCTGGTCCCCTACCTCGCCTCGCCTGATGCGTGTCCTTCTGGATCGATCTCCGTGTGGCTCGCGTCGAGAACGACGAACACCACTGAGCAGTATGCGGCGCAGTTTTCGGCGATTTGCTCGTGCCGAACACGTTCGTCAACGTGCTGACGGTCTGTGTTGACTGGACGTCGGCGGTACCTATCCCGTGCAGCTCAGCCATACCGTACAGACCCTCCCCGGAACCGTTCACGCGTACCGTACATACACCCAGCATGTGCCGTTCACCCGTACCGTTTTAGCGGTACGTCCCCGTTACTAAACCCCTTAAAGCAGCAACGCTGTTTATCGAGTTTTCTTTGGTCGTATACATATTTTCGGACGCTCCCTGAAAGCCTTTCCGCTTCGTCCATTGGTCGTCGAAATTTATATATTTTCCTTGGATTGAAAGAATGCTATTTTTGTTAGAACAACGCTAAGCGCGACTGAACAGGTTTCGGCGGCGTTTCGAGCTAGCGCTACCCTACCGTCTCTTGGAACCGCTTGGACAACGGCGTAGGGGGGTGCCGTACCGTGCCGTAAGCGTCGCGTCAATGTGCCTTACCCCTAGACCTAGTGCGAAAGGAGTTTGTACTGAACAAAGTTGTCTAAGCGAGCAAACGAACTGAACCGATCCAGAAAGTTAACCTTTCTTCAAACATTCTGGTCCACTTCACATGCGCCGTATGTATCACTTTCTTTCTTCTTATGAATAGTCACGGTAGATGAGCTGAAGTGAACTAGTCCTAAATGTTCTGTTACGTCTAGCTTTAACCACGGTTAGAAACTTTTAATTTTGTTTTGAAAATTAAAATAAAACTTTCGTTTTTTATTCCTAGACTTACTGTTAAAAGTCACTCATCTGTAAATGATCATTCTGACGCCACTGTACTTCTCTCGGAGGTGCGAATTTAAAAAAAATACTCGATACACTCCTGAACCGTACGCTTCTACTTTCTCGGCGCATCCTTCCGACAAACAGCACAGTAAAAAAGGAAACCGAACCTGCGTGCAGAAGGAAGGATATAGAGGGCCACGAATGTGCGAAAATCGCAACGCTCGTTGTTCATTTCAACATCGACGAGCTCGCAAGCTCATCGACGAATCGCTTCGCTGGTGCATACGCGACGAGTTCAAGTGCAACCAGCTGGATTTGTAATTTGCTGCACTTTCTGTTCGTGGCCGGCTCAAATGTGCTGCGTCGCTGCCCTCTTGGTCATGTCCGCACGGTACGTGTTAACGGCGTCTAGTGTCCACCGAAAGGCACGACTACGATACGACGTGGGCCTCAATTTAAACCCTAAATGGCTTCGCCTAACTATACCAACAAGTGCCTTCTTGAGTGCTTGGTGTCAATCACAAGGTAAGCGACACGAAGAACACTTAGCCCACTGCGTCGCCAAGAATCTCTAAATCAGTACTCAGACCAAATCATTCAACTCCAGTTTTAGGTATTCATAGTGTGCTCGCTCTTTATTGCTTTTTCTCGCTCGAAAATGGGCCGTTCCGTACCCAAGGGAACGCTTAAACGACTAGGCCGCCGCTAGTGTTTATCGTGGCAGTAAATGTCCGCTCTCGCTCTTCTCTTTGAAATGGCCTCTTCGGTGGAATTTAGGTATTTCTCCCTCCGTAAACGGCAGTCCAGAAGCTGATGTGTTTCATGAAAACGATCCGATTAGGCCAAGACACACGATAAAAACCCGGAACTTTCCGCAAAAGACCAAAGACACCACAGACCACTATGCTTCGATCTAGTTTAAACTTGATTCGTTTCCGTTCCCCCAAACTCCAGGACAAACTCAAAAAAAACTTATGCCGACATAAGGCATCGAACTTGCGACCTTTCGCCTGGGCGACCTACACCGCAACGCCTGCGCTAGAGAAACGCTACGGGGACCGTGGTGGCCGCGCTTATGCACATTTCGGTGTATTCAGCAGGTGCGAATCTATTAGCATAGCCGGTTGAGTGCTCTCCATTACCCTGCGGCATAATATGATCATAGAAGCCCGCTGCTCCACTCGCTGTCCATCAGCAGCACAGAGGTCTTTGTTTTCCCTTTGATTTTTTATGGCCCCAAAAGCGCGGGTTCTTGATAACTTTTGACATTTTTCTATGTTTTAAACTGGCCGACTTTACCGACAGTAATAAAGCTCACCGTAATGCTAAGCTCTTGTTGAACACAAGCGCAAAGTGTGCGCGTGCGTGACCCCCAGCAGGCGGCTTGTCAAGACCCATCGAAACGCCGTTTAAAAGAGCCGACGCGGAGAAAGAGCGCTGGTCGCTCGCTCTCGCTCGCGGGAGACGCGGTCAGCGAAAAGTGCGCTTGATTTCTTGATGCACGAGACGCATGGACCGGCGTAGGTGATAAGTGAGATTCTCCAGTCTTACCACGACCGAGACCCGACGCGCGCTTAGCGCTTCCGCGGGCAGGTTTAGCGCCCGAATTTGGCGTGAATTGCGAAAACGTGTGTTCAGTATTCACTGTCTATCCGCGAGTCCTTGGACGCTTGCCAACGAGGAGATTCAGTCGCGTTAAACTGAGAGGCGACCTGAATATTCTCCTTGGCTAGATTCCTTGTGACGGGTTTTGGAGGTCCGTCCCCGCTGTGGGGATGGCCACTTTCGACTGGAGTGAAGAATGTAACTGAAATTGCGGGAATTGAAACCATATAATAATCGAATCGCTTCTGTTTGCCCGAGCGGAACGTGAAGGGGTGTCATCATACTGGGCTTTCCCTTTTGGCCAAAGTTGCTTAAATTACCGCCATAATCCTACTTTCTCGCTTGTGGCCTTGGTCCCACTGCGCTCATTCTCGGCGGACCCGAGCGCGGTAATTCTTTCACTGCGGCGGGTGCAGCCCTCTCGCAAGTGACCATTCGCCTATGCGCATTTGCCCGATAAGTATTTCTCTACGCGCGCCGAAGCGAACAATTCCTTTTTGTTGCGCTCTGTCATCGCTTGGACGACGTTTCTAATCCTGTTTGTGTTTTTCTCATTTAGGGACAATATCGCTAGTTTAGGGTACCACATTTTTCGTTCGTAATGGTCGGAGTAGTATCAGTGTCGGTCGAATCAGGCGAGTATATGGTCGACAACAGAACGACTTCGCTATATGTGAACTTCGATATACTTCAATATTCGATGTAGCTTTGAACGGTTCTTTGTTGGGACTGCGAAAAGCGCAAGCTCGTCCCAAAACTTGTGGTCAAGTAAGCTGCGTCGTCGCACGCGTGGAAGCGCAGATTTTTCTTGGGCGCAAAGCGACACTTCCGCCGGGATTCCTGTTAGCGGGACAGCAGGATGCGCCATTCGAATCATACTCTCTTTCGCAAATACTATTTTCTTTGTCCAACTACACACTTAGTCTTGGAAACACTGAACGAGTCCACCCCTGCCCCGCTTCGATGCTTGGAGTGGGATCCCTCTGTACTCTTTCAAGACCTTTTCGCGAGAACGGAACAGATAAGCACATTCCGACAGTCGTCCTTCTCGGAGTATATATTTCTCGGAGCATATTTGTTTCCCATTCTAGCCGTTCAGTGCGCGTTTGAGAACGCTTTGTAGGTGGCTTCTACAAGAACAATGAGAGGCAAATACTTTTAGTAAGAATGCACTTGCATTCTTACCAAACTTTCGGATATCCCCCCAACATTCGAATATCCCCCCCCATAAAATTGCCTTAGAATTCGAGTTGTTTTTTTCGAGTTCTTTATGCTTAATTATAGCATAAAACTTAGTGTTCTAAGTTGTTCTAAGCTTAAAACGCGAAAAATGTTGAATTTTGTGGGGGGATATCCGAGGGATGGGGGCATAACTGCAGTTTTGGTCGGGGAATACTGCATTTTGTACGGGGGATATCCGACGGATGTGGGGGGGGGGGG
>JNEY01000017.1:513055-538939 GCA_020875895.1 Aphelenchus avenae
GGGGTAACCGAAAGAGGTGGGGGGGGGACATGTGCATTCTTACCATACTTTTCAAGTTTATGCCTGCGAAACGCGCGCTTGTCCCGACTAGCCAATTTCGCTCCTTTGCAAGTCGCCATTACAAATTTGCCTTTAGTGACCGTTTTCGAATATCTTGCACAGGCGGACAGGAAGAGATTCTTTGCATGGGAATTGGCACAACGTTCCAACGATGACCACAATCCGCGTTTCGAAGGAAAGAACCGTCTCGTACCTCCGTTGACAGGAAACCTTCCAGGTAAGTACTGCAACTTGGAGTCGTTGCGTCGTAGATGAACCCGATCAAATAAACGGGCGTGTCACGAAGGATTTAAATATTTTTGCTTCATAAACCTTCGCGGATCTAATTGATGTCTGGCCTCTTAGGCGTGGGTGCAAGCGGTTAGAGGGGAATAATCGACGCGGTGCTATTTTTCAGTTATTTTGAAAGTGGAAGACCACGACGCATTTTATTTTATCCTGTCTCTTCCTCTGTACCATACGGCGCTGCATTACACTGGAAATGTATGCAATTTTTCGAGGGTAGACAAAACCTCATGCACGTGAATCAACCTTGTCAGGCAGGGGCTCTACCCCTTCCTTTCACCCAATATAGGTTTTGATATACGTGGAATTCACAAAGAATTCAACGCAGCTTGTCAGACATCCTTGGTCTATGTCCGGAAGATAATGCTTCAAAGGGAGGGCAGTATTCCAGAGGGCAAACAGCAGTTGTAGCTTAGGTGTGGTTCGATTAAGTCGAGGTGGAGACAGTTAGAGGAAGGGGTCAACAGGCATCTATGGAAGAGCTACACGAAAATTTATTGCGTTTTTACTCAAATTTTCGAGTTCGAAAATACGCGAAATTTACCGCTTTATAACTGAAAATTTAATGCGTTCCTACCCGGAAATATTGGTATTCTGATAGAACGGCACCAAAATTCAGGGGTAAAAACAGAAATTTAGACCAAGTTTGTACTTGAAAATTTTCGTGCAAAAAGTGGTAGATTTTCGGATACAACGCTATTTGTCGGCTATTACTAAAAGCCCATTTAGCGAAAATACGATATTCTTTTAATTATACTTGTTCAGAACATCGCTGCCATGGTGACGCAGGGAGGAAACCGACACTGGTCTTTCTTGCTGGAGAAGTTCTGAAGGGCACAACAACGCCTTCTAGAGGTGAGTTGACACTTCTCGCCACGTACATGCAAATTTTACCAAGCTCGGAAATTTCTTTCCAGTATGGCTCTCCTTAGCGACACTGTGTGGGACAACATGGCGTGGTCGACAGCTTGCCAAGTTGCGCGGACATCCAGTACGACATTACGACGCGACTTGTTTACAACGATACGACAAATTTTCGAATAACCTAGTGCGCATAGATAACAGGTAGTCACTGACATACAGATTAGGATACCTGCACGCAAACTCTTGTCAACGAAAAACACACTTTTTTTTAGCCGAATCAGGCTTTCTCCAGGCTATTTTCCTACGTGTAATTTTAACCGACTTTAAGGGTGACAAACAACTCTTCTTCGGCAACAGCGATAACAGATTTTTTTTTGTGGAAAAAACTGTTTTATTCGCTATAAGAATACTTGCGATTTCCTTTACTGGGATGACGGAGTACGTCTCGTGGTCGCTGCGTTGGTGTGTCTGTAAGTGATGAATACTGGATAGGGGCTGACTGCTTCTCGCACGTTGGTCCTACCAAACAGTCTTTAACAGTTAAAAAACGGGTCCCACAAAAGTAGTTAAATCGCTGCCTGTTATGCCCTTCAGTACCATGCCCAATCACGTGAGGAACTGCATGAACTTTAGGTCGTCAGCCGGGACTATCGATCACATGAAGTTCACCGCGGCAGCGAGGCCTTAGGGTGGTATGTTTCGGCAGATGAACAAAGTGTTCGTAGGGCCGCTGCCTTTGAGATCGGACCGTCTCCCCTTCTAGAACTAGGCGAAGTTAGGGCTCCGAGTACAATTTCACTTTTCCGAACCGATTCCAAATTAGATCGCCCCTATCGTTTCAATCACATTAGAAGTTGCTAAGCAAAATCGTTAAAAAACAGCCATTAATTTATTCATATGAGTAACTTTACCCACTGTAAAACAACAACAAGGCCCCGTATGCATAAACCCGTTTCGTGGTAAGGGCATTTCTCACTAGCGGCTGCGGCCGACGGCTTGGGATGAACTGGATTTGAAGGCCGAGTTCAGTCCAGTTCACTAAATTCAGTGAATTTAACAGACCATCACAACAGTAGAAAGCCGCCGATAGGGTTTGGGGGGGAGGGGGGGGGGGGGCTTCAGACCAGACCATTTAACGGAACATGCTTAGGTACTCGATACTTCGACGCTGATGATGCTCGGTCTGCTGCGCTTTAGCGGACGTTCTTCGTTTTCCGTGCTGCGATGAGATCCGTTGAAGGTAGGAATCATTGCTTAAACGAGCGGTATGTAGGTTGCTGGGGGCGTAGCTGTGGTCAGTTGTCTTTCGCCTGGGTGGGTGTCGTATACCCCCTATATGTAACAGTTCTAGATGACCTGTATGTCTAAGTGTAGTCTCAAAACGACCAAGCATGTAAGTTTATCAGTCCTATGACACTTTCGAGCACTAACGGTTTCACATTTATTCTTTGTACACCATGCCATACTTCCGCAGATCGATGGTCGCTAGCGTAGTGGCACGTTCAATGCGGCACACGGTGTTACACCTATTTGGAAATTTTGGCTTGTGACTAGCTTTTTTAAAGCTCCGGTTTTAAAATGTTCGACTTCTAGGCAAATTTTGAACTTCGTTGGCATTCGTCGTTTTTTGACACATAAGCGAGCTTAGATTTATGCTCCACTAGCCTAGATGGCTACTGAAAAGAGGAAGGGCTAAGACTAGGTAAATTACGGACGAGAGTACGAAATAAGCTTCCTTATTTAGAGCACTTGCGAATGAGCTGACGCGCCGATGATGTGACAACAGCGACGCGTGCACACGACGCACCGCTGGTCGACCGGGAGAGGCGCCTTCGAACGACATCGACGTTCCTGCGCCATGCTGTGGTGCAGGTAACCCAGCGAAGAATGCAGCGTTCCGCGAGAACGCTCTTTTACATTAGTTTTCTCTGTTTGAACTTTAGTAGATTCCATAGCGGCGAGTCCGTATCTGAACAGTTAGGTAGTTCCCTTACACGTTGTTTCCCTTCTAGGCCCATTTCCTGGGTTCAGTGTTCTCTTCACTTTTCCTAAGGTTCTCATGATTCCTTGCTATTAAGTGTATTTATTCTGCATAGTCTTTTCATGTACTTTAGCGCAAAAACATCATCTTTACGAACTTGTCATGGTGGCCCCTGTCTTTGTATCTGCTTCTAAATCTGACGATTTCGTAGGCCCTCGTCTTTAAACGCTGACTGTACTTTTTTGTACTTGTCTTTCCCCTTACTTAGCTTCTTTCTGACTCCGTCCATTTTATTAAAATCCGTAACGGCTACTGTACGTACGGGGTATTCGTTGCATAAGACCCATAGAAGTTCAGTTTTAATTCAGTTTCGGGTTCATCGGATTCAGTTTTAAGAACAGTCGTTGATTTGTACTGAATTCAAAGCTGTACAGATAGGCTTAGGAAGAGACTGCGGATGGATAAGTCCGTTTGAGGTACACATCTTATTCGTGTGGCTGAGGTATTTTTTTTTGTTAGTGATTATGTATGAGACAAACAAACAGTGCATTGCTAGTTTAGGCCCTAAAGTTTCCTTTTCTCTACAGTTTCTTCTGGTAACCCCTTGCGATTTCAGTGGTAGGCAAACATCTTGAACGAGCACCTTACAAGGAAAGCCCACGAATGCTGCAGGGCGACTGTCAGGTAAGTTCCACCGATCAACCAACGTGAAATGCCGCATTTTTCGACGAAAGCTTCTCCCACCCCTCGCCCTCTAATGTAACACCCTCTAAAGGCAACCGCACATTGGCTAAACTTTCCTCCGGAAAAGCACTTTCCCCGGATAACTACTAAGACCCCGCTACATTATTCCCCCAAAAAACCGCTTAATTAGAAGCAAATGAGGAGTAATCAGTAATTTTGACTCCGGCAACCGTGTTCAAGCGGGCCTTAGGCCCGGCGGGCCGGGGCTAGTGGGTCCGTAGGCCCGACCCAGAGGCCCGGTATAAGCCCGGCTACGAACAAATATAGGTAATTTAAGCATGTTTTTAAGCCATTTTTATTTGTATTCACCCGTGTTTCATGCAGATCGCTCCTTTTACTGGAATTTTTGGGCCTGTTACGGTCAAAGTCAAGACCTCGGGTAAGGATAAATTTCCCGGGTATCACTCAGCTTTGCTGGGCCTACCCGAGGCCCGGCTCGAAATAATGGCGTGCCTGTGAGCATACCGGGCCTGGCCTTGGTTTTAAGCCCCGCTGATCAGGGTTGCCCCAGTCGACATACACTACGTGCTGAAAACGGTTGTTTCTTTGTCAATTCCATAGAATTTTTGGACAATTTGGGGGATACATGAGCTTACCAGGAGCTTGTTCTTCATTATGTTCAGCTACAGCGCGAAGAATCGTCTGCTGTCTGTAAGGCACTCGAATCTCGAGGCAAGAGAGCGAAGGAGCGAACGATAGAGTACAGGTAACTCGACCCATTCAGGTTACAATTTAACGATGTGCGAGGAGTCGAAGAGTTAGTGAAGATACAGGTAAGTCGAGATTCAGGTCAGAGAAACCCCAGTCTCTCAACGAGCCCTGTCGGACATGGAGCGGTATGCTCGGACAATAGTATAATTGACTGCTTCTTGATTCAAATGTCCTAAAGAACTCACCGATTACTGGAAACATTTAGCACACTTTATCTTCGCACATGCTTCAGGTGATTGCCGGTTAATGCCGCTAGCATACCACATTTACGCTAATTGTACGGCCCACAAAAATTTCCGAAGCAACGTGTACCTGGTTACAAGCTAGACTGCACGTGAAAGTGGCGTCAAAAAATGTAGTTTACCTGACGGAAAACGACGTCCAAATTATTACTCCGGTTCAGTTAAACGCTCTGCACAAAAATGTGGTATGCTTAGGCCTTGTAATATTTGTGCTTGAACTTCATGCTTCGGTTAAGTGTGACTTCTTATTTCTGCCCGAAAAGGGCTTGAGCTTGTTGATAGCTCTCGTGTGACGTGGTGTCTGGGCGGCGCTCACACGAGGCGGCGGCGATCGCTACGTTAGGAAAGCCTTGAGAGAGGCAGTGGCCGTGGAAAACAGTTCTCGAACGGGTCCGCCGGCCGCTCTCTCTCGTCGTTCGTTCTTGTTTTCGAGTGTGTTTTTGTCGGGCTTACGTCATATGCGGAAATCTTCTTGCTTGGCAGTTCTATTCGGCTTAAATTAACATAAAATTAATTTCATAGAATTACCGGCCGCTGTCAGCGCTTGTTAGCAGTGGAATATCGGCGTATTTCGGTTGATTGTTTTTACCACTTGGTTTTGCGAATTGTGCGATAGTTTGCGATCCTTTTAGACCGCAGTGTGCGAAAGCATCCGTAAATTTCGTAAAGTCATTTCTAGGCTGAATGTGCTTTTGTTTGTGCCTTACGTGCACTTTGTTATTTCGGAAAATATTCGCTTAATATCAGTAATTTCAGGCCGGCTATGGGCTGCATCCAGTCACGTTTTCGCCGTCTTTTTCCGCCGAATCACGCCGCTGCTCGTCAACAGCCTGCCGTCGCAAGCGTCGCGAACGTCGCCCGACCAGCAGTCCACGGAGGTCATGTGCGCCGTTCAGCATCCACTGAACTGGCTAGAGGAGTAGAGCGCGAACAAGTTCGTAACATCCCGAAACCACCGCCACGCACCCCACCACCGCCAAGAGTTCCGTACTCGCCACCGCAAGCCACTCCATCGAAGGTGTACCAACAGCCAGGAGCATACCAGTTCGGAGACAGCCAGAGAGCTCTAATTGAAGAAGGTAATTCGCCACAGTGAGACTGAGATGTTCTCGACCTCTGCTGCAAAGGACCAGGGGGGTGGGGGTTCCTGAATGGTCACGCTTTGATTTTGTATTCTGAAAATGCTTGCTTATTCTGACCTCTGAACCACAAAGTTTTCGGAATTCTGAACAACCGTCGGAGCCTGGCCAGCTCAACGGGCCGCGACCTGTTCCGCCAGTAACGTTTTCGATACGCTAACCGCCACGAGTCGGACGGAACTGTTTTCAGATGGCGAACCCTCGGTGGAAGACAAGCTGCCCGAGCCGTTCTCTCCTCCAGTCGCCAAAGGTAAGTCATTTCAATCAGAAAATAGTGTGGTCCAGACGTGGCCTTGTTTAGAAGATGCTCGATCCCAAATGGTGGAGAAAACACAGGGTTCAACGACCGCATCGGTGACAGCCAGTGTGAGTCAGTCGGCAACTACTCCGAAGAAGTCTCCGCTGGTCAGCGACGTAAGCCTAGTGACTATGCTTGGGTCCCGCACTTCTAGTTTCAGGAAGAGAAGTCGCTTCTTCATGGCCCGACGACTGGTAGTGGGTTCTCAGATGATGTGGTAAGCTTACGCTGACACAGTTCTCGTTTCAAACCTCACGCCCAAACAGCGTAAGACGCACTAGCCCTTTGACGTACTTTTAGCCTTCTCTCATTGGCTTTAAGCTTTGGCTTTCCTAGGCCAACCGAACATGCTTAGTATCAGCGTTTACTTCACTGGTTTAGGACGGAACGAACAGTGTGGAGTCGAGCTCATGCGAGACCGGCGCGCAGACGTCCCAGTTAGAGGTGGAAGCCTGTAAGGCGGTGCAGGAAACGGCTCTCTTTGTGAAGTCCGTCAGAGTCTCGGATGTGCTCGCGAGGACGCCGGAGCTGATCTTCCTCAATCTCGTCACGCTCGAAGGTACGCTTGCAGACTACCTATTATGACCTGAGCCGGATCGATCTGTACGGGCTAAATTATTCGTTTTCAGAGAACACGTACTGCGTGGAGCTCACTCATCGCGGATGGCGGATTCGCTCCGACCGTGCGGATGCCGCCAACTGCGACGCCTCGCTGGAGCTGTACGCGAAGTACTTCGAGACCATCCACGCGCTGCTCGACGACGTCTCGCCGACGTACCGCGACCGTTTTGCAGTACCGCCCTCGGAGAAGTCGTCGAAACTGCAGTCGGAGGAGGACGGCCAAGACAGCGCCGGAAGTGGCACAGTGTCTCAGAATGGCAGCGGTCCGCATGGCAGCGACAGCAACGATCCTTCTGACTAAAACCCGTCCGACTAGCCACTGCCATCACTGCCCTTCTTACTGGTTTTATATATGGGTCACAAACAGTGCGTGTCATCGGATGTCCTTGTGCTATCGGCCTCCCGCCGCTCACTCGTCACCTTCACAATCATCTTCCGGCGCGTGCCACCGCTTCCGGTGGACGCCGCCCACTCGTCGCGCCGCATTCGCCGCGCAGATCGGTCGGTAGTCATCGCCTCGCGAAAATCCCGGATCGGTGCGCGCTAGCGGTGCCCCGATTGACCCCGCTACCTAAGTGCTTTGATTGTGTGTTGACTATTTTGGCTGCAAGAACTTACCTACTTTAAAGTGATTGACTCCCTAGGCCTAAGCGTGCTCTTAACCTAGGCGCCTTGCATTCGTATTGAGCTACCTAAACTTCGCCTTATTAGCCTTAGTCTCTAGCTGGGCCTAAACTTACCTACTTGAGCCCGTCTTGTATTAGTACATGGCGCTCCGCGGGTGAAAACGGAGTGAAAATAACTATTCTGCGACGACTACGATTTCTCGTGGACGTTGCTACTTCTTCTCAACTTTGACTTTCGCCAGTCTATTTCGTGGGCTTGATAGCTCCAAGTGGACCCCTACGCGACCGGCTTAAGACGGCCTTAGGTGTATCAAAGAATCGTTCGTGTCCCTGAAGGGTCCAACGGTCACCTCCGCTTGAGACTGATGGCTCAGCGCAGGTTTTCGACAATGTACACGGACCAACATATCGAGGAAAGCGATGCCGACGAGGACTTCCCCGCGCCACCGCCTCAAGCAGTGCAGCCCATGCAGATGGTTCAGCCAGCGATGCCGAACCATGGTCAGTACCTAGTACGCTATGACAACTACAGTGGACAACCGTACTACCACGGACACCCGTCCTCTGGCTTCTACCTGCCACCTGAACCCTCAGAACTGAACGCTGAAAACCAGAATGATGTTGCTCTCAGGGATTACCAGGAACTAATGACAGAGGACAATACTCCGACAAATGAAATAGAACGTTACGAGTCGGCACCCGCATTGAACAAATTGTACCCTCAGCTACCGGGAGACGGTACTGGTCCCGGACTGAACCGCATTCCTTCTCCGACCGAGGCCCAGGTCCGAGAGTGGAGCCAAAACAGTCCAATTGCGGAAAACATTCGCCGCGTCTTAAGTGACGGGAGTTTTGCGCAAGGTCATAACAGCGAGACTAACCAGCATTGGAACGCCGGATCGCCTCAGGGGGTGGCCCAGAGCTCTTCGGGAAATGACAGGCAGACAGTTTCGGTACCAGTACAATTGGAGAACGCAGCGCAACAGCAAGCAGATCTGCAAAACATGCTAGTGTTCCCGGGCGTGAGCGCTGCAATTTCCTCGAAAATTGATAGCTTAACAGAAACTGTTAAAGGCTTAGTGTCGACCATGTACGACGTTGTTAACAGGGTAAACGACATTGAGAGCAGCAGCAGACCGTCGTCTGTAGCATCGATCGCAGAGCGTTTGCAGCCGAGGCAGACCCAGAGAACGGTTGACCCTGTTCACAGACAGCAGCTGCGGCAGGTCCTAGCGAATGCTCCGAGAAAGCAGGTTCAGATCAACGCCGTTCCGCAGACTATTAGCATAACACCGCAGAATGATCGTCCTGCTAGTAGGATTGAGTATTCACCGTTTCCGGAATGGAGTGTGCAAATTCTGCCGCCCGGATTCACTACAAAAGCGCGCATGCCGACAGCACCCCAGCATGGCGCCGTTCAGAGGCCCATTGCGACGCATGTGGTGCCCAGCGTGAACGCGACAGCCGCGTCCTTCATTGCGCCGCAAACCGGCCACCGTTACTACTTACCGCCGGATGCATATGTGCAGCATGGCCAGACAAATCCGCCGACTGTTCCACAGCAAATAAGTCGTGTCCCCCAAGTCGTACCGACCGAGCAGGTGTTCTATCATCCGACATCGGTACACCCGCCGGCGCAGCAGAACCGGGTTCGCGACGCTAATCGCCCAGAGGTCTTGGATTACGCGCGCAGCGAATACGCCCAGATTGGATCGCGACCCGCAAGGGCCACAGGTCACCAGATAAACAACGCGTTGCCGGGAGCATCGTTGGGTATTAATTATCGTTCCGCGGAATCGAATTGCGCAACGGAGGGCAACCTTGTGCAACTGCTGTTGTTCAGCACAGTGGCACAACAGCTCAAAAAGTTGTCTGGACGGGATGGATTAGAGAGAGCCAAGGATTACTTCCGCGAATTCGAGGGACTAACCAGGGCATGGGATGACAAGCAACGAGTAGATTTGTTGGGCATGAAGGTCATCGACAGTGCTAGGCTAGCTTTCGAGGCCTACGAAAAAGACGTTTCACGACCGGTCTTCGAGAAAGCTAAGCAGGCTATTCTTGATGCACTTTCCGTTGAAGACAATCGCAAGGTTGGAGCGTGGAGCGACCTCAAAAACCTGCAGCAGACTGAAAAGGAAAGTGTGACAGAGTTCGGAACAAGAGTCAAGCAAATTGTCCGCGACGCTATGGGACACATGCAGTCGTCTAGCCAATTAGAAGAACTGAACAAGAAGTACTTCATTGATGGCCTGCGCGACATAGGTATCCGTCGGTCTCTCGCGGCTCAGCAAGAACGCTCTCGGTATACTGACTTGATTCGGGATGGCGCTTTGATTGAACGTAGCTGTCCTGCGGAAGCACCAAAACAGCGTCAGGCGCAGGTGGCCGCCCCGTCTGCGCAAAACGGTGGTCCTTCGGAGTCGTATCGGGGTAACGACGGCTACAACCGCGGTTACAATGGACCACGTCGCTACTACGGGTCTTCAAATGCAAGCAATCAGAGCGGGAACCGACCCTACCAGCAGAATTCTTATGCGCGTAACGGGCCGGGTACCAGCGGAAATGCTCATCAAAACAATGGGTACCGCCAGTACAATGGGAATAACCAGCGCCAAAACTGGCAAAATAACAACGAACAGAGGAACTACACGCAAAATTCGGGTCAGCAGCCCAACTTAACGGGCGGGAATGCAGTGCGTCAAGCGCAAAATTTTCAGTTTCCCCGCAGTCCCACCCGGCAGGGAGCTGCCAACCCGGGGACGGCCAGCCGGTAATTAGCATGGAATCGAGAACTTTTGTAAATAGTACGCCTCAAGAGCGAACTGTAAATATGTCGACCAGTGTACATAATCGTAATGTTTCAATTGCCTCACGTGTTAACGTCCTTCCAAGCAACCAAAGTACCTATCCGTCAACTATAACCGACCCAATTACCTCTGCGTCGGCCACCACGAGATTCGTGCGTGGCCACTTAAGTACGCTGAGTTCAAATGAGGTGCCCGCTGCGGACCCTACAGCCGCAGGCGCTGCACTTGCCGAGGCACGATACGTATTTGAAAGACTGAGAGCAGCAGAAGTGGACGGGGACATCATAAGAATGCCGTCAGAAATCGTCACAGATCCTAGAATGAGTGGAATTGTTGCAGAGGAGAACTCTGCCCCAAGCCGTGAGGATTCCGAAGTGCCGTCAGTAGGCAAGTCTCCTTCAGTGTCAGCGGCCGTTTTCGGCGTAACCGGTCGTGCACTGGCCGACACCGGTGCCGAAGTCAATTTAATATGCGTCCGATTTCTTCTTAGTGCGTTGACGCAAGCAAATATCAACCCACTTACCGCCGGGTATAGCCCTACTCCTCTTAAGGTTACTGCTGCTAATGGCGAGGAACTTCGCCTTTTTGGAACAATAACGTTACCCGTTTCGGTGTCTTCACAGGATCCGATTAGAATCAAGTTCAGCGTGACTAAAGACCCCTTCGGATTTGACTACATTTTGGGGACACCCGGGCTGCGATCACTTGGATTTTACCTCGCAAATGGATTAACGGGAGAGACCATTTCTTTCGAGCCTAAGACGGACGAGACGCTTGTTGTTAGCCGTGCTCTCTGTGTGTTTCGTGCCGCCGTAATTCCGCCAATGACTGCAAAGTTTGTATCAGCGTATGTCACAGATACCGCTCTGCTGAACAAGCCGCTACTCGCTGAGAACATGGCCGCTAACGACGTGCTCAATGCCAGCCCTGACATGGACATCGACGAACTTTTGGATGGAGTCGCCGAGGAAGTGTCCAGCGCGAAATTGACCGGAACGAGTAGCGCCAGCATGCGGATCGAACCCTGCCTTCAAGCGACCTCGAACGGTAGGTTCTCGATCCTTGTCACAAACTTCTCGGGAACTCAGCAGGAACTGAAACAACGGGAAATAATAGGCCAAGTGGATGAGGTGACCGACTTCTGCAGCGCCGAAAATGCGTTATCTAGCCCAATACTGACTAAGTGGCTTGCACGTGCGAAGCGTGAGCAGGAATCAGAGAATGCCGCCGCATGTGTGAGGTCAATTAGCGAGCGGCACGCGGAACTCCTCCAGGTCATTAAAGCCAAAATGGGCACGCTTACTGCTGATCAGCAGGCCGACGTCGATGCGTTGGTACTAGAATTTCACGATATCTTTGCGCTAACCGAGGGCGAGCTGACGCAGACGGACCTGGTCACGCATCACATTGAGACCATAGACGAGCGGCCGGTGTCGACGCGCGTGCGACAGATACCCTATGCGCTCCGTGAGAAGTTTGCCGCTATGCTTAAGGATTTCTTGGCGCGTAAACTGATCTCACCGTCGACTTCTCCTTATGCCAGCCCGGTGGTTCTTGTTTCTAAGAAGGATAAGGAAAGCATCAGGATGTGTGTCGATTACAGACTCATCAATGACAAAACGGTCAAATCCAACTTTCCGCTAATCAATATAGACACAACGCTGATGTCGCTTGGCAAGCGAAAGTACTTCACGTCGATCGACTTCCTGTGCGGCTACTTCCAAATTCGTACCGACTCAGCTTCAAAGCATAAAACAGCGTTCTCCACGCCGTTAGGACACTACGAATTTAATGTTATGCCCATGGGGATGTCCAATTCGGTTGCCACATTTCAGAGGTTTATGAACCGGCTTTTCGACGGAATTTTAAATGATTTTGCATACTCCTATGTCGACGATCTGCTCGTGGCGAGTGAGACGTTTGAAGACCACCTAGACCATTTGCGACAGGTTTTCGAGCGAGTGCGCTACGCGAACCTAAAACTGAAAGCGCAAAAATGCACGATTGCGGCGGAATCGATTCCTTTCCTCGGCCACATTCTGACGCGCGACGGGATAAAAATGGACGCTGACAAGTTGACCCCGATTCAAGAATTCCCGTTGCCCAGAAACGCGAAGGAACTTCTCCGCTTTCTCGGAATGGCATCGTACTACAGAAAGTTTGTCAAAAACTTCGCGACTATTGCCGCGCCGCTTTACCGCTTAGTGCATAAGGACGCACGCTTCAAATTAGGCGACGAGGAAATTAGCGCGTACGAGTCGCTTAAACGAGCGCTCTGCGGCGACTTAGTGCTGCGCTTCCCGGACTTTGAAAAAGCAATGAACGACCCCGATAAGCGTTTCGTGGTCATCACCGACGCCAGCAAGGTCGGATTAGGAGCAGTCTTGTGTCAGCCGGACGAAAAGAAATTTCTGCGCCCCGTCTACTTTGCGTCACGTCGGTGCAATTCCTCCGAAAGCCGATACAGTCCGACCGAACTTGAAGCGCTAGGAATCAAATTTGCAGCAGGCAAATTTGCACACTTCATCATTGGGATGCCGGTGAAAGTGCTAACAGACCACAAAGCGCTAATACCGATGTTCAAGAAACAGTCTGAAACTGGAAACCTGCGCGTTGACCGCTTCCTCTTGGAACTCAAATCTAAATATGACTTTGACGTTGTCTACTATCCAGGAAAATCAAATGTGGTTGCCGACGCTTTGTCTCGCGGGTTCTCCCTGGACGAGTTCGCAGTAAGCGAAGATGGCACAGCTAGTGTTAGGCGCGTCGCAGCGGTACTAGCGAACGACAAAACTTCCGTATGCGACGATCACGAGCTCTGGATTGGCGAACTAGAGACGGGCGATATGGCAGCAGTGTACAGGTTCTTGCGCGATAAGGAGTTGCCCACCGACGCAACGGAAAGGCAGCAAACGGTTGACAAGGCTGCAAATTTTGTAATTGAGGACCATCTCTTGTACCGGAGGAATTGCGATGGGTCCGTCGTCGTGTGCGTACCTGAATCGAGCCGCAGGGCGCTCATAAATGACTGGCATAGCGGACAATGTGGCGGTCACCGCAGCGGACAATCCATCTTCGACGCTCTCCGGCGGCGCTATTATTGGCCGACGATGAGAGCCGATTGCGTCGCGCAAGCGAGAGCCTGCCTAATATGCGCGCAATTCCGCCAGCCCAGAAAGAATCAAGCGCCGTTAGTACCGATCGTAACAACTAGACCGTGGGAATTAATATGCGTGGACGTGCTGGAGATCGGTACTAGCAGATCGAAGAATCGCTACGTGTTAACGATGATGGACCACTTTTCTAAATGGGCCGAAGCTGAGCCGATTCCGAACAAAGAAGCAGGGACGATAGCGCAGGTGATAGTCGAAAAGTGGATTCTTCGGTTCGGCTGTATGGAACGGTTGCATAGCGATATGGGGCGCGAACTGTGCAACGAAACCTTAAACGAGATTTGCCGGATCCTTGGAATGAACAAGAGCACAACGCGTGGCTATGACGCTTCCGCGAATGGATTAGTCGAACGCTTTAACAGGTCTCTCCTTGCGGCGCTTCAACGCTCGACGCCGTCTACGTATGCGTGGGATGATCGCGTTGCGTACCTGGTTTTCAGTCATAATCTTACACCAAATAGCACCACCGGATATTCGCCTTTCGAAATTATCTTCGGGAAATTAGCGCGTTTTCCGACTAGCGGCGACTTACCTGAGCGTCCTCGCCCTGAATACACAGTCGATATGGAGACTTACCTACAATTTTTCAACGAAAACTTGGACCAGATTCGGACGTTAGTAAGAGAAAACGCTAGCATAGCGCGGCAGAGACAGAAGGAACATCACGACAAGCAGCCTTCAATGGGCAATGAGAAGTACCGCGTGGGAGACAGAGTGATGGTCCACGTCCCTAATGAGTCAAATAATGCAGCGTATAGGAAACTAGCGCCGCGTAATTTCGGCCCATACGAAATTAAGTCGATTGAGCGGACTGCAGCAACTGTTGTGCCGCTAGGAAGACAGGAATCTGAGGCTATAGAGGTCCCCCTCGAGCGACTAGTGCCAGTTCCGCAGGAGCTAGGCGATGTAGTGGTGCTGCCAACCATGCGCAGAAGGCCCAGGGCTGTGATACAGGGAGCAGGACAGAGGACACAGAAAGAACGTACGCCGGCGCAGAACAATTACGATCTTAGACCTCGTGTAAATGTGCTAGTCGTGCCTAAAAGTCAGCAAATTCCAGGTCATCCAGTGGACGAGGCAAAGATCTGGACCATCGGAACCGCCACCAAGACTGCCCTCGAGCTCACCACCGCATGCAGCAACGAACTCGACGGTCATGAGCGCTGCCACGTGCCCACGGTGAAGGATATCGACGACGCAGTGACCGATGAAGGCGAATTCTGGGACATGCCGGTCGTCACCGTCCTGCATGAGGCCCTGGTCCACATGGTCATTCGCGAGAAGGGAGCCAGAATTGCCGAGCACATCGGTACGGAGATGCTGAAAGGTGGAGCGGGCCGGGAAGTGACGACTTACGTGGCGGCGCGGGGAGACATGCTAAAGCCGAACGCCGTACCCAGCGAGGACGACTTCCGCACAGCGATCATACACCGCTACGAGAACTGCCAAGTCGCCAAGAAGGCACTGAAGGCATCAGGCCATCGTCGCATTAACTTCGAGACAAACCAGCAGGACTTCGTCGACGCTCGCCAGCGCCGGGCGTGGCAGGAGGCATTCGGCGGCCTGGAGCGCATCATCGAGACAGTGCGGGCGCAGCGGGTTCATAACGCGGACAATCTGATCGAGCAAAAAATGGTCGTTATCGGCGACTCGACGGCGGCCCAACTCGGCGAGGACCTGAACGAGACGGCTAAGATCACCGGAAACAGCATGGCCGACGTCATCCGCCAGCTGTCGAAGACTGTTCTCCGTAACTCAGTACGTACAGTGCTCGTCGTCGCCGGCCGGGACGCTATGCTAAACGATGACAGCGTGGACACGTTCGTCGGTCAGTGCGAGAAGCTAGCCGGAATGCTCAGCAGCTATTCGAGCATTACAGTCTACTGGATGATCCCGCCGTACGTCAGCGACAAGGCGGAAAAATACAACGACATGGCCGAGTCGCTGATCGCCATGCTCGAACGGACGACATTCGACATCGTGGCCACAAGCGGCCTTCGCAGCGTAGCCGAAATTTTCCGCTACGGCTCATCGCACGAAGAGAAAACGGTCGGCAAGGACGGAGCGCTTACCTGGAATGGACGTCGCAAAGTGCTCGAGTACCTGCGAGACGTCCACCGGTTCCCGCTAAACGCGCAGAAGAAAGAGCAGGGCAAGAAACGCGAGCACGGAAGCGGAAGCGACAACGACCGCGATCAGAAGCAGCGCCGCATGACGTTCGACAAGCGCCGCAGCGAGCCACAATTCGAGCGCAAGTCGTACTACAATCGCCGCCAGTACTGATGTTCGTTGCTTATTTATGGCAGTATTGATGCTTTGTGTTCGTTTCACTATCCCATTTAACCACCAGTGTTACAGTGACCTGCAGTGCTTACCTGTATTTTTTATCGTAATTTGCATGCATTTCATGTTCCCCCTAGGTCCCCTTGCATCCACCTTCTAAGACTTTGTTAGGGCAACTAATTGTTTAAGTGTGCTATCGGCCTCCCGCCGCTCACTCGTCACCTTCACAATCATCTTCCGGCGCGTGCCACCGCTTCCGGTGGACGCCGCCCACTCGTCGCGCCGCATTCGCCGCGCAGATCGGTCGGTAGTCATCGCCTCGCGAAAATCCCGGATCGGTGCGCGCTAGCGGTGCCCCGATTGACCCCGCTACCTAAGTGCTTTGATTGTGTGTTGACTATTTTGGCTGCAAGAACTTACCTACTTTAAAGTGATTGACTCCCTAGGCCTAAGCGTGCTCTTAACCTAGGCGCCTTGCATTCGTATTGAGCTACCTAAACTTCGCCTTATTAGCCTTAGTCTCTAGCTGGGCCTAAACTTACCTACTTGAGCCCGTCTTGTATTAGAACAGTCCTTTCATAGGAAGTGTCTTATCGTAATAGCATGAATGCAGAGAAAAGTCACTTCAAGGAATAAATCTTATACAGGAAGCGAATAGTGTGTATTGCTCTGTTTCCAGCTAGGTAGGTGTGTTGGGAGGTAAGCATCTGGCAGAGTTTTAGCCCTAATATTCGCCGCAATAGTGACTTAATGACTGTGCATAACAGACTTCAGCTCAGCCCACAGTTAACCGTCTCGAGTACGAACAACCACACATAATATCGATGTTAAGTCGGTCAAGCTGGTCGCCTTCATGCGCTTCGCCTGCTGCGAATCCGCCTGCATCGATCTCCGTTGGACTCGCTATCTGGTCGTGCCGAACACGTTCGTCAACGAGCTGACAGTCCGTGTTGACTAGACTTCGGCGGTACCCCCCCCCCCGCCCAGCCGTTGTTCCGTACCGTACCGTATGACCCCGTACAATTTTAGCGGTACGTCTACGTAACCGAACCGGTTCAAGCAGCATTTTTTACGCTGTTTGTCGAGTTCTAGTTGTAATTTCGAAGAAAACGTGTTAGAATATGCCCTCATATGGAATTGTCCACTTTAAATGTTTGTCCTTTGTACTCGCACTGAGTCCGGCGTGTTTTTATGTACTTGACGAGAGTGAAGGGGGACGCAAAAAAGTGCCAAGTCCTCTATACATATTTTCTGGGCACTCCCTGGGCGCTTTCCTTTCCGTTTTTTTGTGTTTTAACGATAAAATTAATTACTTTAGTTTCGGAAAGACAAGTATTTTTGAGTGCCCTTTCACTTACGACAAGACTTTCCTAGAATTCATCCGGATTTATCGATTCAGCGCGCTTTTGCTAAAATTTTTATTGGTTTTGCCGCAGTGTTCCCGCTGTTCCTCACATGGTGACCGTCTTTGTTCGTTTCACGGACAGACAACGAGTGGAATGTACCCACTTCTGTCGTACATTCGAATTCCCAGGACTGTTGTGCTACTAGACGCTTAAAAAGCTTCAAAGCAAATTCTCGGGCCAACTTTTCAGCTAATCTTCCACGTTCCGTTAATTTTATTTGCTCATATGTGGCCTGCACTTACTTTTACGGAACGCTCCGCTAGCTCACCAACGAAACGCTTCGCTGGTGCACACGCAAAGAGCTCGAGCGCATCCAGACGGATTCTCGTGTGCTGCACGACCTCATCGTGGCCGGCTCAGCTGTTCTGCCTCTTCGCACTCTCGAACGTGTCGACGTGGTCAGTTAAACAACGATTAGTGACTGGATAGACCATAAAAAACATAAAATCAGTTATCAAAACTTCCGCTAACCCGCGCATTTTGCACCGAGCAGAAAAAATGCTTTGTTGCCTCGAGGCGCTGGAAAATTTCCAAGTTCTCAGAAAGTTAACTGCTTGACGTTGTATGACCAGCGGCGTTTCAGGGTTACGCACTGCACGACAAGTTCCCGAATGAAGCTGTCGTTTGGTAGATGCCGTCCAGAGTCGACTTCAAGGTGTTATTGCATGACAACGACATTGAGGCCATGCGTCTACGGATCAAGCACACATTCGTCAAGCAGTTCCGCGTCGCCATCGTCCACAACGCACTCTTGACACGCTTTATTTCGAACGCACAGCGCATTAACATCATCCTGGAGTTTTTAAGTTCAGAAGTATGCATTCAATTACCTTCTTCAGCTGGAATTCCTGACCGTATCAAACTGTCGCGTTTAGTGCCCTTCAAATCGACAACCGACGACTACGCTCTGCGCGACTCTATCGTCGACCCGTTTCGACCTTTTGAACCATTTCCATTTGCGCATCTTCCGCCATTTGCAGCTATATCTTGCTGTATGTTTAATGACGACTTTGATGATCGGACTCAACGCAACCGCCGTTATGTTAGCTAACCTAAAATGCTTACAAAGGGGTGGCCAAGGTATCAAGGTAACGCAGCAGCAACACAGCTTACGAGGACCTTGCGTCGAACACACAAGATGCGAAAATCAGCTGGATTCGATCGGCCATATTCGGAGCCCGCTTTCAGTTTTCTCGCAAACTATGTCTGACACTAACTTACAAAATTCGAGTCGAGCTATAACCCGTCGTGTACGTTTGTTTGGAATGGATGGCCTTTGTGTGAGAAGAATGAGGACGTATGCATCGAATACTGAAGCGAAAACATTGAAGAACACCAATATTGTGTATTAAATTTCCGACGCTGTCGCACCACGTGACTCAGCATTACCTGCTCCGACACCGATGTCGAATGTCAAACACTGTTCGCGACATTTCATTGTTGTCGCAGTAAAAAAAGTGTAAGAACCATGCGGAATGTTTTCGATACCCGTTCGTATTCGCTGCACGAGTTGTCATGACGCACGCCACGCGATAGCGGTATCGCGTGATTCAGGTTCGAAATTTACGCCGAGAAGTCAGGTAGGCACCTCTCCATCAGGGACGCATCATACATCCGAAACCCATTGTACGTGTACAAGGCAACGCCATGCCTTACAGTCTGCATTGAACTCGCACCAATCGTCAGGGGTACTGATTTCGGTCTCGGATACTGGTCGGAGGGATCGCTCTGCGTCGGCGTCTGCGCCAAGACTACCTGCTGTCCTAGCTTCCGAGCGACTCGTTTTGTTCGCTTGCTTGCTTTTCGGACAAAAATTATGACGAACTTTCGTGATCAATAACCCAAATTTTTACTTATTCCGCCAAGTTTTTGCCGCTGGATCTCTCTCGTAATTGCTTTTCTTGCTGGAAAACGGGGAACGACTAAAATAACCCGTGTCTATGCCGCTTTCTTACCATAGGGATGGTGTGTTCTAGGATGCTATAAAAAGCTATTCTAGGCAACATTTTCGTCATTGTTTCGTCCTTGTCCTTATATGCCAAAGGGCTGGTTTAAGTCAGTAAAATTTTTAGCCACCTCCTCGTGTTTGGTATTGTTCGTAAAACCGGAAAATTTCAGTCTAATCGATTCTAGAACAAAAGTTACGGACGATCAAAACTTCCATACCTGGCTCCTGTTTACATGCTATTTCGAGCGCTATGCACGCATGTGCATAGCGGGTAGTAGGACATATTTACCAAATCAGCGCTACCGGGATTCTGAAGCGTGCAGAATTTGGAATTTAAGTCGGGTCTCTGGGGGTGGAGCGGGGTCCTGCCTACATGCCATATCGAGCTTTACGCAAGCAAGCGCATAGCGGGTAACTAGGAGATATTTTGCCAATCGATCCAGTGTGCCTTAGAATATGCTGCGAGAGATCATCAATGAATCACTTCGCTTGTGCTCACGCGACCAGCTCGAGCGCATTCAGCCGGATTTCCGTCTGCTATACGTGTCGAAATAGGATTGCGCGACTGGTCCTAGCTCCGAGGACTGCCTTGCTTAGCAGAGTATGGTCGTGCGAAAAGGTTTATTTCGCGCTTGGCATGGAGCGGACGACCCCCCCCCCCATTTCCATCTTGAGACAGCGAAGTACAACAAGCATATCGGAACGACTATCCGTTTCTTGCATATATTTACGCTAGTCGACAACGCATTCGGAAGGGCAAAACACGGCTCTGACGCGAGAGGTCTGAGCAGGCCAGTTATGACACCAAAGAGTATTCACCGTGATGGTTGAATAGACTCAACGCTGGGTATCCTTAAAAAGATGCTATACACTTCATCGCAGTTGCGAGAATACGAAATGGTTGTGACTTTCTCAACAGTGTTGCCTCTTTGTACTCTTCGCCTTGTCGACATGGTAAGTTTAACAACGCTTGGTGACTAGACTGGATAAACCAAACGAGTATGGGATTTTTTGGGTCGAACGGGGTTAGCGGTAAGGTTCGGCACGGCAGCCCCCGACCCGACACCCGACCGACCTGACGCCTCTCCCACCCGACCCAACAGCCGGACCCGACAATTCCGACTGTCTGATCGGGTCGGCCCGACCTGTCGAGTCGGCTGCCGAACACTAGTTAGCGGCCCATGCGATGGGACAATTCCCTGCCATGATCCGTGCCTTCCTAGCGCGGGACCGATCACGGATACAGAACCGTTCACAGAACGTTTAACTATAGCATTGAAGACCGCACAAGCTAAGCGAAACGAGTCATCGCCGCCACGAATGCTCTAAATCTGTACTCAGACCAAATTAGTCAACGCCACTTTTAAATATTCATAGTGTGCTCGCTCTTTCTCGCTTTTCATTCATCCGCAAGGGACGCTTATACAACTAGGCCGCCGCTATTATTTATCATGGCAGTAAATGTCCGCTCTCGCTCTTCTCTTTGAGACGGTCTCTCGATGGAATTTAGGTATTTCTTCCTACCCGTTTTTAGCGATAAAGATTCTTGGCCCAAGCCGTACTGTTCACATATCACCTGTAACCAATAAACGAACTGATCAGAACGCTGATGTATTTTGTGGCGACGAGCCGATTAGGCTAAGAAAAACGATAAAAGACTGGAACTTTCCGCACAAGACCGAATTTGACACCAGGGAGCGCTATGCTTCATCTTGTTCTAAATTTGATTCGTTTTCCAAAACTCGATTCGTTTCCTTTCTCCCCAAAACTACAGAACAGACTCTAAAAAACTTATGCCGACATAAGGCATCGAACTTGCGACCTTTCGCTTGGTCGACCTACGCCGCAACGCCTGCGCTAGGGAAACGCTACGGGGACCGTGATGGCAGCGCTTGTGCACATTTCGTAGTATTCAGTAGGTGCGAACCTCCATGATTCGATGGGAATAATTCCCGGGCTTACGCTTTCAAATTTTCGAGCACAGGACTGTTCGGATCATTCGCAGAAATGACGCGCCATTGAAGGACGAGCTCATCGCCTCCCTGGAAAAAGGTCAGTTTCTTCAACGTATTTTTCATGAATTTATCATGAATGGTTCACTGCTACGAGTACGCCCGTCCGGGAAGCCAAGGTCGTCTCGCTCTTGAGAGGATTCTTTACTCTGCAGAGCTTTTCGCTCAAGGGATTTACGATTTTGACCACCGTTAGTTTGTTCACTATTTGTTTGCACTCTACTCCAAGCATGCTAATAAAGGAACCATTGAAATGTGGTAAATCAGTGAAGTCACCCTGTGTTCGTCTCAGCGTCCTTTGCAGGCAGAGCGTGGAACAGGGCAAGAAAAGAAACCAGATGCTGCACGTCTGAGTAGTCTCTTTTTAAGGAAATTGAAACACTGAAAATACTCAGATTGGAATCGAAAATGAAACTACGCACCGGAAATTCATCCAACAGAGATTTTAGCATGCAATTAGTTGTCGTTCGCACTCGTTAGCGCTACTCGAGTTTATAGGGACGCTCGGACATCGAGGACATACGTCACTGTGCGCAGACCTCGAGCCCCAACACTGGGCGGTTGTTTCCTTATCCGTGCAACACTCAGATCAGAACAACGTTCTTTGCTCCGATAAAAGCGCTCAACAAGAGATTGTCCCTTATTATGTCAGCTACGAAGGGAGTGCCTCCTTTGTGCAATGATCGTGGCCGAAGTACGAGCTCAGGGCGACGATAACGTACAGGTAACTAGATTCATTTAGGCTACAGTCTGCACGAAGTACGAAGAGCCCAAAGGTAGAGCTAGAGGTAAGTGATTCTGTACGTATCCGCGTAGCGGCCTTTCCGTCGTAAAGCGTGAGTTAATGGAAAACGTCGAAGAACTATCGGCGTTAGTTCTACCAGCTATGGATCGTCCACATCAATTTCTCGGCCAGTCCGTGATCGTCTTGATGGCTAAGAAAATCGCTAAGTCTCCCAATGACACCCGGCAGATGAAGATCGAAACGGTTGGGTAATGGAAGTAATATGGGGTCGCTTTGGAAGTTGCATAAACGTAGAAAGTATTGGGCTATTGCCCCACAGACCTTGTTGCGCCGAATTTCTTCTATTCATGACAAGCTAGTCCTGCTGATATAACTGCATTCTTGCCTAGTGAAAACAGCGAACTGGGGGAGCAAATAGCGTTAAATGTAGAACGTATTTGACCGTAAACACGTCGGAATCTGACGGTAAGGCTAAATATCATGTCCAAATGTGACTAGTTTAAGCCTCGCGATATCATGCTTCTACATTCAAATTTTGGATAGGCATAACTTCTTGTTTATGCTCCACAAGTTCTTGAACTTGTCGAAAGTTCTAGAGTGACGTGATGTCTGGCTTAGTTATACATCGGTCGGCAGCGGTCGAGGCGTTAGGGAAGCTTAGAGAGCTGCGGTGACCGTCAATACCGGTACCGGATTTTGTGCGGAGCTGAGCTGGACAACAAGGTCTTGGTCGAAATACGTCGTCCACCACTGACTTTTGGACCCGCGCCATATAGGGCAAACGTTGTTGAATATCAGATCGGTAGGGCTTAAAGTGGGAAAAGCGGTTTCCTAGAATTATGCTCCGTTTTTGCGCTTATTCGACATAGAAAGCTCATCATGTCTGGATCGATGTTCGTGAGCGTTTGCTAGCGGCTAATGGGAGATTGCGTAATCTTCGAGGCTTTTAGCCCGATAGTGTCCGCTCGCAAATACATGCATATGACGACAACAATATTGCTAAGTTTTTCGGCGTAGTCCGTGGTTCCTGCAAGTGAATAGATTTTGTACGTGTCACGCCTACACAATACATTACGTTCCAATCGGTTTGCGAATTATTCACGTGATAGCAGAGATTAAGACACTTCAAAGTATAGGCTGCCCCAGTCACGTTTTCGCCGCCTTTTTCCAACCGAACCACGCCGCTGCCCGTCAACGGCCTGTCGTCGCTAGCGACACGAAAGTCATCCGTCCAGCAGTCCACATCAACTCTTGAGTTGGCTAGAGGTAGTGGAGGGTTAAGAAATACCTCGGATTCCCAAGCCACCGCAGCGAACCCCGCCGAGAGTGCCGTACTCGCCAGCGCACGTAACCCTTCAAAGGTATGCCAATAACCTGGAGGCTACCGGTTTAGGGACAGTCAGCGAGCTCTCGCGGAAAATAGCACTTGTGATTTAACGTATGACAGTAAGCTAGATTAAAACGTTCTCGACCTGAGCCAGAATGGACTGAGGCCGGTACAGTTCATTTTCGGTCCGCTAACCGCCCTGAAATCGTACGAACGCTGCTTTTGAACTGGGATCCGTCGGTAGCGGACAAGTTGCCGGGCTCATTTTCTCCTCCAGTCGCAAAAGATGAGCCTCACCTTCCGCAATTTTATGCGCTTGAGCCGGAAAGTGTGTATTCGGGCAAGCTCTAAACATGCTAGTCAGGATCATTGCGAAGCTTGACCGTGCAAGACAGTGCATGTGAACCATAAACATTTGAAGCAGTGCGAAACAAGAACGTGCGAAGCGGGAACATGTTAAGCAGGACTTCCACAGCATCAATTGTGTAGAACCTAGCGCACATGTTACTGGTTGCAGAACATATACCGTATTTAGTTATCTGAGAAGCCCTCCGAAATGGTGCGACGAAAACACGCAAATGCGACAATTTGGTCTACTCAACAGCGCTTCAGTTTGTAGCGATGAAATGCTCGCGTTAACGCTTACAAAGCGTTGTTTTTCGTTAAGCCATTCTAATTTCTGCAGTTCATAAAGGCACGTACGCATGAAGGTCGTAGTTTAAGGAGTTTAAGTAAGGCAACTGATTGATTTTTAAGTGACCCCTCACATTCCATTTTTGGACAATAGACTGTGCGTCAGCTCGTTATTCTTTGCACTGCCCATTCTCGTCACCCCAATGTCTTGTCGGCTTTTCGGGCGAAGGTTGTGATGACCTTCTCATGGTTAGCGAACCAAGTACTCGATCGCTTCAACGCATCGACCGACCCCGTTCTCTCGTGGTGGTCGATCTTGTTCATTTCGCGAACCACAAGACGAATGAAATAAGCCGTTTCTAGCGAACGTTCACCTTCCCAGGACTTCAAGGCACCAATCCCAGGCTCAGCTGCTGGACGTTTTTAGACGCTTTAAAAGCAAGTTCTGGGGCACGTTTCGTCGCTTTTTACCCGTTTTTACTACAGGGCTGGTGTGTCTCCGTGAAGATTCGTTGACCCTCTTCAGTGTGTGTTACCGCTGTCTGTCATTGGCGGACAAACGTAGCTAGACCTCTTTGCAAAATTTCCTTTTTTTGCATGATTAAGACGGTAGATTCCGAGAAGCGGACAGAAAAAATTACTTAGTGGGACGACTTTTACTGTTCGTCGTGTTTCTTTTTATTGACTGCTGCATACCGGTTCGTAATCATTTTTACCTACTAGCTTTCTGAAATGTCCAAGCGACCGGACAACTCTCGTGCGCCTCCGGCAGCGCCCGTGGACGTCGTGGAGCGTTTGAAAGTGGTTGCCAACGATGCCGTGCTTCCTCGCGAGACTGTCGAGAACAGCGAAAGCGTCTCCGTCACCGCCGCCTTCGCTACGCTGCTCGCGGGCGATAATTCGAATAAGGTGAGCTCCGATTGCCGGTGGTGGGCCGAAGTCCCGAACACAAAGCTTGAAACAAGACGACTCAGATAGAAAACGATCGAGTTGTACCTTACAGCTTGAGGCAACACGACTCAGATATTAAATCGAACGTGCTCAGAGCTTGAACCAAGGAAGCCTTTGCAGCGATAGGGCCCAGCTTGAAGCAAGAAGACCCAGAAGACGCAGAAGCAATTTGTTAAATATTCGCATGCAACAGTAGACAGATCACAGGTTGCCAGAGGCGGCCCTACAGCTAGTGGTCCTTGTACGAAGAAGCAGTTTGGTTGCTTGCGGCTCAAAAGTTAAGTTGAAAAGCCCCTTGCCGTCTCCGCCTCTGTTAATCCATCCCCGGATTGCGTCCCTGCCAAGAAGTCAATCGAAAAATAAGCTCCATGGGGCTTAATCGAGAAGATACGGTTACTGGGGTTTAGGCTCTCAACCGGCCGTGCCCGCGCACTGCAAACGAGACATTCGTCGATATTCTGCTCTTCGTGGATCGTGACGAACTCGACGCGCTGCAGCTCGTGTGCTGCTTCTTGCTCAAGTTCATCGAGGATCGAGGGGTCGAGCAGCTACCGCTGCGATCGATTTCGAGGGTGGACCTCGTTGAATTTTACAGGTCCGTCTACTCGCTATTTTCAATATTTCTTTCTTGCCTACTTTCGGCAGGCGACCGTCTGGCTACGGCAGGGGTCTCAACTCCAAAACCGCGATTCCGGGCCCGGCAGGTGAAATTCCGGGGGTAAATCCGGGGGTCAGGGTAAAATTCCGGGGGTAAATCCGGGGGTACCTATCTAGCTGTTTCCTAAACAGTTTAAGCTTTACTTGACGTTTCAAAACTATGCCGATTAACATTAATAGCAGCAAGCGGAGCCTGACGCTGGTTTGACTTTTCTGCTTTAAGATGCTCGATAGCAAGGCTGGGGACTTCTTTTTTCAAGACCGGAAGCGGAACCCAAAAAAAAATTTCAAACCGGAATCGGAACCGGAACTCAGAGAGGACCGGAACCGGAACCAAACCAAAAAAATCGCCTTTTTATTACTTTTTT
>JNEY01000017.1:555279-578286 GCA_020875895.1 Aphelenchus avenae
CAGTCAGGGTTGTGACGTGTATTTTTACCGGTTTTTTTACCCGGTAAAAAAACGGTAAAAAATGGTTTTTTTACCCAGCCTCGGTAAAAAAAACCAAATGTCGGTAAAAAATGGAGGTTGTTTTTCAATGGGAAAATGACAAATTACCATTGAAAATTGAATTTTTGACCCATAACGCACGCATTTTATCGCTTCCTCAAAGAAGAGCCCCATATTTTTGCCGTTTGCCGCTTTCAAAACGCGTCTACAAACCTCGCTAGAGCAAGGCAATAAGAAAACTACATTGTGGTTCACATATATAAGGGGGGACCCTTTGGTTTTTGGCTCTAGAGTGCTGGGATTTTTTACCATTCTTGACGTAAAAAAACCATTTTTTACCGTATTTTTACCGGTATTTTTACCGGCCGAATTTTTTACGGTAAAAAACACATCTCTGCCGACAGTGAGATTGTGCCCTATTCGGGCCAGTTCCAACGTCGCGTGCCGTTATTCGTTCCATACGAAGCCTCCATTCGAGGCTTTCGTATCGGTCCCAGTGAAAACGGCACGATATCTGTTAAACATGCTTTTCCCGGACGATTCCGCAAGCCGACACAATGTTTCAGCCAAAGAAGTTCCCCGAATTCAAGGGCAAGCAAGGGCTACCATTAAGGTTTCCACGTTGTTCGGTCAAGCTTTTCGAACGTATGAATCCCGGATTCCACTGGGTCCCGTCGGAAGTCAAGTACATCGGTCTCCCGAAAGCACTGATCAGTATTCCCTTTGCCCACATTTGGCTACCAGCGAAGAGGCAGTGAAACGCTCCCTGATGCTTCCGTACTGCTACCATAATGTTTTTTTTGCGCGAGTGGCGAGCCGGAACGTGCGGTGGACTGGCTCGGACAAGAAAGTAGGCCGTGTCTTGACCTGGCACGAATAAGACAGGTCGTAGGCAATGCCGAGAAGCTGCTGAGCGCTAATGCCGGTCGAGTAGTGCGCCACGAGATATAGGGAAACTTTGAAGAGCCCTAAACGATCTTTGGCATACAAAGAATGCGTATAACTTCGCTTTTTTCGACTAGAAGTTTCGACTGCTAAAAATCATGTTTTGCCTCATAACTGCTCCGCCCTCGCCGCTAACTGCTCACATCGCGAGGTTTCTTTCATACTTTGCGCTTTCCCAGGAGTCTGTTGCGCATCTACATTTGCAAAGTTTTCTGCCAAAATCTTTAGAGAGCACTCGGTCGGCTGTCTTCAGTTACATTTCGGAAGTCGACTAACCGGGTCCGGACCATTTTGGTGTCAAAGCTTTCACAAATCCGATTGATTAGAAAACTCGAATTGTCTCAAACCGGGTCGTCGCAAGACGTCGTTCGATGCGGTCACCTTTCGAAGTATGAAAAATGACAAAAACGGACGCGCACGTGGAGCGAGAGATGACTTAGCGACGAGGGCACCTGTCGGCATAGGTAAGGGCGCCGAAGCAAAAAGTCTTTGTTTTGCGCAAAAGGGCGGCGATTATTGAGGACGCCTTTAAGAAGCCGCATTCGCCACAAGGATGTTTCGTACCGTTATCTTGGCACGTCGGGCACTGCACTCGCCCAGTGAGGCGTTACTCAAGATTCAAATCACTCGAAATTTTCCTACTGTGTCCTTCCCGCGTTGAGGAACGCTTAGTGCACTTACTTTGACGCTTCGGATTAGACGCTCCAAGAGTAGAAGAGTCCTTCCCAGCTTAGTCACAATGACACAAGACAGGAGCCAGAGAATACTGCACAGACAAAACACTTAAGCTTAGGCCTAAACTTAGACGTTACATAAGCTTGGGTATCCATTTCCGCTCATTACCGCTAGGGTAGAGCAAGGAATCGGATTGAGCTTAAAGCTTCTAGAGTGATGCGATGAAAATTTACTAAGTTACGAACATAATATTTTGTTCTCTTTTGCTGGCAAAAATACCATGCGGTTTGTGAGGTCAGGTGACGACATGTTTTTTCGGCTAACGAAAGAAACGTTCTGATATACGGACGCTTTTGAGGATTCTGAATCTTTAATACTCCGGCAAATGAGTTTACGTCCGGAAAGGCTTAAAGCACGATTAGTATGAGCGATCCTTGTTATTGATTTCTGGGCGTCACTCGTGAATCGACATGAGTCAACGCTCGTCAGCGAGCCAGAGATGCATCCCGTAAACAGCGAATGAACCTCTCATTATGTTGTTGTTGTGCTGCCCGACACCAGGATGAATCGACCTTTCGCAACCCTATACGCTGGAAAGTGCTTCCATTGCGATTCCCGGACTTACCTTGTATCATTCTGTGATCGATATTTTTAAAACTGAAAGCTACAAGTCCTGCTCCTTAGCCTGACCAATTGGCCTTAAATCGTAAGGCCAAAAAGCGCGTTAAGCTGGCCGTTCAATCCACACCAAAACGCAGTGCGTGAGCCCCGTATTTTGACTAGTAATAGCGCAGTTTCCGCATACGAAAAAGCGCAGTGTTCCTTAGTTACTGCTCTGCTTATGCTTGATGATCCATTGCCGGTAGCAGTTGTAAAAAAAGCGGAGAACAAACATTTTGACGGTACCCATCAGCAAGTCTTCTTGGGCCTGATTGCATACGAACGTGTTTGCCATCGTTTAAAATGGACGACCGACTTACCTATGCACTGTCATTCAGACAAATAACCTTTTAATCGACTACGTCGCAAGTTTCCTGCCATGTCATCGCGTGCAGCTTCTCAAGTGAAGATTAAGCGCGAGCCGCATGGCAGCGCTGCTGAGGACACCGCGGATGGACACGTGGAGCAGGTAAGCATAACCACCATCAGTAGGCAGGTGGAGGAACTTCGTAGAGAAGCAGTCATAGTCGCCGAGTTTTTAAGCAGTTCGGAATTTTAGCAATATTCTTGTTAAATCAAGTTGGAATGTAGGAAAGAACAAAACAGCTAATTGGTAATTTAGAAGGCGGAAACGGTTGCGGAAGTGAACGCTCTTCATAAAGTAGAGATTGAAAAGCTGCATTCGGACCGAACCGTGTTGCGAAAGCAACTGAAGGAGACGTAAGCAGTGACCTAAGTCATTGTCTTTTTTGACATCATTTACTCTTTAGACAAGCAGCTAATGGACATCTGCAAAAGCAAGTCGCCGAGCTAAAGTCTACTAAAGACGTAATAATGCCCTTTCGCAATTTGGTGGAAGGCATTTTGACTTTAGGCAGAAGCTGAACGCATGCGGAAAGAGAATGAGGCATTACGTGCGCAGATTAACCAGTTGGAAGCTGGTCGACGCCAGAGGGATAAAGGCGGTGGCCAGAACGTACTAAAGGTCAACTCATTTACTAAAGGATCTGTGAATTTCAGCTCTTTGATGGACAGCATAAAGTGTCGCAGCGTCCAACAACCGGTGGAGTCCCGAACAAACCGCAGGCGTCCAGCATTCCCGGCGCTGAATTGTGCCCGCCATCGTTGGTTATTTCTTCGCAACAAGAGGTCCCACAATCCAGGCCTGTCCTAACTACCGCGCAGAACCAGCCTATGCGACAGAACACGACGGAGGTTGCCGTCCAGTCGACGAAGAGGAAAACCGGACCACGTGAAGCCGAGGTATGACGTATCTCCGTGAACTAAAGGAGTCTAATGTACTTTAACAAAAACAAGAGTAGCACTTGTCGGCCTTGCACACACATAAAAAACAGTACGTCCACCAGCCCTTTAGTGTATAAAGGAGAAGGATTGGACGCCTGCGATTCATATCACTATTGCATGTAAGCAGAGGACCCTTTCCCCCTTTCCATCAAATGACCTCCATGCAAAAACTTCGCCGTACTCCGCCTTTCCGTCGCACTCTGACGCTTAGCTCGAAACTCAAGTCAGTGGGTAAGGTAAGAGCACGTACTTATGAGGCCATCCTGAAACTGTGCAGGCATGCGTCCAGAATAGCAATCAAACATAAACTGTCCAAGAAAGTTCGTGTACTATCGATAGACCTTCTGGCTTCATTTCTCATCAGGGTCGTAAGAGTTTCATTAAGAGGCAGCGTTTGCCGTCCGTATACTTAACGGCGTTCTTCCGGGATCCTGTTGTCTTAGTGCCATTTCAATAAACTGGCACTACATGCGAGGTTCTTCGATATTACCCTACCGTTTTCAGTTAACCGCGAGGGAGGACGTCGCATCAGCGCGCGAAAAACGATGCACTCGATCCGCCCGCAGCGAAAACCATGCCAGTGAAGTCGATAACGGCGATCCAAATGCATCCGCCGTAGATGTTATAGTAAGTTGGGATTGTATGGCATTGTACCGTATTGTTGGCATTGACAACTGTATCCATGGATATGTACAAAATGTGTACACTTATTACTGCCTCTAATGAGCCGTATATCCGGAAACGTGGCGGTAACCGCTGCTATTTAGCCGTATGGGAAATGTAGAACTTTAATGTAAGAAGTTCCTCCTTGTGAGTATTTATGAACGACTTCAGGGGAAATTCCGGGGGGGGATGTTTTCCGAGCATTGGAACATAGACCACTGGGCGTTTGTGCAGTTTGAGCCCCCAGGCCCTACGAAAATTATTGTGCAGTATGGCGCCAGCCCCAGCCGCAGGAGGAACCCAGGGAATTTTTGTGCATTTTGCCGAACGTAATAAAATTTTTTAAATATTTTAAATTTATTGTTTAAGTTTATTTTTTAAGTTTGTAAACCTGTATTTTTGATTAAAATTTCATATTAGCTGTAAATGTACGCGATCGAAAACTGCGGATTGTTACCTCAAACTCTTTCGCGAGGTGCACAAAATTAGCTGAAACCCGAAAATTTTTTACTGTCAACAGAGGGCACGTCACAGATCAAACTGTTTACGCAGTGGTTGAATACACCACGGATAAGAAATAATCGTTGGCCCATATCGCAAAGACCTTATTTAGGATTCGGAACATTCTGCGATACCGGCTTCAACGAACTACAGACGCCTCCCGGACCCACCGCATTGGAATCCTGCCACCAGTAAACGGAGACGCTGGCCATAATAAAGCCACCACGTCATGAATCTAAGCATACGCCTGTTCTGTCTCATACTGCACTCCTTCTCTAGCTCGCAGAGATGTTTTTCAGCATCTCCAACATTTCACTTGAATATGCTTGTTTTATACGGATACTCATTTCGTTTTTGCTATTCGATCTTGACGCTTCTAGGTGGTTTGTTTCGAGTGGTCTAACATGTCCCTCACTAGTTGCCGCACCATCCTCGTTAGGCGCTGCTTTGCCTTGTAATTTCCCTTCTTTAGTGAAGTGCACCTAAATAAAGCAGCGTAAAAATCACACTTTTCTGGCACGTCCTGAGGTAGCACTTAAGACGTAAGACCTTTTTCGCTACGAGCTTAACGAGTGAGCTGTAGTAACAGCTTGATTATCTCCGCCAATCTCATGACGATAAGACGACTACTTGCCAAGAACAACGAAGGATCTGCTAAACTGTACTTTTCCGATTTGTTACTTCATAGAGCACCACTGTTGGTCTTAAAAGGAATGCTACTTATCGGCTTTCATCGAATACGAATCGAGCAGATTAGCGTATTCGAGAAGTGAGAAATACCTGACTTACCAGTTATGTGCGAGATGGGTGGCGGAGACAGGCCGTAGCCCTTACGCTGCTTCTACGAGGGTGAGTGATGGCTACCTGACGTAAGTGCGCATAGTCGGCGTAGAGCGGAAAGGACCTTTTTACTCACAGAAATGGTGCGAAAACCCCATAGATTTCCGTGTGTTAAACGTAAACCCCTTGTTAACTGTAACACCCCACTTAAAAGCCTGAAACAACCGCGTGATGAACTACTTGTAAAACAGCCCGTGAAAAACTTGAACTTAGGCGGTCGGACGAGTTTCGTTTACAGTTTCCTTAATTAGAAGAAAGACTTTTGGGTCAAGTTAGTAGTATTCCTTCTTGAAGATGAACTCGTCGCCAAGTAGATACGGCATTGTGTTGCCCACTGTATACGAGGTTCTACAGACGACCTGGCCTGCCAACGTGCAAGTAAGGTTTGGACTTAGCAAGATCTGAGCTTGTGTTGCTGCGCAAAGCTTAAGAAAACATACTACCGCATTTTTCTGATAACTCACCCCTCCCAATAGCTCCCTCTTAAAAGCCCTGTTCACAATAGCAAAGACGAGTCTGAGCCCGGGAACTTTGTCATTGTGAACACCTCGAGGCCGACGCCGACCCCGAGTCCGTCCTCGAGGAATTCCTCGGACTCGATGTTTTCACAATGCGGGGACATGTCCGCGAGGCCTTCACGACTGTTTCAAATTTTTTGAAAATTTGGCTAGGATTCGATTCATTTTCGATGGAGTGAAGTATCCGAATGATGCTGAATTTAATTCTGAGTTGAGGGAAGTGGTTTTCGTCACATTTGGTCCTGCTACAAAGTTACAGGGGTTTTGCGGAGGTACATCATTTTTAGGGAATTTATTGGATATTTCCTCGTAACTGTATTTTTACGTTGCGAGGCTATATAAAAAGTTGAAAAAGTCCTTTTGGAATTTTCCCGACCTAATTTTGAAGCCACCTCGCGCGTTCCTTTTTTGGAAAATAGACTGAGACTGTGATTCTGCTCGCCATTGTTCTCTGTCATTCTCGTCGCCGTAATGTTTTTCCCGCTTTTTGGCGGAGGTGGTCTCATGGTTAGCGACCCAAACACTCGATTCGTTTCGCCGCGTTGAGTAGTGGTCGGCTTTATTTTTCACGAACCAAAATAAGCCGATTCTATCGAACGTTCAACTTCCTAGGACTTTCCACCACCGTTACCAGGATCGGCTATTGGACGGGCTCCCAATCGACCATGCCCGCGCACTCCGAATGAGATCTTCGTCGATATTCTTCTTTCATGGGCCGTGATACGCTCGACGCGATGCAGCTAGCATGTCGCTTCTTGCTTGCGTTCATCCAGGATCGAGAGGCGAAGGAGCTACCACTACGGCAACCGTCTGGCTACGGGACTCCTTCTAACCTAGCCTCCGGGACTCTGTTTTTTTTCAGTCACCCATTTGGGGTCGCGCTTATAGGTTTCAGTTATAGGGAGGCGAAACATGAAAACCGCTTTTTTACCTGTTTTGGTCGCCTCCATGGGGAATAGAGGCTACTTTGCACCCCAGACATAAGAATAATTTTTCCTTGCTTCCTCCTTCCTGTCCTTCCGCGCCGCTGATTTCTGTTTTGTAGCTCTTGCCGCGTGCCGTTCCAAGTGTCGCGATTCGCACACCTCGCTGTGTCCGTTGGGCGTCAGTCAGTTGGCCGCCTACCTGCGTGTCGCCAACTGCGAGTCCGTATGCATCGATCTCCGTTGCACCCGAAGCGCGGCGGACACCACGAAGCAGCCCACAGCGAAATTTCGGCGAAACTGTTTTCTCGAAAAGTTTCGTCCATATTCTGACGCTCCGTATGGCTGCCTACAATTTTCATGCACAACGTAAGTTCCAAACCACCCTAATCGCGAGGATACTAAAGTAGGGGCC
This sequence comes from Aphelenchus avenae, assembly GCA_020875895.1. Lineage (NCBI taxonomy): Eukaryota > Metazoa > Nematoda > Chromadorea > Rhabditida > Aphelenchidae > Aphelenchus > Aphelenchus avenae. Next base: position 562,764 of record JNEY01000017.1, read on the forward strand.
GTTTCTACAAGGTACGCGCGAAGCCTGTAGCCGAACCCGCATTGTTTGGCCGATGTCGGGGACATACGCGCAAGCCACTCCCTTATGGCAGGCTGACCCATCCGTGCCGAGCCGCGGTGAGCTCCAGCACGGAAAGAGACTTCCCAAGTTTGGCGCCGCTATAACTGCACCGCAAAATGTACGTATACTGTGCGTTCAAGCGAGTGAGCCAGATGGTCGTGACGGTGAAACATTACGAGGATTGGCCGTGCTTCAGCGACACATTCTTCATCTCGGCGGCGGAAAGCGGCGTTCGGTCAATGAAGTTCGATCCGGATGGCGAGTATGCTTCGTGGGGATGGTCATTCTGCGACGGCTACTTCACCGGGATCGACGTCCTGGGCGCACTTTCGTTTGGATTCGCCGAGCCAACAACGGGCGGCGATCGCAGCATAAGCAAGATGAGCGTGAATGACGTCGACGTAAGAACCGACCGGGGCTTCAACAAGAACGTTAACTTCCTTGCTCCGTTAATTAACGTGAGGGTTCATGAATAGCACTGCGCGGATCGAGGCTTAGAGCCCGGAACCCGCCCTCCCTCTCCGTGACGCTGAGAAGTGGGTGCTAAAGGCTGTGAATGCCGCGTAAAGCCGTCAAGTATAGGGTAATTTACCACTGAATTCTGGAGTTTCGTCTCGATTTTCGTTTCCAGATACCGGTATTTCCTCCATTAGAACGCTACCCCTAATAGTACGCTCCCCCCATAGACGGCCAAAAAGTATCGGACTTGTGCCTTCAAATGCTTTATTTTGACGTATTATGCACAGTTATGAATGGCTCAAATGGGGTAAAAACATTTCCCAAAACCACAGGTTTTCCCTACCTACCTATGGCACTTTTCCCTTATCCCAATTCTTGAATTTATATTGCTTGAAATGTTCGTTAAAAAAGGCTTTTACGTTATTCGGTGCTGTTGCGAGTCATAAACAAGGTCTACGTCTTGGTTTTACCGAAGCGAAGTGCCAACATCAGTGATAAAAAGTGAAGTGCAGTGAAGTAAAGTTGACCTTGACTTCACTTCACTCTGGCAAAAACCCACTTCATCGGAAACACTGGTGTCTGTCCTGGCAGTTCTATGCACCATCCGGCCTAAGAGTTCTTACATGAAGGGAATGACGTAAGTGAGCCGAATATATGGCGCAGCAGACAACCTGGAGTCGACCTTAACTTAAAGGAAATTGGGGATTCGATCAAGGCTATCCACTATATTCGACTGTCTACAGAACCCCGGGGAGTCATGCACTTCGGGCTTCAACCGACGCCACTTTGATGGCCAGGGTAGCGCACGTTTTTTTTTGCGCCCGAGACTTAGAATTTTAGAAAAATCTTGTAGAGTAGTTCATCGGGTGGTAGGCGCTGTGGCCGAAAGATCGCGTGTTTACACGTTTTCACTGCATCTTTTTAGTAAAATTTAAAAACGGCTTAATGTGGGTTAGCAGATAGAACTGGAAACGTACCCATCGTACGGGTGGGGTCGTTAGAGCTCTTTTTCTGTGTTAAGTTTATCACGTGCGGCTGCGAAGCAGGGATGGGCAGGTCCTGGTCCTGGTATTGGTCCCCCCTTTGGTAGTTTTCTGAAGTGACCGATTTTGACCCCCTTAGTGCCCCCCCCCCCGCCCCCGTAGGCACGCCCTTGACGACTAGCATCGAAATAAAACATCAGTGTTGAATAAAAACACTGTATGGGCAGTGTGGAAATCAAAAACAGTGCGCGTGCTAGAATGTTGCTTAATATCACCGTGCAGGCAACGGAACGGGCCCAGTTAGAACGATAAAGGTGCACTGATCAAGGTTTGTCTGACTCGTACCGTACGCTTCGAGCTTCGGGCCTAAAAGCAGCACCCTTCCGAGCGCGGCTCAGCTGGTGCCAGCTCGGCTCGTCAGTCGGCTCGGAGAAATCAGATGCCAGCATCTACTGGCAGTGTTTTTTACGATTTCGTCGCGCTGTTTTTACTTGACTAAACCGCTTAATGCGCTCGGCGGATGTGTATGCTTCAACCATAATGTCTTCGAATTTTGCGGCTAAATTCGAAGTTCATCGAGTTTCTCTGTTCTTGGTCATGAGAAGGCGAGCCAGCTAGTTAGTGTACTCTTGGGTGCAACATCATGGGACAAACGACAGCTTTGCAAAGACTCACTTGCTTCGTATCCTACTGGCATCTGGTCCTATCCACTTTTTCGGGCAAGGGGACGTTGCGACCTTCTCGTGATCAAAGACCCGAGAATTTGATTTGTCTCACCGCATTCCTCGGCGCTGATATTCACCTGATGACCGTTCTCGATAACGACGCGGAAACAAACAGAAAAATAAAAGGTCCACGTAGCCAGGATCGACCAGCTGTTAGACGCTATAAAAACCGGATTTGAAGCCTGTGTTCGGGCCACAGAGCATTGGTTGCTGCTTAAGCGACTCTCTTTCCCTGTTTTCTGCAACTTTATTGAATAGCCCTTTCAAATCGCGGTTGCTTTCCGAACATGAAGCTTAGGGCCCAAATGACCAGGCTCTAGCCGAGCATGTTGACCGTAGAGGAGAGCATAGAAGCCAAGAAATTCTCAATTCCATTTGCAGTCAGAACATTGTTCTGTTTTCTGCGTTTGTAGAGGGTTACTGGGCTCATTTAAAGAAGTTCATCTAGCTCAATTTTTATTCCGCAGTATCATTAGTCTCGCCCACAATGTTACCGACTGAAGCCTTCGCCGAAGCGGTCGCATTTCTTCGCCTCTTCGATCTGAGTGCGCTTGCGGTCACCAGTGCGCTGTGCTCTTCGCATGCGGTCAAGGGTTCCTCCACGATTCGATGGGAAGAATTCCCGGGCTTACGCTTCCAAATTTTCGGGCACAAGACCGTTCAGATCATTCGCAAAAATAACGCGCCAATGAAGGACGAGCTCGTCGCCTCCCTGGATTTCCCGGATGCAGCTGCTACTGCCGAATTTATTGCTGCCGCCCTTCCTAACTGCATCATCGATCACATGTCCATGACCAGCCTCCACCACATTAACTGGTACAAAGCAATTAAGCGAGTCGCGGATTCTGTCGTCATCAAAGGGACGCTTTGTTTGCCTAGCGATCTGCGTGGCATTGATTTGATCATGTTTGTCCGAAAATTCCGAAGCGTCAAGGTCAGTTTCTTCAACGTATTTTTCCATGAATTTCGAGAGCGCATTCATTTCCTCTAGGCACTGGCATGCACAGGAAGAGGAAACGAAAGCGACGAGGAAATGAGTGAAATCGCAAATTTTTACCGTGCAAGTGGCGTTCAGGAGGTTCACTACTACTACGGCTACGTCGGTTCTGACGCTTACGTGAAGATTATTTACTCTCAAGCTCTTTTCGCTCAAGGAATTTATGATTTTTACCACTGTTAGTTTGTTTGTTACTTGTTCGCACAGTACTCCAAGCATCCTAATAAAAAATCGTCAAAATTGCGTAAACCATTGACATCGCCCTGCGTTCGTCTCAGGCCCCTTGCAGACAGAGTGCGGAAGCGTGCAAAAACGTCTAAGAAATAGGGCTGCACGCCTGAGCTAGGCCCTTTTTGCGGATACCGAAACAATCTAAAATCTCGGACTAAAATCGACAAATGAGTCTTCGTCCAGCAAACCCACGCGACAGGCCCTCCACCAGCCATGCGCTTTCGATTAATCCTAACGATTTTCAAATTGGTTGCGCGGCTGACCCTTGTGCACTCTCGAGAACGGGCCGAGAAGTTAGGGAACTAACGCCTTCGAATGCAACATGCACGAGCGTGCCCCGTACCGTGAAATCATTGGTTGCGGCGACCCTTTCAGTCAGTCGGATCATGTTATCGCATGACACCAACATCCCATACTTGCCCGGTGGGCTAACGTGTTCTTAACACATCCCTTAAATGTTACCGATCGAAGCCGAGCAGGATTCTCCGTTAAAAACCAGCTAGGGTGGTAGCGCATGCATGTACTAGTGGATCGGTAGATATACGAGTACTGGTACTAGCAATGTTTAACAAGCCTCGACAGAGACTGGGCCGCCATCCGTTCTTTCGCCAAGGTTTCTGTCTGCTTTATTGCTGGTCCTATCGTATACTGACGTCGATGCCTACCTACAAAGACTGTGATCGAATTACGTGGTTTTCGGGGATGATATCCACAAGGCAGATGGTCACATCAGTGGTCTGCATGTTTACCGAATTAGCTAGGCTAGGGTTCTGTAGACAGGAGGGTCAAAAAGACGAAAACTTGATGAAAAAGATCCTAAGCAAAACAGACAAGGCACACCGCAGCAGACGCCAACTAAATTTTAGGCGGCGAACGTTTCTCAAGTTTGGTGCAAATTAGCTTTGACGCCGCGCACCGGCTCAACATTTTGCCCAGTGCCTACTAGGGAGGATTAAATACCTAGGCCGCTTTCGAAGGTTCTGTCGATCTCTTCGGGAAGAGCTCATTGGTTCTGTAACTAAACAACACGGACGATGACCGTGGTACTCGCTTTGATGGGTAGAACCAGGACGCGACACCTTTGAGGTAAGTCTCTGAGAACCTGAGCTTCTTGCATCGATGAAGGTGGTCGTGTATTTGGATTGACGTCTCGGCCTGCGCAACAAGGGGCCGAATAAGAGGGAAGGGTTTGACCAGTGCCCGCGGCGATGAAACCTCGGGAGGTATAGAACGGCGTACACAACCGCATGCGTGAGGTGCGTGTACAAAGAGTATCCGATAAGCTCGTGGAGCGTAAAGCGGTAGCCAACGATGATGTGCTTCCTTGCGAGACTGTCGAGAATAGCGACAGTGCCTCCATACCCGCCGCCTTCGCTATGCTGCTCGCCGGCGATAGTTCAAATGACTCGAAAAAGGTGAGCTCCGGATCAAGCCACAGACGAGTCATTTGCAGTGAGAAGCACGGCAGCAATTGAAGGCAACACCTATTAGCAAGCACTTGAATCGATTAGGCTGCAAATCGAATCGGTAGACCGTAATCCAGTAGTCGGATATTTGCTGTTTAAAGTCTGTTGTTGGTCACATTTCTAGCATCTCGTATTTCGAAAGAAGTGACCGGGAACGCGCTTTGTTTTTAAACTACATTATTAACCGTGCAACACACTTTTTGCTCTCTGCTGAATATTCGTCACCAGTTCTCTGAGTGGTTGCGAATATTTTTTTGCTAACATGCTACTTATGGCACTTTTCACTTTGTCCGAATTCGCGGACCCTCTAAAAATAGTGAGGCCGGCGCCTTATTAATAGGCGTCTTACGGTACTCATAGCGGTTGGGTACAGTGCCTTCGAAAGTCGTCGCATAAACCGTTTGGCCTTAGCTCTACCGCGTGACCCGATCATTGCGCGATGTGCTCGTGGCTAAAGTGCGCTTCCGGAAAGTAGGACGGCGCATTGCGATGAGCGTCCGTTTGTAGCTTGGCGTGCACGCGGCCGCCATTGAGGTCGCCGAATTCTCGGCGCTCTCCATCGTCGGTGTGTGTCTTTTTACACCGCGACTCATCGATCTGTGAGTGACCCCCGTGAGTTTTGTGACGTGTTCGGGACTAACGAGCACGGAATGGCGGCCCGTAAAAGGCTATACTTCCTGGATCGATGGCTTGTGTGCATGCATACGACGAGGGCTGACGTAAGGCTACAAATAGAGTAATTTCCTAGAGTCACGTAGGCCTCGATTGCGCGTATGTTTGGGTAATGTCCATTGCTGCTTTCTTTACATTTTGTCATAATTCTGGTACTTGAGCCAGCTTACCCACCTATTTTGCTGGGAACTTAATATTTTGCAGGACGGTGCACAAATGAAATATTGTCAGTTTGCGAGTTTCTTATTAAGCGACCGTCAACTAGTTGGATTTTAAGTTAGCTGTTGTTTTTTAAGAGTATTAGTTTGCTGTCTCGATGTGTGCTTGGTTGTACTACGCGGTATCTCCATCCCTTTGATTGTTAACAGCGTTTTGAAATCATTTTTTGAATCGACAAGCTTTTTTCCGCTGAACATACTCTTAAGGAAAGTTCGAAAAGCAGCTGTAATCCCTTGCTTGTCTAGAATCCGCGTTCTTTTCATTGACTTGGCTTGCAGATCTCGTCACCTCCTCTTTTTAGGCAGTCTCCGCAATGTTCAAGCAACCAGAAAACTCTCAAGGGCCCGCATCGCCATCCGAAGATCTCGTCGAGCGTTTGAAAGCGGCTGCCGACGATGCCGTGCTTCTTCGCGAGATCGTCGAGAGCAGCGACAGTGCCTCTATCACCGCCGCCTTTGCTATGCTGTTCTCCGGCAGTAGTTCTCCTGTGCCGAATAAATCAATACTTCAAAAGAAGGTGGGCTTTCAATACTGCTAGGAAAAATCTTTCGTATGGCTTCTAAGGGATCTTAGTCATTTTTTCATTGATTTCGGGACCCTTTTTGTCAAGGATCGGTGATTAAACCGTTGGTTCGCCTTCGCCAACACATAACGCCGTAAAGTTGCCTTCTACGGCCCAAAGTCGAAAAGGGGTGGCGTCCGCGGTCCAGCTATAAAAACCTAACTGCAAAGTTTAGACTCGCAACCGACCATGCTCGCGTACTCCAAACGAGACTTTCGTCGAAATCTTGCTGTTCGCTGATCGTGACGTTCTCGACGCGATGCAGCTTGCGTGCCGCTTCTTGTTCCAGTTCATCCGGGACCGCGAGGTTAAGGAGCTGCCGCTGCGGTCGATTGCGCAAGTGCAGATTGGAGAATTTTGCAGGTGCGTCTAATATTGGAACTTGTCAGCTTTCTCCCTTCCACTGCTGTTACCTTTGACTGTTTTGGTTTTTGAAGTATTCCCTCTAAGTAGCCTCCCACTGAGCGGGGCGGGCTCCATTTTTAATCAGCCTCTAGGGTCGCACCTAACTATACGATTATGTTTTTAACCTACCCTCCGTAAATAGGTTTGCCTGCTTCCTTCTGATAAGTGTTTTTGTTGCAGCTTTTTTGTAGCTAACGGGTTCTAGCACTAAACCCATCGAAGGTTCCGAACCGATGGAAATAGTGACAATTGGGCCCGCAATGCAGCATGCTAATTGTAAAAAAATGTGATTTACGGGTTGCCGTACCGTCCCGAACTGGTACGGTACGGAGTACGGTACGGCAGGACCCCAGTACGGCGCCGTATTCCGTACCGTACTGCAGGCCAAAAAATGCCCCTTTTTAGCCAAAATCTGGCAAATTTTGGACATTTTTGATAAAACTAAGAAAAATTTCGTCAGGAATGACGTCTATGCAGTCCAATTTAGCACCATTTATAACGCTTAATGCCGATGGCGTTACTTTTAGCTGTAAAATGTTCCATTTTACCTGCGAAAAGGCATAAACTTCCAATTTTGTTTGCTGCCGTACTACGACCGTATTCCGTACTGTACCGTACCGTACTGCGCCGTACTGGTACGGTACGGAGTACGGTACGGGGGGTGTCGCGACCACCTCTACGGCGCCGTATTCCGTACCGTACTGCAGGCCAAAAAAATGCCTATTTTCAGCCAAAATCGAGCAAATTTTGGGCATTTTTGACAAAAATACCAAAAATTTCGCCCATAATGACGGGTATGCAGTCGTGTCTATCACCATTTATATCTTCCGTTTTGGAACATATAAACATAGGCACGGAGTACGGTACGGGGGGGGGGGTCAGTACGGTACGGAGTACGGTACGGGGTGGGGTCATTTGCGAGGTCTACTCGAACTATCCCTGATACTGTACGTTGTATGGGACATACTAGTTCGTGTTTGCAGACGTAGCTGGAAGTGGATGCCAGTCGTCGAAGTGGATCGCCATTCGGCCACGGTCAGCAAAGACTCTCGCGATCGATACGAGGACTACGCAGACTGGGAGCTGGGCGAGGTTGACGAGCGTTGGTGCATCAGTCACGAAGACAAAAATGGGCCTTATCCGAAGACCGTCAGGCAATTGGTTTCCTTCCTGCGTCTCGCCTACTGCGCGTCCGTCTGCATCGATCTCCGTTGGACTCGCTCCTTGAGGGGCGAACACTATGGTGTAGCCCGCGACGCAGTCTTCGACGACCTGGTCGTGTCGAACACGTTCGTCAACGTGCTGACTGTCTGTGTCGACGAATGCAGCGTATTTTATGCCCATTGTAAGTTTTATCGTACCTCAACGTTCCTACGGCTCGGAAATGGCCATAATTACGGGTCTACTACATGTATTCTAGTAAAGTGCTAGCCCTTGCCAAGATACGAGTTAAACGCGTATTAGCATTTAGCATGTTAACTGTCTTTCGAGTCCCATCAAAAAATTTCATTGGTGTTTTGGTCACCGGTAATTTGGGTCCGGGGAATTCGCGTCCTACTGATAGCTTCACCGATTTCGTATAGTATTCAGTTCGACCCAAAAAATTCGTTATGCACGGTATGGTACTACTGCAGGATGCCGACCTTCAAAGGGGTCCATTCTGCCATGCTGGAACGGACCNGCCCATAATGACGGGGTATGCAGTCGTGTCTATCACCATTTATATCTTCCGTTTTGGAACATATAAACATAGGCACGGAGTACGGTACGGGGGGGGGGGTCAGTACGGTACGGAGTACGGTACGGGGTGGGGTCATTTGCGAGGTCTACTCGAACTATCCCTGATACTGTACGTTGTATGGGACATACTAGTTCGTGTTTGCAGACGTAGCTGGAAGTGGATGCCAGTCGTCGAAGTGGATCGCCATTCGGCCACGGTCAGCAAAGACTCTCGCGATCGATACGAGGACTACGCAGACTGGGAGCTGGGCGAGGTTGACGAGCGTTGGTGCATCAGTCACGAAGACAAAAATGGGCCTTATCCGAAGACCGTCAGGCAATTGGTTTCCTTCCTGCGTCTCGCCTACTGCGCGTCCGTCTGCATCGATCTCCGTTGGACTCGCTCCTTGAGGGGCGAACACTATGGTGTAGCCCGCGACGCAGTCTTCGACGACCTGGTCGTGTCGAACACGTTCGTCAACGTGCTGACTGTCTGTGTCGACGAATGCAGCGTATTTTATGCCCATTGTAAGTTTTATCGTACCTCAACGTTCCTACGGCTCGGAAATGGCCATAATTACGGGTCTACTACATGTATTCTAGTAAAGTGCTAGCCCTTGCCAAGATACGAGTTAAACGCGTATTAGCATTTAGCATGTTAACTGTCTTTCGAGTCCCATCAAAAAATTTCATTGGTGTTTTGGTCACCGGTAATTTGGGTCCGGGGAATTCGCGTCCTACTGATAGCTTCACCGATTTCGTATAGTATTCAGTTCGACCCAAAAAATTCGTTATGCACGGTATGGTACTACTGCAGGATGCCGACCTTCAAAGGGGTCCATTCTGCCATGCTGGAACGGACCTCGATGCCACAGGTTACGAACACCCAGTTTGCTTTCGTTCATTTAGAACGGGAGGAGTGCATGGTTAGGGATCCTTTGGGCTGCCTTGAGCCCATCATTACGGTGGAAACTTGGGGGTCAAGCCGCTTAAGTGCGTAACTGTTAGCTCATCGAGTTCCAGGTGCCTTCGAAGCGTTCAAGCCGCTGAGCGAGGTGCTAGTGAGCGTGGACGACTGCAGCGGCTGGTCACGCTACTTCACCGAGGCATTCTTCATCTCTGCGGCAGAATGCGGCGTCCGGTCGATCAAGTTTGCTTCGGCGCGATCCTACATAGGGATCGGCGTCTTGCCCGCCCTTTCGTTCGGGTTCGCCGAGCCAACAACTGGTGGCGATCGTATTATAAGCAACGTGTCTGTGCATCACTGCTACGACGACAAACGGGGGCTTTCCTATGACCCTGATGCCTACAGGTTCCCCGTACAGCTGGTAAAGGTAAGGGTGCTTTTGGGGACAGAAGACGGCTAGCCTCGGTTCCTACGCATGTAACCAAAACTAGAAAGCCCTATAAAGCAGCATGAACTTTTTGTTTGTACTTATCGTTGGAACGCGGCGTTTTGCAGTAGCTCCGGACGCATCACGAACTCGGAGAAAGCGACGATCGGTCCACCCAAATAAAACACAGATTAGTCTATAAGCAGCTTTTCCGCCTGCTCATGGCTTTTCCGAAATTAGGCATGTGGTCCTAAAAATCTGGCGATTCCCTCGAAAGCAGGCGGTCTGGCACCTATCCTACAAGTGCTTGTTTGCGCCGCGCCAGGGCGGTAAGAAAAAGCTCTAGGCACTAAATAATAACGTAGGGTTTAGGTAAATAGGGTACGGCTCGCTGCCCTCGTAGCTCTAATCACTCTGTAGTTTGTGTTCCGATCAGCTTAATCCCTAATTGGAACTCCAAGTATGTACTAGATTATGTCTGTTCTTGTAGCAAGTCTGAAATTCGTTACGGATAACTTTGGTAACAATTTCTTTTTGATAAAACCACTTTCGATGAACTATAAGATTCCACTGACTGTCGACGTTTTTAATAACGCTTTGTTAAGAAAGCAAGCGAACTGGACGGACGGCAGCATATCGACTTCAAGTTCACCATTAGCGGCTTTTCCCAACGTGACGATTTCGCCGGCATCGAGAAGTATCAGAAGGACAAGTCTAGCTGGCTTATTAACGACCTCGAGAATGGCGTCACGCTGGAAGTCGTTCAGGCCAAGACATCCGTCGAAATTCACGTGTTTTCTTTGATTTGATTGTCGAGACATGTACGATGCGTTTTGTCAGTTGTCCGACCGTTGAGTTACAGTGGAAATAAATTTCAACCGATACGCTACGGGTACGCACCTAGTTGGCTCTATCCGCTTGCTTGCTTTTCACCCGAATATTAGAGTGACTTTACGTCATCATGACCCAAATATTTCATTAGTTTCACCGCATTGTTCGCCGCTGGTTCTCTCACGTTCATGGATTTTATTTGTTTCACGAAACTCGTTTCCATATAATGCTGCCCAGCCCTGTTGTCTAGTGGACCCCATAAAACGCTTCAAAAGTGTACCATTCTTACATCCTTATTTGCGAAATGCTTAATACTTCTCTATAGAATCTAGTACCCGCTGGCCAGTCTCTATAAGCTAGCAGTTTACACTTGTAAGTCCGTGCTCAGTGTAGAAAGTAGGGCCGTCAAACAACAATTGGCAACCGGTTTTCGAGCTCCAGATAAGCACGCAAAACTTCCCTTTTATGAACGTCTAAGCTTTCAACGCATGGAAATCTAAAGCATTATAGCGGAGTGGTTTGCAACAAATTTTTCATGTTTACAAGTCGCGTACCTGGGTCATACCCTTAATTTAGATATTTTCCGCAATGTCCAAGCAACCAGAGAGCTCTCACGCGTCTGCCTCAGCACCCGACGACCTCGTGGAGCGTTTAAAAGCGGCTGCCGACGATGCCGTGCTTCTTCGCGAGATCGTCGAGAGCAGCGACAGAGCCTCTATCACTGCCGCCTTTGCTATGCTGTTCTCCGGCGGTGGTTCTCCTGTGCCGAATGACTCGAAACTTCAAAAGAAGGTAAGCTGTGAGACTGACAAACGACATGCTGTCAAAAAAGACCCATCGTTAACGACAACGTAACTGCTTGATTGGACTAAAAGACAAAGTTCCTTCACGCACGTAGGCATCTGCGAAGTTTAGACCCGCAACCGGCCATGCTCGCGCACTACAAACGATATTTTCGTCGAAATCTTGCTGCTCGCGGACCGTGATGCTCTCGATGCGCTGCAGCTCGTGTGCCGCTTCTTGCTCGAGTTCATCCGGGATCGGGAGGCGATTGAGTTGCCGCTGCGGTCGATTACGCGAGTGCAGATTGGAAAATCTTTCATGTGCGTCTGATAATGAGGCCGTCGATTTCGGTATTCCCCTTCGGCCTACCTCAACTGTGTTAACTGTGATATAGGTTACGGCATTACCTAGCCCCAACCCCCCTCCACAGACTCTAGGTTTAACTACCTTTGTAGTGGGGCTTAGCTAGAGGATGAGGGCAGCACTGTGCGTCTGCAACTAAAGTCTGAGCAGACTTCGAAGAAACTCTGAGACAGGGTTACTTTAGACGACGGTAGGAATTCTAGCACTCAAAGGCCGAAAAAACAAGCGTGTTACCTTTTTAGCGCATCATTGAGTGCGATTAAAAAGGGGACTTAAATGCGAAAGCAAATAAAGCAAGACTACAATCATAGCGAATGGGTTAGTGCAGTAAGCTTTTCCGCAACATTATATCCTACCGCAACTTATGGCTTAAAAAATAAATCCTCAAGGAGAGGAAATATCCCGTAATGCGTTGGATTTAGAAATTACTGGCTGCCATTCGTCGAAGTGGTTCGCGAAGTGGCTCGCGATCGGGACCTGAACCACGAAGATTGGGGCCAAAACGGACCTTCTCCGAAGACCGTCAGCCAGTTGGTCGCCTACTTGCGTCTCGCCTACTGCGACTCCGTCTGCGTCGATCTCCGTTGGGGTGACGATCGCAGCAGGAAACACCGTGCAGCAGCGCGCGACGCAATTTTCGGCGACCTGGTCGTGTCGAACGCGTTCGTCAACGTGCTTACTGTCTGTGTGGACGTAGACAGCGTATTCGATGCTCGCTGTAAGTTTCATCGTATCCCCCGCGCGTTTCCTGCGCCTCAGAATTGGGTCTATCAATTCTGGCTAGTGTATACTAGTGAAGTTCGTTGCCATCGCTGTACGGGCCAAACACATTGCCGAATCCGTCCGGTATAAGGCACGGTACTTTAACCATGGTTTAACAAGGGAACAGCACCAAGGGACCTGCACGATCTTGGGAATTAACGGCAATCCCCTCTTGACGAGTTATTTTCAAGGTAGTGTTAGCTGCCGAAAGTTGGGCCAAAAAATGAGAGGGCCTGGTAAAAGGGTTTACCTTCCGCACTTTATCTCAGACCAGCGATTAAGGTCCTAGTCACAGGGATAGGTAGCTGTACCTCAACTACAGGCAACCCGTAACTGTAAAAAGCGTTACTTCCGTAAGATAGGGTAGGGGATCAATGTTACGGCTATACGGTACGAGAGGGAAGTACCCATGGTTCGTAACGCTTGAGTGCGTGCCTGGTAACTAACTGATTTAAAAACGTTCTAGATGCCCTCGAAGCGTTCAAGCCGCTGAGCGAGGTGCTAGTAAGCGTAGTCGACTGCGGGGACTGGTCGCACTTCTCCGACGTGGCGTTCTTCAAATCTGCCGTCAAATGCGGCGTACGGTCGATAAAGTTTGCCGGTTCCAATGGTTCCGCCATTCGGGTCGGCGTCTTGCCCGCGATTTCGTTTGGACTTGCCGAGCCAACGTCTGGCGGCGATCGCATAATACGGAATGTGGACGTGGGAAACCGCTACTGCGACCCACGGTACAGGGCCTTCAGTTACGACGGCTACCAGTTCCTTCCGCAGTTGATCATGGTAAGGGCAGTTTTGCTGATACTAGGGACCATAAAGAGGGGCGACTAAAAATGTGAGCGTACACGATCCCATGCATAAAAACGGACGAAAATTTACACGATTTTGTGCCGCGCGCGTCATTTATAAAAGTCTTCGGGGTTTGGGCGGCACTCAAGCACTAGCTAAATTGGCTTGCCCCTAGTATCGGAGGCACCCTTGAATTTGACTAGATGACTTAGTAGGCGACTTTTGGCGGCATTTGCTGGATCGGGCGGAGTCTGGGCGTTTGATCGCGGCATTCACGTACGGAGGTATATGAAATGTTTACTTCTTTTTGTAGAAAGCAAGCGAACTGGACGGACGCCTGAATATCGACTTGAAGTTCACCATTTGCGGGCTTGCCGAATACGACGATCTCGCCCGCTTCGAGAAGTACCAGAAGGACAAGTCTAACTGGCTCATTAACGACCTCCAGAACGGCATCACGTTGGAAGTCGTAGAGGCCAACCGCGTCGTCGAAGTCCATGTGTTTTCTTCGGCTTAAAATGCCACTATTCTTTCGATTCATTGAATATCATGACTTACGAGGTTATGCCAATGCTTATGCTATGCGAAAATAAACTTCGACAAGTACTCGATTTAGGAAGATATTGAAAAATATAGTACTTTTGGTAAATCGACGTATGATGCAGCCGAGTAGGGTTCGGCTCGTTCCATCCCGTACTGCCAGGAGGTAATTATGGAACGAAACGACACGGAAGCAAAGCCATTTACACGAAAACCGTTTACTTCGAGCTCTCTGCAATGGGCCTGGTATGCCTATTTTAGATAAAACGGCATTGGCATGGCCTAATCGTAAGCGCAGCGCGCAGGAATCTCCCCGAGCGCAGTCTCACGGCAATCTGCATGGAAATGGGTAATTCGTCCTTGCAGAGAACTTGGGACAGCTCTGCGAGAGAACTCAACACGCCGTGAACGTCTTCAAGCAGAGACCTGTCAGCGTGCGACAACAGAAGGTCGCGCCTGTGCCGCGTGCAGTACGAGTCGAGAGCGGCCTTCTGCTCCAGGAGACGTGGACGTGGATCCGTGGACGACTGAGATATCATGGAGAAAGCAGTATCTGGAAATGGACTTTGAACAACTTCTAATAACGCTGTAACCGGCCACTTCGGTCCGCTTCATGACTTTGCGGAACGGCAACAACTCTCACCGCAAGGTCCCTTGACGCGATTATGTTAAACACAAGCTGTTGTCCACAGCCAAAGACTGCTGGAACGACCTTGCTGTCCAAGCCGGGCTCGAGGAACAATGCTAGCTCCAGTGCATCGAGTTAGTCAGCGGAGGCGGATAGTTCAAGAGGCAACATGAGGAATAGTCCTACAGTACTACCGCTAGTCATTCATCTTTGGACGATGCAGCTTGGCGAGTGGTGTGTTCGAGTGGTTCCTTTCACCTCTCGGCGGCGACAAACGTTGCCTATGATACTTTGAAGAGGCTGTCAACTTGACTAGTAACAACTAAATTAGTAACTACTAGCCGCTTGGCGCGCGCCGCGTGTCTAGGAAATGGCATGGTTGGGAAACTCAGAATGAGGAGTATTTCGTTCCTTGGCCCTAAACGTGGTGTTTTTAAATGGGCACGTCTAACAATTCAAAATGAAGAATCATTTGTATTTATCGGGGTCAACGGAGGCTAAAGTGTCGGATTTATCGGTAAACCCCACCAAAACCCTTAGCTACTGTAGCGGACACCTTAGCTTAACTACAGTATTTTATTGCACTTGAGGCTAATCTTACAGAAGTTAAAGTAACAGTAAAGTTACAGTAACAAACTATAAGAAAAGACTTACAGTAACGCAAACGCCAAGTGAGGAGTGAGAAGTGAGGAGCAGTTGAGGAGCGAGGAGGAGTGAGGAGCTAATGCTTCTCCTTAGCTTAGTGACAGCTTACCTAACGGTACGGAAGGGTTTCTTAAATACTGCCCTTATCACTAATGGAATGCATCGGCTAATTGCACAAAGTCGTAAAAACCTCCTTAACCTATGGATGCGTCATGCTTATCGCTACTGAATTGGTTCCATGGGCTTCTGGAAAAGTGGTCTTTGGTAAAGTGAATCACGCTATTGTTTTTGTTTGTGTTTTTGTATTTTTCTTATATTTTTTTTCAATAACTAATTCGTAAATAGTTCCGACA
>JNEY01000017.1:582135-601715 GCA_020875895.1 Aphelenchus avenae
TGTCGGATTTATCGGTAAACCCCACCAAAACCCTTAGCTACTGTAGCGGACACCTTAGCTTAACTACAGTATTTTATTGCACTTGAGGCTAATCTTACAGAAGTTAAAGTAACAGTAAAGTTACAGTAACAAACTATAAGAAAAGACTTACAGTAACGCAAACGCCAAGTGAGGAGTGAGAAGTGAGGAGCAGTTGAGGAGCGAGGAGGAGTGAGGAGCTAATGCTTCTCCTTAGCTTAGTGACAGCTTACCTAACGGTACGGAAGGGTTTCTTAAATACTGCCCTTATCACTAATGGAATGCATCGGCTAATTGCACAAAGTCGTAAAAACCTCCTTAACCTATGGATGCGTCATGCTTATCGCTACTGAATTGGTTCCATGGGCTTCTGGAAAAGTGGTCTTTGGTAAAGTGAATCACGCTATTGTTTTTGTTTGTGTTTTTGTATTTTTCTTATATTTTTTTTTCAATAACTAATTCGTAAATAGTTCCGACATAAAGTCCTAACAAAGAATGATTCGTAACGCCTCATCAGGAGCTTTAATATGTTAAAAGGGTGGCGGAATAAAAGGTCCTCCGCGCGTACAGATAAACCGCTCTCCATGGTTACAAAACATACAAATGAGCGCCTATTAGTCCACCATGGCGAGCTCGATAGGATAGTAGAGCTCAGCGGCCAGTGATCTTCCCACATGACCTTACCTTGAAAAATCACCAATTTGAAGGTTGGCCTCTAGCGCTTATGCAGAAAACCTAAGCCTTAATTTACAGCAATTTGACCCCCCCCCCCCGCCCGGCCCCTCGCACCCTCTTTCCTGACCATATGATTTTTACGCTATATAGCCGTTCGGTGCAGATCCTCCCGTTGACACTTGACTTATTACTGCGGTATATTCGAAGGGCTTTCATCTGAGGTACGACACTAAGTTCCAGCATGACCTTGGAAAATCACAATTTTAGGGGGGGTCACTCCCGTCCCCCCCCCCCGCCCCGCCGGTTACGGGGGGGGGGGGTCTAAGCCCAACATGAAGAATGGTTTGTTATAAGCTCACCAGGACTTTGTTTTGAGGTACGACGTGCAGTTCCAGCATGACCTTCAAAAATCACCACCTTAGGGGGAAGACCCTTTTTACTGGGTTCAAAGGGGGTCCAAGCCCAAAATGAAGAATGGTTGGCAATCAGCACATCAGGGGCTTTGATTTGAGGTACGACGTGATGCTCCAGCATGACCTTGAAAGATCGCTATTATGGGGGTTGACCCCTCGTAGGGAGGTCAAAGAGAGTTTTGAGCCCAAAATGAATAATGGCTTGTAATAAGCGACAGCGTTTAGCGTGAAAAAAAGGTTTCTTCCCCGCCAGGTTCGAACCCACGACCATCGGAATTGTGCGACCCGGCGACTAGCCAAACGGCAGAAAACGGGAAAATCGCTGCAAAACAACTGAATGCGTGATTAACAAAAATAACACGGCGATATTACGACAAAGGAGAACAGGTACATCACTTTTCATGAACATACGAGACGTCCGGATAAACTTCGCCCTTCACGAATGCAGCATGGATTGGGGCAAATTGAAACGCAGGGGGTCGTACTTGTGCGCAACCCAGGGCCTTAGCCACTCGCCGGTGGCGGCAGTTCCGAAGCGGTAAACGTCCCACGTGTAGTTGATGACGGATGCCCACGGGTATTTCGTCGCGGTCTCTATACCAGAGGCCTGTTTGTTGTCATCCTTGAATGGGAATGCCACGCGTTGAGGGAAGTGGAAGACGAAGTGATCGACGGTCTCGGTCACCTCGCCCCGCTCGAATTTCTAAAGTTCCGACAAGAACTCAAAATTTCGTAGAATTCGAGTAAAACGCTTAAACCTGCCCATCATTAAGCGGAGCTACCGAGATTTTCTCCCTAAAAGCGAAATTGCCTGCCGACATTTTTTATGCAACTGCGGTGTTCTCATGCGTTGCATGTCTCTTGTACGGCTTAAGACCCGGTAAAAGGTCCGTTCCAGCATGTGTGCGAAAAGTGCCTTAATTCCCCCTTTTACACTACGCCCACATAAGATTGCGGCCGCAATGCCGCATTGCCGCAATCTTATGTGTGCACCTGCCCACATTAAATCCTCGGCCGCAACACCACCACATTGCGGTCGCTTTGCGGTGGTTGCGGCCATTGCGGCCGCAATTGCAACCGCTTTTTGCAGCGCCGCAAAGGGTGCCCACAAAAGATTACGGCCGTCATGGCCGCAATCAGTGTTTTTGACCGAATTCCCGGGTATGTATAATGAACGATGGCGCTCTAAAGGGCTAAGAACACACTAAAAACGTTAGTAGAGCTCTATAGGACAATGTGGCACAGTATTTACGCTTAGAGAAAAAAGGTGGTATTTTTCAAAATAACTAACTTTTTTGGAAATGATTTGCCACGCTTAGCGTCGTGGTAAAGTTTTAAGCCGATCGGTGATGGTCGATTTCCCTTCATCCACAGGGTACCCCCGTTTGGTAAACTTCAGTTGCAGCGGAATTTTCAATTTTTTTTGAAACGCCACCGCAATTCGGCCGCAATGCGGGCGCATTGCGGTGGGCTTATGTGGCCACCCCTTTGCGACCGCCGGGAGGACGCAAGAAAGCGGCAGCCATTCACTTCGCACGAGCAGTACAGCAAGTATACGAAGGTCGGGATTGGCCGCATCACTATGCCGACGTTACCCGTAATAAATTTTCGCCGTTTACCGAGTGTCTCTATGCGACGTGCTCTCACTTATGGACTAGGGATGCATTTATTACAGATGTAGTGATTACAGACCCGGTGGACGCTACCTCAGCTCATAAATAAGGCCCGCCTCAGGCGGTACAAGCCCTATTTTGGGCGAAAATTTGAAGAATATAGTGAAAATTTGCTCTGAGTGGCGGGCAAAATTAATTATGCGGCGAGCTCACCAAAAGTTTATTTTACCCAGTGCTTCTTCTGACATTTTGGCGCTTTTTTCAGAATCAGAATTCATAATCGCAAAAAACATCAGAATTTTTAGAATTCAGAATCATAATGCACCCCTGTTGTGAACGGGATTTAGTGGAAGTCAATGCACGTTATCGTATAGCGTTGAATACGATCATGGCAACGCTCGCGATACGACTAACCTTGACGAGTGACGTCTGAAGGACGTTTGAACTGACGTATCTTTCTGCACTTGCTCATGTTCGCATTTGTAATTTACGTGCATCGTAAACGTTTACCACACATACCTTCGTTCCAGTTTCAAAAGTGCTGCGCAAACACACTATTTTTTGCACCACTAGGATGCGTTTCATCAAGTGCGCTGAAACAAGACCCAATCGTTTACCACCTTGAAAAAATTTGAACGCGTGCGCGTCAGGGATGGGCAGAATTTTTTCGACGACCGGGATCAAGACCAAGACTTCACTGCATTACGCGCCATGTAGTCTGCCGAAAAAACGAGACATTTTGAGCTACGCCCCATGTAGTCTGCCGAAAAAAACGAGAATAAGTGCATGTTTACATTGTCGCTTCTTCCGCTCTTCATTGCGTTGTTTGAACTCGCGCCTACTTGCCTGCATCGCACTTATTTTCGCCACCCTGCTGAGCAAATGCTGAAGGACAGAGCCCGAGAGGTAGCCGAGAAGATGTTCGATGGAGAGCCGGCCGAGTGCACTGACTCGGACGCATCCGAAGATAGCAGCGGTGGTTACGCTATCGCGAAGCTTCTGTCACTCGGAAGTTCCACCAAACCACCGGTTAAAAAATTTTACAAAAAACGCAAGTGCTCTCCATAGCAGTTTTTTAGCCGCCCAGCTGGCACCGTCGACCCACTGCAGAAGGCAAACGTCGAGGTTGAGACGTACCTCTCGTCGAAGCTCTCCAAGGAGTCCGAACCCTACCAAGTACTGGCGCGAGCACAGATCGACTATGCCGCTCCTTCACGCACTGACTGAGCGCTATCTCTCGACTCCGGCTACGTCGACTGAATCGGAGCGCATGTTCTCTACAGGCACCGCGATTTTCACTTTTCTTCGGCAACGCATGACTGGACCGACCTTCTAGAAGCTACTATTCCTCTCTCGCAATAGCGGCGTATACGACTACTGAGAAATTGTTGAATAAAATTTGTTGGACTAGGACCGTTTTGTTTGATCATTCTTATGAACAAAATGTGTTATGGGCGGAATTTTTTCGATGACCGGGACCAAGACCAAGACCCGCCCATCCCTGATGCGCGTTTAAGGAGCGTCCAGAAAATATATCAATCTGATTAAGCACTTGTTCGACCCACCCCCCCCCCCCAGAATTTGTCAAAAAAAAAACGAATAAATGCAAATTGAAATAGCGGATTTAGTTGACCGCAAAACAAACGAATTTTTTAAAAGCCCAAAACTACTGCAAGGTCGATCAAGATGGCAAAAATTCATCAAAAAGGGAAGGAAAAACACGCCGGTTCAAGCAGGACGCGGGCCGTGATGACCGTACAGCAGCGTAAGAATAGACATCTGGGGACGGAACGTCGCCGATGGTTACGACGACGTTTTTGACATTTCGGGACGCTGTTGGCAAGTGATAAAACCGTACTCTGACCTTAGCGAATCTGTTTAGTATGTACGTCTAGCGTATAAGCATGTGCTATATGCACCGTTACTTTGTAGATTATGAGCGACTCTTTGTACCGGTGCCTGCTTTCCGGGCGAAGGTCATAGTATGCCCTTTTTGCGACCTCTGTTATTTGGGTCATTTCTTCGCATTGCTCGTCGCTGGTTCTCTCAAAGTGATATATCTTGTTTGCTTCGCAAACCGAAAGTGGAGACGAATAAACCTCTTATTTTGAATAGGTACGCATCGACCGTGGACTCTGTCTTAGACGCAATAACCCCACATTTTTGCAGTTGTTCATGGTTTTGATTTTTCCTTATAAGAAACAGGCGTTGTTTCATTGTCGGGTTCCCTCTAGAGAACACTAACAAAAATTTCCGATGCGGATGCACTGTTTAGACTCTAAAAACACTTTACACGCAATTATCTCATATTTCAAGAGGCGTAACCGACAGCGTGCTTTGTTTTTAAATGCTTTTACTCTCTCCGCAGATATTCGTCACCAATTACCTGACATCATGAATATTTTTGCTGCCATGCTGCCTGTTGCGCTTTTCACTCTGCCCGACTTCGCGTGCCCTTTGAACGTTAGTGAGGCCGGCCTATGCTAATCAGCGTTTTACGGTCCTTGTAGTGGTTGTGTATAGTGCTTTCTAAAGTCGTCGCATAACCACTAAGCCCTGAGCTCTACCGCCGTCTGAGCTCGATCTATGCGCGACTTCCTCCTTGCTTCCGAAAAGTGGCTCGCCTCCGAAAAGTGGGAAGACTCACAACGATGAGCGTCCGTTGATAACTGTGCGTCACGCATCGCGCCCTTGAGATCGCCAAATTATCGGCGCTCTCCATCGTCGGTGCGAGTCTCTTTACATCGTGATGCATCAGTCTGTGAATGACCCCGAGTGATGTGAAAGTGCGGACTGGATCAGTCGATGGGAGAGCGCCTACATGTGAGTTTCCCACGTGGTTCTTGGGAGATTTGTGACGCGTGCAGGATTGATGAGCACTGAGTGGCGGTTTGCGAAGGTCTGTTCGCATATGATTTCTGAGTCGTTGGCTTGTGTGCATGCATATAACGAGGGCCGACGCGGGGCTGCAGACAGAGAGCTTCAGAGAGTCACGTAGGCATCGGTTGTGCGCTTGTATTTGATCCTAGCTCTTGCTTCTACTTGAACTGGTACTTGAGCCAGCTTGTCCGTCTATTTTTTGCTTGAATTAATATTTTGAAGCACGATATTGAAGTGAAATATTGTCAGTTTACGAATGTCTTATTAAGTGAGCGCCAACTTTTATGAATCGGCAGATTTTTTTCTGAACGAACGGTTACGAAAAGTTCGAAGGTAGCTGAAACCTGGTGCTTGTGGCCTTCAGTGAACTATCGTGTTCGTTCCGTCGTCTATCACTTGCAGGGCTCGTAACCTCGCCTTGTTAGGTAATTTACGCAATGTTCACGGGACCCGTCAACTCTCAAGCGCCTGCGTCAGCATCCGAAGATCTCGTCGAGCGTCTGAAAGCTGCTTCCCACGATGCCGAGCTTCTTCGCGAGATCGTCGAGAGCAGTGGCAGTGCCTCCATTGCTGCCGCCTTCGCTATGCTGTTCGCCGGCGGTAGTTCATCCGCATCGAATGTCTCGACACCTCCCATAAAGGTGGGCCTTCAGTCCCACTAGGAAACACTCTGCGAACGGCCTCTAAAGGAGTAACGCTTTTGGACCCCTCTGTCAATGCCGGTCATCAAAGTCTTGATTCGCCTTCCCCAACACGTGACGCAGCCAAAATTGCCTTATACGGCCCAAAGTCGATAAAAATGACCCTCGTGACCCAATTAGGAAACTTTAACTGCAGAGTTTAGACACGCACCGGACCATGCTCGCGTATTCCTACCGAGACTTTCGTCGAAATTTTGCTGTTCGCGGACCGTGACGTTCTCGATGCGCTGCAGCTCGTGTGCCGCTTCTTGTTCAAGTTCATCGAGGATCGAGGGGCCGAGCAGCTGCCGCTGCGGTCGATCGCTCGAGTGCAGATTGGAGACTTGTGCAGGTGCGTCTGATCTGGAACTTGGTCAGCTTGTGCTTTCCATTCTGTGTATCTGTGGCCGTTTTAATGGTTGCGGTATTCCCTTTAACATAGCACTCCACTGATGGATCGGGGTTCTGTTAGCCAGGCGAGGTTATATATTTAAATCCACCATCCGTCGCTTCCTTACGACAAGTGATCTTGTTGCAACTGCTGCGAAGCTAACGGGTTTGAGCGCTTTAAACTCTTAGAAGGTTCCGAATCGACGGAAAGCAGTTCTTCTGGCCCCGCTATGATTATTAAAAATGTGACGTATAATTGGCAAAATTCGCGGCCAGTTATACTCACAGCATCTTTAAAAGACGAAGAAAATATAGTTAACCAGACCCGGTCACTACGTTCAGACTAGAGATCGGGGCTGACCACCCGTACCGTACACCGTACCGTACTGGACCCCCCCCGTACCATACAGCCGTACCGTACTGAAAATACGGCCCGTACCCGCACTGAAGTTGAAAATTCGCCTCAATTACGCTATCATTCAACAAAAAGAATAAAGATGACATTCTTATGAGCAACAGGTAGCATATGGCTTGTATTCGTACTCGAAAATGGGCTTTTTCCTTCAAAAAAATTTGCTATTTCAGCCGATTTTTCTTAAAAATTTTCAAATTTTCTTCAGATTTTCGTCACCAAACGGTCAACCCTTACGGAAAAGTACGGGTACGGGTACGGCCCGTATTTTGGGACCCCCCCCCCCGTACCGTACACCGTACCCGTATTATACGGGTACGGGTACGGGCCGCAGTACGGTACGGGTCCCGATCTCTAGTTCACACCATCGAGTACGCAGATACTGAGTGCGTTAAATACTGTCTCCGGTACCTGATCCGACGAAATTAGCCTACTCAATCCGTCCTTGATAGGGTACCTAGTGTGGGATATACTAACTCATGTACCGTATTTCTTCTAATATAGCCCCTGGGGCTATATTTTGCATAAGGGCTCTCCGAGGGGGGCTATATTAGAGGGGGGGCTCTATTAGAGGCTGGGGCTATATTTTGCAGATGCCCGCCGCAGGCGCCCGCCCAAGAAAAAGTGCCTTTTAATAGTAAAATTTCGATCAATTATTGGGCAAATTTTGATCAAAATACTCTAAATTTCTTCAGACATGGCGACTATCCCACAGTGTTCTACATGCGTATGGCATTTACACCTGAAACAGCTAGGGGTTCCCCTTTTGCTTAGTTGTAGCGGCCTAAAAACTAAAATATTTTCGTCGCAAATATAAATCTCAGAACGACACACTTGCTCCAAAACGCCGTTTAAACATGCTTTCTTTGTAGATAAAAAAAATTGGGACTTTGGAAAAACACTAAGTGGAAGCCAAACATATGTTACGGAGAGGAACATGACGGAAAAGAAGCAAGGGGAAGTCAAACACATGTTACGGAGAGGAGCGTGACAAAGTAAAAACTGTTCTAAAGTTGAGCAGTCATCGTCCAACAGACATGCTATGCATTGATGTACTGCTAATTATGTTTTGACTACCTCTAAGGAACATCATTGTAGGCATATCTCGAAAATTTTGGGGTAGTGGGGCTATATTAGAGGGGGGGGCTCTATTAGAGGCTGGGGCTATATTTATTCTAAGGTCCCTCAGAGGGGGCTATATTAGAGGGGGGGGGCTCTATTAGAGGGGGGGGGCTATAAAAAGAAGAAATACGGTATTCAGAGATAGCCGACAGTGGATGTCAGTCGTCGAAGTGGATCGCGATTTGGCCGTGGTTGCCAAACGTGGCTCGCAATCGGTACGAGGGCGACGAAGACTGGTCGACGAACGTTGGCGCGATAACCATGAAGACAAGAAAGGACGTTGTCCTAAGACCATCAGGCAATTAGGTTCCTTCCTGCGTCTCGCCTACTGTGCGTCCGTCTCCATCGATCTCCGTTGGACTCGCTTCTTGGATGGCGAACATTATGGTATAGCCGGCGACGTAGTCTTCGGCGACCTGGTCGTGTCGAATGCGTTTGTCAAAGTGCTGACTGTCTGTGTGGACGAGGACAGCGTATTTGATGCCCATTGTAAGTTCCATCGTATCCCCAACGTCAACGTTCTTACGGCTGGGAAATGGCCATAATAACAGGCCTACTAACTGTATTCTAGTTAAGTGCTCGCCCTGGGTAAGATACGAGCTAAACCCTTACCAGCTTTCGCCATCGGTTACCCGTAATTTGAGTCCCATATTAAGCCCCCACGGTACAGCTGATAGATGCCAACCTCCAAAGGCGTCCCTTCTTCCATGCTGGACCGGACCTCGATGCCGCAAGTTAAACGGCAGTCAGTGGTTTACTTTGCGCGTCACTGGTTAATTCAACGAGTTCTAGATGCTTTCGAAGCGTTCAAGCCGCTGAGCGAGGTGCTAGTGAGCGTGGACGACTGCAGCGGCTGGTCGCATCAATTCGACGAGGCATTCTTTACCTCTGCGGCGGAATGCGGCGTTCGGTCGATAAGGTTTGATGCAGCACGGTACGGCGTAGGGATCGGGATCTTGCCCGCCCTTTCGTTCGGGTTGGCCGAGCCAACAACTGGTGGCGATCGCGTCATACGCAGCGTGGACGTGCATCACTACTACGGCCACAAACCGGGGCTTCCATACGACAGTGACGCCAACAGCTTTCTCGTACAGCTGGTTAAGGTAAGGGTGCCTGTTGGAGGACGGAAGCCGGACGGCCTCAGTGCTAGCGCATTTCTCGAAAACTAGAAGACCTAACACATTTTCGCAAACTAGAAAGCCTTACCAACATAGGTGTAGCAGGCGGTCGACCACGAAAACCATGGGAAAATAGCGATCGTAGCTTGCTCAAGTTGTAGTTTCTTCTTATCAGCTAGAGAACTCCGAGTATGTACTAGGCTGTGCCTGACCTTGTAACAAGCATAAAATTTGTTACGGACTACAGCACAACGCCGGTAACAATTTTTCCTGATATAACCTCTTCTCGACGAACTTTAAGATTTTACTGATTGCTAACGTTGTAATAAGCCTTCTGTTAAGAAAGCAAGCGAACTGGACGGAGGGCAGCATATCGACTTCATGTTCACCATTTACGGGCTTTCCGGACTTGAGGAGTTCGCCGGCTTCGAGAAGTACCAGAAGGACGAGGACAGCTGGCTCATTAACGACCTCGAGAACGGCGTCACGCTTGAAGTCGTCAAGACCAAGGCTGCAGTAGAAATTCATGTGTTTTCTTCGGTTTGATTGTTTTGACTTACACG
The DNA here is from genome assembly GCA_020875895.1 of Aphelenchus avenae. Taxonomy (NCBI): domain Eukaryota; kingdom Metazoa; phylum Nematoda; class Chromadorea; order Rhabditida; family Aphelenchidae; genus Aphelenchus; species Aphelenchus avenae. Next base: position 592,020 of record JNEY01000017.1, read on the forward strand.
ATGCGTTGTACCAGTTCGTTAAAACTGAGCAGTCACTCTGGAAATAAGTTTGAAACAAATACGCTAAGGGTAAGTAGCCAGTTGCACACAGCCGGTTCACTTTGCAGTCTAAAACGCGACTCTAATGCAAGCTCAGTAAAGTGGTCGAGAGCACGGAATGCAATGCCAAAAGTTCTTTGCACTGTCGAGGATTCATCATACCACAAAGGCGGCGTTATTTCCTTGTTAAAGCCTCGGTCGATCTAAATTCCCAGCCGGTATTTCAACTTTTTCATTTTTTGGCTGGTGTTTCCGGTCTCGATTAATTCTAGTCCATGTTCTACTCTGCATTTGCACAAGCAAGCGAATCCGAGCAACGAATTTTCGTGAGAAGGCCTTATGCATAATACTGACTTGACTTGCTTTCGCTTTCACGAGTCTTTATAGAGTCAACAACTTCCCATTTGTGTGGCGTGTTCTACTATTTATCCTCAAGGTCCGACGTCCGTTCTACTGCATTTCATACAATGGAGGCGCGGGCTTCTATTTTTCAAACTGCTTCCAGAGGGGCCTCTGTTACCGTATTGGTTCGATTAGAAGCCGACACCCAATATAAGCCGACCCCCTATAGAAGCCGACCAAATTTTACATTCAAAAAACAGAAGCCGAGGCTCTAATACAAGCCAACACCTAATATAAGCCGAAGCGTATAAAATCGCTCCATTACCTTGCACAGTCGATACTGCAGCTTATTCCATGGCCTCTCGTGAGCGCTCAGGACCCTTGACACCTCATTTTTCGATTTGCTGACTGCCTGCTATGTTTCGTAAGCTTTGCGATTTACCAAATGAGCGCACCGAAACTGCACTGGACGAGTGGATGGCGTGGAGAAGGGCGTGCTGCATTGGAAGAGTCGCGCATACTGTAACATTTGTAACATTTGCGTTACGTGTTGATTTGCTTGTTTAGTGTCTCCCTTCATGTGTACTCTCGTTTAATCTGAGTAAAGTTAAATCACTTTACCTACCTACCTACCAGTGACCAGTCAAGTTGTGCGCAAACGATATCCTACTTCCAACTGAATGAAAATGTCTCGCTTTACCAGTGGACCAAACAAAATAAGCGCAAAGGAAAATTGGGACGCAATTGACCGGGTCTTCATCGAGGAGGTCGGTTGCCGATGGGGAACCAAGCTGGACTCGGGGCTTGACGTGCTTCAGTGGTTGGAAGTTGCGGACAGAGTGGCATGGTGTGAGTGAACGAGAGGAAAAAATAGAGAGTTCCCGCTTGCTTTTTAGCGGAGGAGCTATGATGCGATCGATGGACGCAGCTCATGATCAAATGGGACGAGGAGGTCAATGCCGTAATCGAGAGCGGTCTACCATCCTCATAGCACCTTTTCACGCGCGCGCTCTTCCTCCCTTTCCCCGAGAAAGCAACAGCCCTTGAAGTCTACAACGTGCGCGTGGGATGATTTACCCAAGCTTTCAGTTTTATTCAAACTGTACTTTTTACATGCGATTTACTCGTTTAACGCCTAGGCTTTGTGCAGTCTCGAGTAAATTTGGGCCATGCTACGCTTGGAAAATAGCATTGAGAAATAGAAGCCGAGGCTCTAATAGATGCCGAGGCTCCAATACAAGCCGAGCAAATTTGACCATCGAAAAATAGAAGCCGTCGGCTTCTATTCGAACCAATACGGTAGTCCGAAGGGCTTCTAATATAGGTGCTCTATCACCTTTCATTTGCCCGCTACGGCGAAAACATAGTTTTTTCTCAGGCAGAGCTGATTGAAATTAGCGTATTTTATTACATTTAGCAAAAATTCGTAGTAGTTGGCAACAACGGTTGGAGAGCTTCGAAGAGAGCATTCTAGCACACGTCCGCCGCTCATCACGACGCACTGGACGGGATCTAGAACGTGAATGTGCTCTCCTTCTAACGGGTCATTAGTGCTAGAACGGCACATAATTCGATTGTCGTAAGGGTGTGGCGGCGTTCCGTCATGTACTACCATTGGTCAATCGGAACGGAAGGGCCTGAAAAGGCTCCTAGTTGTTTGGGTCCCGTTGTTTGGGTCCCGTTGTTTGGGTCCCGTTGTTTGGGTCCCGGTTGTTTGGGTCCCCTTGTTTGGGTCCCGTTCGTTTGGGTCCCAGCTATAATTACGAAATCTTTGTTTGGGTCCCGGTTGTTTGGGTCCCGCTCGTTTGGGTCCCAGAAAAATTCGCGAATTTTGCATCGCGGGCCGTGCTTGGGACATCTACCGGGTCCTCAATGAAGATGAAAAAAGTTTCTTAGTGTCCCAACAGTATGTACCAGAATGTTCCCCATGCTCTAAAACGTCGAGAAAACATGTTTCCCATGTAAGACAAAATTTTTTCGCTAAATTTTTCTGGCACCCAAACGAACGGGACCCAAACAAGGGAACCCACACAACCGGGACCCAAACGAAACTTTCGAAATTATAGCCGGGACCCAAACGAACGGGACCCAAACAACGGGACCCAAACAACCGGGACCCAAACAACGGGACCCAAACAACGTGTTACCCCTGAAAAAGCTGTTTTGCGAGGACGCCTGCATTGCGCTCCTTTTCACGGCTTTTGTGGGAACGCGGAATGGGAGGTTCCACACTGGAAAGGTCAGCACGGGGCTCCAGTACAGAAGCTTATACGTACTTTGGTCAGTTTTGCGAAGCGTACACGTGGAAGTACGATGCACAGGAGTGGGACTGTACGGTGGGGATGCTTGAAGTTTGCTCTGTCGTGGGGCTCATACAGGCCAGTTAGGTTACAACGCCACGCCAGAACAATACCAAATGAAGTTGTGAGAAACAAAGTTAAGAAGTCACTAATGTTTGGCTTCGAAACGACTTCCGGACGCTGCTTGCACGTGCCTAACCGCCTTGTGAATTTTTTACCTAGATTGAACTACCGCCATGGTGCTGAAACGGTGTACTGAGGTCAAACACTTAATCGCCATTGCAGCTTGAAAGTGGTGCGAAATGGGGCGGAAAATCTAAGTGGACTTGCCCACAGTTATAGAGACAAGCGACTTCAGCCCCGCCAAAAACAAGTGGACACAAGAAGAGCAAGTTCAGAGTACAAAGGCGACTTTGACGACGTTTTTTACGATTTCGGAACGCTGTTTCCGCTAGACCGAACAGCGGTGCAAACACGGTAAACATATCGCGAGTAAACTTTTGAAATTGTACCGTCTAACCAAGCTGCTAAACGATGTTTTGATTGCTGCACGTTGTCGGGCAAGAGAAGAGGGCAAAAGTTGTTTTTTAGCAAAGATCCTTGATTTTTCGCCTGAGATCCACGGGCTTTATCCGCTATTTTGCTTATCGGACGAAGATCATTGTGACCTTCACGACGTCAATGACCCAAATATTTGATTGGGTTCGCGTGCATTGTTCGCTGCCGGTTCTCTCACTTTGACCGATTGTATTTGCTTCACGAACCGGATGCTCATGGAAAAACCTGTTCCCGTAAAAAGCTTCCCATGCCTATTGCGCAATTGGGCTCTATAAAACGTTTTCAAAAGCATGCCATTCTTCCATCCTTCTTGCCCTGCTGAAGATGTAGGTGCTTAGTGTCACGTGACGCCCTGCCCAATAACCCTCCTCTGTGACGCAGGGGTGACGGCCGACGGAACATCCCCCGTCCCTCCACGTGACCGTCACTAAATTTCTGGACGCTCCTTACGCGCTGGCCAGACCTAAACCAGTTTCATTCGCTAGCAGTTTATACGTTAAGCCCGTGCCCCGTGCTCAAAGTAGAAACCGGTGCCGTCGAAAAGCAATTGGCTACAAGTTTTTGAGCCCCTGCTAAACACTCGACGCGCAAAATTTCCGTTCTACAAACGTTTAAGACAAAAGTTACGAAGGTATCGACAGCTGAAGCTTTATAGCGCAATGTGCAATAAATTTCCGTGTTTGTTTTCGTATGCCGCGTATCTGGTTCATACCTTTATTTAGATAATTTCCGCGATGTCCAAGCAACCAGAAAACTCTGAAACGATTGCATCAGGATCCGAGGACCTATTTGAGCGTTTGAAAGCGGCTGCCAACGATGTGGTGCTTCTACGCGAGATTGTCGAGAGCAGCGACAGTGTCTCGATTGCCGCCGCATTCGCTATGCTCTTTGCCGGCGGTTGTTCTTCCGCATCGGATGTCTCGACACCTCCAACGAAGGTAAGCTTGTAGACCGACCAAATTATGCAAAGAACTAGGTGTAACTAGGTGTATACTCAGGTGTAACTACCGACTACCGTCCTATCCAACAAAGATCTATGTTGGCATCTGAATACGCAACATACGGACGGGTTGGAAGCAACAATTTTTAACACCGGGACCGGGACTTACCAAAGTTTGAAACCGGGACCTGAACCCCCGGATGCCGGGTCCAGCAATCAGAATATACTTACGTTAGAAAAGATTGGGGGCGGGGATTCGGCCGTCGTAACCCGCTGTCAAGGGGAAAGGAGCATGTCAGATTGGATGCAATGTTACACTATGCACGCTAAAAATGCCGGCCAATAGGCGCCGACAGACCAAGTTTTTTTACGGTATTTCAAAGTTTAGACACGCACCCAAGCATGCTCGCGTATTCCAACCGAGACTTTCATCGAAATCGTGCTGTTCGTGGACCGCGACGTTCTCGATGCGCTGCAGCTCGTGTGTCGCTTCTTGTTCAAGTTCATCGAGGATCGAGGGGCCGAGCAGCTGCCGCTGCGGTCGATCGCACGAGTGCAGATTGGAAAATCTTTCAGGTGCGACTTATAGTGAGACGCGTCGATTTCGGTATTTCCCTTCAGCCTACCTCAACCGTTTACTGTCTTAGTGACTCATTAATATTACGAGACGGGAGACCAAGTATTACTTGTTCCAAGTCAGCCATACATCATAATTGAGAAGTGATTTTAGGCAGTAAACGCTTCGTTTAGGGGGTTAGTCGCTGTCCTTAAACTACTTTCGGCATTTTGGCGGAAAGTGTAGGGATTACGGGATTTTAGATTAGGTGGCACCTGCTCCGGGCTTTTGCAGCTGAAGTCCCCGGGGCTTTATTCGAAGGAATGGGGTCTGAACAAATCCTGGAGGGTTACTTCAGACGGTGGTAGGAACTCTAGCGTTCGAAGGCCGAAAATCCGCGTGAGCACTTTGTTTGACGCATCAAGGCCTCAAAATAGAAAGGAACCCTAACAAGCGTAAGCAAATAAAGCGAGACTTCTATCGTAGCGGATGGACGCACTGTAAGCTTTTTCCGTAGTCAGCGACATATCCTACCGCAATTAAGGCTTCTAAAAGAAACGCCAGGGGTAGGAAATATGCTTGTGACGTATTGCTTAGAAGATACTGGCTGCCATTCGTCGAAGTGGTGCGCGAAGTAGCTCGCGATCGGGAGCTGAACCGTGAAGATCTGGGCCAAAACGGACCTTCTCCGAAGACCGTCGGCCAGTTGGTCTCCTACTTGCGTCTCACTTACTGCGAGTCAGTCTGCGTCGATCTCCGTTGGCGTGACTATCGCAACACAAAACATCGTACAGCAGCCCACCACGCAATTTTCGGCGACCTGGTCGTGTCGAACGCGTTCGTCAACGTGCTTACTGTCTGCGTGGACGAACGCAGCGAATTTGATGCTCGCTGTAAGTTTCATCGTTTCTCCGCGCGTTTCCTGCGCCTCGGAAAGGGCTGTATCAACGGGCCTACTAGCTGCATACTAGTACCGTTCGTTGCCGTGGTAGGATATGGGCCAAACGCGTTACAGAACCTGTGCGGTATAAGGCACGGCACCTTGACCATGGTTTTATAAGGGAACGGCACCAAGTGGCCTGCACGGACATGGTAATTAACGGCAACCCTCTTGCAAGTGTTTTCAAAATAATGTTAGTTGCCGAGGGTAACGGACACTTGCAGATTCAGCCAAAATTGAGAGGGCGTGGTAAAGGGGTTCCCTTCTGCGCTTTATCTCAAACCAGTGTCTAGGATCGTACTCATAGGATAGTCACCTGTACCGTAACTATGAGCAACCCGTAACTGTAAAAAGCATTATGACCTTAGGGCACGGTAGGGGATCAACGTTACGGCTATACGGTACGAGGGGAAAGTATCCAGGGTCCGTATCTATTAACTAATTGAGTTAAAGCCGTTTTAGTTGCTCTCGAAGCGTTCATGCCGCTGGGCGAGGTGTTTGTGAACGTAGTCGACTGCGGGGACTGGTCGCACTTCTCCGACGAGGCATTCTTTATATCTGCGGCGAAACGCGGCGTACGGTCGATAAAGTTTGCTTCGCCCAATGGTTCCGCCATTGGGGTCGGCGTCTTGCCCGCGATTTCGTTTGGACTTGCCGAGCCAACCTCTGGCGGCGATCGCATCCTACGCAATGTGGATGTGGGTAACCGCTACTACGACCAATGGTACAGCATCTACAACGAGTACGGCTACCGGTTCCTTCCTCAGTTGATTAAGGTAAGGGCGTTTTCGCTGAAGATGAGGACTATGGGGAGGGCGACTAAAATGTGAATGTACACGATCCCACGTAATTACATACGTACATGCAAGCGGGCGAAAATTTTCATGATTCAGTGTCGCATCTGTCATTTATAAAATCTCCGGGGTTTAGGCAGGCACTCAAGCACTAGCTAAGATGGCTCGGCCCTGGCAAGGGAGGCACCCCTGAACTGGACTAGATGACTTCATACGCGACTTTTGGTGGCATTTGATGGATCGGGTGAAGTTTGGGCTTTTGATCACGACATTCACAGACGGAGTGGGACAAAGTGTCCCGTACAGAACACGTCATCGCCTTCAGTTCACTTGGTTTTTGTAGTCAGCAAGCAAACTGGACGGACGCCTGAATATCGACTTGAAGTTCACCATTTGCGGGCTTGCCGAACATGACGATCTCGCCGGCTTCGAGAAGTACCAGAAGGGCAAGTCAAGCTGGCTCATCAACGACCTCGAGAACGGCATCACGTTGGAAGTCGTAGAGGCCAACCGCGTCATTGAAGTTCACGTGTTTTCTTCGGCTTAAAATTTCACTATTCTTACGATGCATTGAAACGTCATGACTGGTACGAGGTTTTGCACTTGTCACGTTAATGCTTGGATGGAAATAAACTCCAAAAAATACTTAGGTTAGGGAATTTATGGAAAATAGTGCTTTTTGTAGATCGATAGATAATGAGGCCGAGTAGGGTTCGGCTGCGTTCCGTCGGCATTGGGGTTGCCGAGCCGTAAGCGCAGCGGCAGGGGCCGCCAGGTCTGTTGCCTAACGAGCACCGTATTTTCTCTAATTTCCCCCGGGGGAGATAAATTAAAAATTGACCTCTGGGGCGGAGGTAAATTACGAGGGGGGGGGACTATTAGAGGGGGATATGTTAACATATTGTGTGCCAAAAAGATTTGGCAAATGCGCCCAAAAAGGCGTTTTTTCCAAAAATAACTATTATCACCACATCTTATGCTCTTTATGGCCATATTTGCTTTCGTACTGGTCTTCTTAGTTGGCAAATTGTACAAAAGAGCGCTCTCTGGCTGCCCATTGCCCGACAATTCTCAGGACTCTTGTGCATCTGCGGCTCCCCTCGAATTCCAGGACTTGATCGAACGTCGGTGATAAGTAGCAGACTTAACCGCGAATGATCTCCGCTGCGTCAGCCATGCGGCGAAACGCGTTCATCGAAAGCTTTCCGTTAATTATCAGGCAGCTGCTTCTTGACTCGCATTTGCCAATACTCGCACTGACGCTACTGGGAACTTTTAGGACTTTTCGGGCTAGCCCTTTGCTGTGATGACGACCTCTACCCGGACAATGGACATTGGTCGAGTAAGTACCGTGTTTCCATTGTCGAGTAAGTACCGTGTTTCCATTATGTCCTTGTCGCTTTAGCAAGTGGGTTGACGAAGGCCGCGGCAACGCCCCGGTTGAGGCAAGAGCACGTACGAAGGGACAACCCAATGGCGGTCCATTATTTGCAACAAGGAAAACTTGTGAAAAAAGGCCGCATCCAAGTCGGCGAAGGCTCCATGTTTCTCACCGTCACGAATCGTCACCATGCCACGGCCAGGACTACTCATCGCCATTCTCGTACCATTGTGCATTGTACAGGACACTCGTACAGGAATCAAAACAGCATTTGCGTTAGCCAGTAGTGCGGGACATTCTAGAATTGTAGGCACAGCTCCTGGCTCGCGCTAGCCCTAGTCAAGCCCACTGGGTAAGCACGAGTGGTCTTGCGCGGATAGGCCCATTCAACCGGTACATCAAACGTTTTATTGGAGTAAATGCCAAAGCAACTGAAATAATAAAACGGACGACGAAGTAACACCAAAAAGAAGAGGCATTTCAAAATTCACGAGAATATGTGGCATCCGGAAAAATCTCGCCCTTCACGATGTGCAGCATGGAATAAGCCATACCCCAGTCTAAGCCCGAATGCCCAACGCAGGCCGTCAGCCACTCGCCGGTGGCGGCATTCCGAAAGCGGTACACGTCCCACATGTAGCGGCGACACGATTGCTCCATCTCGATCATTATTCCAGATGCCGTCTTGTTGTCGGTCTTGAATGGGAATGCCAGGCGTGTAGGGAAGCGAAACACACTGTTTGCGACGATCTCGGGTACCTCGCCGCGCTCGAATGCCTAAATTCCTGTTAACGTTCTTTTCAAATATTTTCGTGTGCCATGAGCACAAAAACCGGGAGAAGATGCCTGTCGGCGAGCAACGCCGTTATGATTTCCAGTTAAATGCTAATTTTCCGACCGTTATTCTTTTGACATTACGACGGCGTTTTTCGTGCACTTCGGTCTTTTGTACAATACTATAGGCCAATAACCGATGTACGGTTATTTTAAGATCTTCGTGTTCGTTCGTTATGCGCATTGAGGGAGAGTACCTCATGATTCTGCGCTGACCAGTAAACGGCAGTGGGCAACTCGCAACTGCGAAATGGAGATCGCCGCGACCCTTTTTCCCGCCCCGTGCCGTTAGCGGTTATGTTGCGTTCCGTTGGCCGAGATGTTTCCCGTTAACAACAGAAACTACCTTTATGACGGCCAGGCCGTCAGTCCCTACTCGGAACAACTAAACCCCCACAAGGTCTGAAGTTCTCCCTTGTAAAAGTCGAACTACTTTCGTTCTTACCTCGCAGATTTGGACCAGTTTGAGCGCGATCGACTTCAAGTGACGCTTGGAGCGCACACTAGGCACAGACCGATCTGTGCGCGCAGGCCACTGCCATTCGACTCGGTTGAGCTCACAGTTGCGGAGCAGATGAACTCCAGCGGTCCACAGCGGAGAACTTGTGACCGCATGCTGACGTCGCGTCGATGACTCGGGATTTTCGTTAGTTATCTGAAACCAGGAGTTGCACTATGGTGCAGCTTGTCAAACGCTTTATCTACCAACGTACATAGCGTTAACTACAAAACACGGGCTAATGAGGGTTGAGTTCGGAAAAAGTCAAGGTAGGGCTCCAAAACGGGTGAAAATGGCTTGTACTGGCTAACATTATAGTAAAATAGCTTACTTATAAAGCGCATATGGATCTGTGCTATTATAGGGGGGGAAAGAAATTATAGGGGGGGGGGGGGAAATCGATCCGAAAAAATTATGGAGGGGGGAAAACTGAAGTCGCCCGAAAGCCTTAGAAGGACCACGAGAAGTCCTCAAACCGATCCAAGAATTGTTTCTAGCTCTTTACAACGAATC
>JNEY01000017.1:601740-644433 GCA_020875895.1 Aphelenchus avenae
CCCCCCCCCCATAATAGCAAAAGCGGCCAAACAAATTTTATAAAAGATTTTGTTTTGTTCTACGCTTCTAAGGCTTGTAGAATGCAATTCTATGTCTTCGGGCTTTGTTATGCTGTGAAATCTGAAGATATACTTTCCCCGACCTCTAATTTTTGGCGGCTTGTTTCCCCCCCTATAATTTCTTTCCCCCCCCCCTATAATAGCACAGATCCGCGCATATTTACTTGTTTTATCCTATTTGGGTTTAAAACTGAACATGTTTTCCAATTTTTTCATCTTACCGATAAATACGATCCTGCTACAAAAATATGAGAAATGTACCAGTCGAAGCTTGAACTCCTTGAGCCGCTGAATCACGGGCAGGCAAAAGAAATCCGTCGTTTTGATGAGACGATTAAGGCGGTCTTCGTGGATCCACAGGTAGAGTGAGTCCAGCTGCATGCCGCCGCGGAAGACCGCATCCAGCGAACGGTAATCGGTCAGCGCGCCGTCGAGGACACGCATTCGCATCCGACCCATCGAGAAGTTGCGGTTCACAAGTGCAGCGAGCATCTTGAAGGTGAAGCGTGGCTCATAGTGTGGAGCCTCGAAGTCCGTCACGTGGCTATTGCTCAGATAGCGAAGGATCACAGCACAGTCGGCGGCAGTCGACGTGGATCCTGCCGTTGAAGGAACTCTGAAGCGACGAATGTCCGTGTATGTTAGGTCGCGTCGGAAGTGTTGCAGGACCAGCCAATATTCTTCGGGCGTATGATTTATCCAAACGCCATTCTTCAAGGTCGTATACGTCGGCTTAATGAAACACAGTAACGCGTGCGGCGGAAAGAACTAAGTGGAAGACGTACTCGAGTCTCGTCGAATTCGCATAACAAGTGGTGCACTGGGAGCAGGCGTTGGAGTTTGATGATCTGCTCATTCAGGCCGCGGCTAGCGACGAGAGAACTCCCGACGTGCACTCGGTCTGCGAAACCATACACCTCCAATGCGAAGTCCGAAATGAGCAGTATCGTCTTGCTGAAAGAATGGAACGTTGTTGGGCATCGTATGTTAATCACGAAACTTGCACGTTTTCATTGTTTGTGTCGGGTATCACCGTATCTTTGCTAAATGAGCTTATCGGGAAATGAGCAATTTTAGGGTTACCAAAGTGAAATTCCATAGAAATAGGTAGGCCTCGTCTGCGTCTACAACCACGATTTTAGCCCCACAAAGAGTGGAGATTAACTAATGCTTCCTTGTATTACACCCTCTCGCTAGGGGGAAATAAGGGTGGGGGTTATGTTTCGGTTGATTTTTCAAGTGATGTACTAACGGGGATGGCAAGCATAGGCGCCGGCAGATGAAAATACAGTGTATACCTCTTGCGAGTCACTTCATGCGTGGGGTCTCTGCAGCCTCCGTCGACAACGCGCATGGTCACCTTATGAAGTCCAGCCTTCCTAAATACGAAGTTTTAAATGGATGCAGCACAACCCCATGCCTCACCATATATTCGGAGCAGTGGGCGGATAAACGGGAAAGTCCCAACCGTCAAATTTTCGAAGGTCTCTGAGAATGAAGTGCAGATCCACATCCAAGTTCTTATCGAAATGCCTTGAAGCAACGTGGAACTTTTCGATAGCGTACTGCGCCGAATGGAGACGTGGATGGATCGAGGGATCCCATGAAGGAAATCTAAAGAACCTCTACGTACAAAGTTGACGATAATGCTACTTTTTATTCCAAACGAACGGCCCGCAATGCAACTTACCTCTTTATCCGCCACGATCTGCTCTTTTCAACCGTCCTGCACGCATCGCACGGCAGGAAGGTGTCATAGGCCTGCCGCCAGACTTCCATCGTAGGGTCCATGCTGACGGGTATATCGATATCGAACCAAGCATCGAAACCTTTTGTAGGAACAGCAATGGTGATGTCGAGAAAAGACGGCTCGTTAGTCAGCTGTCGGAATGCCTGCAAATGTGACGCTAGACTAGTATCACGAACATGCGTTTGTCACAATTTTAGAAGATCTTAAAACCTGTCTCGCAATATCTGAATACGTTACGAACAATACAAAAAGCTCCATGACGTTAAATGCTTTTGTAAGATTCGAAAGTGCGAACAAAAACACCGAAAAAGAAATGCGTAACAAAGGAATTAGCGTTATCTTCTACGATTCATGGCGCCTATTTTTTGATTATTATATTATGAAAACTTCGAGGGCAAAAACAGCTCCTCGCTTGACCCACGACTTACCTCAACGATCGTCGGCACAAGTAGCCGCGGGTAGTCCTCTCCGTCGAAGACTAGTGGCTTCCCGTGCGCGAAGATGTCCTTCACGTCCTTCTCTTTCAGGGTGTTTTGCAGGATCAGGCGGCGCTCCAGACGTCGACGGTCCTTAAAAGGTTGTTCAAACGACTTGGATATGACATATGAGGGCGGCCAGAATTATGACGGGGAGGCCAGCGCAAGTTATTCACCCCACATACGACTACAAGGAGGAAAGAATGGGACAGGCAGCAACAAAGCCCGAAAAAGCTTGACCTGTCTCACGTTTTAGACGGAAGATAGTCAGGCATGTCTCGGTCGCACTTCTGGTGAATACTCACAGTTTGCGATGATCCGTCAAGGCATAGCATTCGTAGCTCCTGGCTCAACTCATCGTCAGCGGCTTCGGTGAAGGCAAGTATCTGGTTAATCGCAAGCGCGTTAAGTTCCGACGACATCGTTTGGAAAGCTAAAATTTCAGTTAGTTGCTTATGTGCCAAACGAGTGCTGTTAGCCACCACATCCGCATAGAAATAAAGCATTTGTTGACACGTGCTCTACGCCGCCTAATTTTAGCCAATATTTATGATACTGACTAGCTACTTCTACTAATCGTTATGTGAGCAAGTTAGAGGTGTTTGGGCCTTCCAGAAGAAATAAAACTGCGCGACGTCGGTTAAACTGCAGCTTTTGGAGAAAGCCTACCAACGGAATGCTGAGTCCGTAAGCAACAACGAGACCTCGATTCGGCTTGGATCAATTATTGACCCGCGGGGATTGCTGACCTTCGCGCGTCGCTAGCGGTCCCGCGCCCGACGTTTCTCACGCGGCGGCAGACAAGTTCTCCAAACATCGTGTCGTTAAACGCCCAACAAACACGATTTTGGAAGGTCATTTGTCATCCTGCTAGCCGGTACCAAACCTCAACGCTCTTAGAGGAAGGATTCATGCGACGGCCGCTGCTGTCCAATAGCTGAACACAGTACTAGTCGGACCATCAATCAGCTTGTTATGCCTCGCGTATGGATAGCTTCAGGCTTAGTCACTTTCGTCAGGAGCTAGCGTAGCCCTACACATACTGATCCCCACGATCCTTTTTCTTCAAGGTACCTACCTCGAGTCGTTTGCCCCTCACCATAGTGCCCCCTCATCGGTCAACAGCACACCATCGGATGCTGTTGCTAATGACCGTCCTCGCTGATTTGAAGCATTTTTGCATGGTGCGCAGTGCTTTGACGAGAATAGTAGCAAACAAGCTTTCGCATTACTGGCGGCTGGTAATTCCTGGGTTTATCAACGAATCGTTCGAATGCCCATTCGGAGGCACTCGGCAACAGGTTGGGCTCATTAATCCCGCCGTTAGATTTCTTCGGAAAGTCGTAGTCGCCGGAGAATTGGTAGTCGGTGCTCGATTGGCGCAAACCTAAACGGAGGAACTGTTCGATGAGCTTGGGTATTCAGAAAGCTCCATGTCGCGGCAGGTCTCTGAATAAACGGTTTGTAACGCGGAAGACCGGTTTTTTTCAGGAAAATTGATATGTTAATGTAAGCCAGGGTTTTTATCGTGATTCGTGAAGTTTGTGCTATCCCTGTTGCCTATAATGCGATGCCGTATTACCCTACCCTAAAAAATACTGCCTGAAATGACGCTCCCTCCTTGAGTAGGGTAAAAATACTTGGTATAGTCTAAGAATTCTCATTTCCAACAGAAATACCTTAAAAAATCCGTGGCTACCTGTAAAGACGGTCAACAGGAGCAAACAAATCGAATTATTTTGTATATTTGTTAAAAAGTGGCAAACTACGCGCATTTTTGCTAAAGAAACAACCGTCTTCGATGGCCGGAGATCCAGCGGCGGTCTTCCGAAATATAGCTTCGACATTGCTGCTAGCATAATTGTTTAATGTGATCAGCTAGAGTTGAGAACAAATCCCGATGACAGGCGGAACGTCGTTGCGACCGGTCACCGAGTAGGCCTTGTCGAAAAGCGCTCTAGAACGTTCAGTCAACGCTCATCGCGACGATTAAGCAAATCGTCGTCGTCGCGACGATCATCATCACGGGCAACGAGAGGCACTCATCACGTTCATCGCGAATGATGCAGTTGACGATCATAAAAATCTGAGATGCACATCACTTCTTTCGACAAGACAAATTAAAGATCGGCACCCGTACCGTTGTACCGTACAAATACTGCCGTACTATCGGTACAGCAGTACGGTACATGTGGTGATCCAGTACGGCAGTACGGTACGGCTTGTATTTTCTGTCGTCTTGCAAAGAGTTCGGGCCGTACTGAAGTCGTATCGTACGGTATTACGCCCGTTCCGTACCGTACTGGCCGTAATACGGTACCGCAGTAAGGTACGGCAGTACGGTACGGGTGGGATTTGCCGATATTTAAGACAAAGTATACCCGAAAGTCGGCCTGTAGCATAGCCCTCCGATTCTTATGCTCGTTTTGGCGGCGATCTCGGAGAGAACAGCTTTGTCCATTTGCAACACAATATCGACCGTGATATGCAGCGTCGGCATTTTATAAAAGCGTTCCCAAAGTTTAAGCTTGCCTGGAGGAGTAATCACGATAGACGTACCAAAATGTTTGTGCAACCCATGTGACTTGCAATTGTTGTCGTCGACATGCAAACGAGTGTAGTACCCTTGAAACGACCGGTTGTACCTTGCGTCCTGAGTTCATTGATTCCATTGACGAAAGAGACCTCCGTCGTTGAATTCATGCATGTTTCTCTCTAGCAGACCCCCTTTTATAGAGGTCAATGGGGGGAGGCTTGGAACCACAATGAACAATGGGACGTTATCAGCCTCCAAGAGCTTACATTTAAGGTATGATACGATGTTTCAACATGACTTCGAATCATTTGAGGGGTTAGGTTAAAAGGGTCAACTTTTTAGTGTCAAAAGAGGATTTCAGTCAAAACAAATATAAAGTTCTTTATTAACTTTTCGAAGGCTATCGACTGGTACTACACTCGCGAAGGTATCTCAAAATTTCATCTAACGGACACCCGAGCCGATCAGCGTTGTATGGATCTGATTCTCAGCTCTATGGGGAAATGAACCCGTGTAATTTGTAGAATAGCGGGTTCAACAACGTGTAAGACATACTTCCACATTCTCGAGTTGGCCCCTGATAGCATTATCGAAGATGACAACCATCTTTGCAATGTAGGAAGTTGGTCGCCCAACAAGGCGTCGCCCTAAGCTTTAAGTAGTGGAGGGGCTAAACTACCGCATGTACTGGTACCTACTGGTAATCAGGGATGTCCCCGGACTTGCAAAACACCTGGCACCAGAAATTCAGATTTAAAACCGTTAAGTAAAACAACAAAGTGCTCTGTGGCGTTTTACGGCGGAAATTTTTATTGAACCACATAATAGACATTGGTACCCTCTGAATCGCTACAAACTTAAGCGCTGACGCCAAAAGTTTCGAGTTTTGGTGCGCTCGGACCACGCAGCGAGAGGAGTGTCTTGGATTATGCGCTACGGTAGAACTGAATTAAAACTTAGACGCTTATCAGAAGAGTAATTCGATTTTCACAAAAGTGCATGCAGCGTGACATATTTCGCAAATGCATGCTTGCGCTCATGCGTACCAAGCGGTACCGCATGATGTGCGCAGGCATGCGCACACTCAGCGTACCAAGGGTAACCTTAGACTTAGACGCATGCGACGTGTTCGGTACCGTACGGTACTGCGTAGCGCATTTTGTGTGGTCGTCACGGGCCCAGTACGTATGTGTTTCCGTACGTACTGGTGTATTACGGAGTACGGTACGGCAAGTACGGGGGTGCCAGTACTAGGGCTGGGGAAACTTCGGCTTCGGCTTCGATCTTCGGTGTTTCTCTGGCTTCGGTCAAAATGACCGAAGGAACCGAGGCTTTTCGATGGTTCTCACAGGCTCGCCGCAGGCGCTTCCAACCATATTTTAGGCAGGAATTGGAGGGTTTAATGAAAATTTGCTCCGGTGCCTAGCTGCGGGCCATATCAACCCAGATGAACATTATACACTTTAGGGGCACTCCCTACGAAGCGACCGTCGATCTTCGGTGTTTTCTCGGCTTCAGTGTTTGGTCTTCGGCTTCGGTTTTTAAATTTTATCTACGCATCGTCTTCGGTGCCGTACCGGGGGAGGGGATTAGCAGCTGCTGACTGGGACTCAGTTTTCCCTTTGTTTCCTGTGCACGTCTAACCTTTCGCGCCAAGGACTTAATCGTTCATGCCGGGAGCGTCCACAAATTCCGTGAGCATCCGCGAGGTCACTACTGATGGGGTGAGGGGGCGTTGATCACGTGATCACAAGCACTGGATTAAATGCCCTAAGTGGTGCCAGAACAAACTAATGTGGCCTTTGCCAAAGTTACGTCTAAAATTTCATTGGCGTCTCTTACTGCACTTTCGATTCTTTTCCACGCCCATCGATGTCCATTTACAAATGTGGTTTTCAAAGCGTCGTATCGCATTAGGCAATTTTTGAGACATAACCCTCTCTGGGTGAAAGCGGGGCAGAGCGGAATCGGAGAGGGGGGGGGGGGAACCGCAAAAACTCCCGAATACATTAAGATGCAGTCTCCTCGACGATGACCATAAACGACGACGACGAAAATCAAATGACGACAAAAACACCTTGTGAGCCTCACGCACTTTCCTAACGCTTGACTTGTCGACACACCGTTCAGTTAGCCACCTTGACTTTCCCAAAATTACAGGAACATTTGTTAATTTGTAGAAATGTTTTTGTTATATGCGTTACGCGCACCTGTTACGTTTAGCCTTCGGTCCCGGATCCCGGTATCGTGGAACGTCGGAAGCCCCTAACCGGTAATGACTACTTCAACCCGTAACAGTCGCGCGACTCGTTGCTGGGAGCTGCCCTGCGCACGGGTCTCTGGCGAACAGTTCCATGTTGACCCGTGGATTAGGACGCGCTTGGCTCGTCGCCAAATCCCCACTCTCTTCTCCCGTGCCTTTCCTCGTCACTTCGAGCTGCAGATGACGCCAACGCACTTTGGTTAATGGGCGTTTTTTGGTCAATATGACGGACAAAACGTCTTTGAGTGTTAGGTCTCGTACACTGCTCTGGTTAGCAAAGCTACATGACTCATCGAATGTTCAATCATAACTGAGCAGTAAATGGAAAAAAGGCGACGCTTAGCGACCGTCCGCATCATGGGTAAACTTTCACATGCCATCTCTTCTCGGTTGATGGGAAAGAAATGGTTTTTTAAAACGAATTCCAAGCAAATACGAGATTGACACGAAATACCTTTTGTAATAGGTTTGAGCGGTCGGACGTTTCGTACCGACGTTATTCGTGTTCGTCACTCGACTTGGTCAGTCAAAGTGCATGCTAGTACTCATTGACGCGATTTGTCAATCGTTGTTCTGAATTTTTCTCCATTTGCATCACCGTGTGCACACTGCTCCGGCATAGCCCGGATCGTGATCGCGTTTAAAATATTTTTATGTGTCCGTCCATACCATTTCGCTTTTCAGAACCGAGCTTCTCCAACCAACGACTAAAACGTGAAGCCGACTGTGCCAGATCGTCTCTTCGGAATGACTCCTGCATCGCTGCTGAGAGCCGTTATCCACCTGCTGGTGACGGTCTACAACTGGGCATTTGAGGTAGGGCCATGTGCCACGGCCAGTCAAAGGTTCTAACAACTGCTGGGCCATGATGGAGCCTTTCATTTGAGGCGGCTATCTCTGCAAGCACGAGCAAAGATTGACAAAACCCGTACCGTACTGCCGTACCATATCACGGCCAGCACGATACGATACGGGGCTAATACGGTACGGTACGGCGCCAGTACGGCCCGTATTCGTTACAAAATGCAAGAAATCCTTGGTCCTCGAAATAAACTACGCCAAGCTTCGAAAACCCAACGCGGTTTAGGGGAAAACTAAGAGGAATCCACACATTAATTTTTCCCCTGAAGCATAGGCTGAAACAAGCTCCTTTTTTCACAGCTTCGGCAGCCTAACATTTTGAGTGTTCTCGAACGGCTTTTTCCTAGCCGTACTTTAGACGCCGTAACCCTTCCGGCATGGTATGTGCATCGCGAAACGCTAACGGGGAGCCACAAAGTTACCTGAAAAAATACCTAAATTTTGCCACAAATCATGCTGACGTGAGGCAGCGCATAATTAGTAACTCGTGATTTACTCCTGTTTTCGCCACAATTTGGCCATTGGTAATACCCCGTACCGGCTTGTAGTGCCCAAGCACTTGCTAAGTCCATTAAAATACTGAGTAGCATGTTGTTTAGAGCATTCTTCGCGGCATCCGTTCCGGCGTGGACCCCGGCGCAGCTGATCAAGATGACCGCATCACTTGGACTCGGAATCATTTCGGCGTAGTTGGAGAACTCACCCCGACCAGTAAGTAGCAATCGTTCTTGTGGTACTACCGGACTAAGGGAGAGAGGTCATGGCGTATGAGGAGGGGGAGGGGGGTCATGTTTTATTTTGGAACATTTTGTGTCATCACTTTGGACCCTACAACAAGAAAGGTATTTTCTGGGCCATACGTCGACCCCATACGCCATGACCCCCCCCCCCTCGCATTAGTCCGTAGTTCCATTTGTGTAGGGTTCAACCCGCACCACAGGGAACAGGACGGCACCCTATACGGCACATTTCTGCCGCCGTTTGTTTTTACCGTTCCGGCAAGAAAGTTGTTTAAATTCGCGTTAGTGTCGGTTTTCAGATTCGCAAATTATTTTCGATCTGTCTGGAGGATTCAACGTGCCGGATCTTCTCAACGCGTCTGGGCAACACCGTTCGATGAATGTAGCGGTTCGCTTGCTCGCCAGCCTCGGACTCCCTTTTCTCGAAATGGCCCGCGAGAGCTTCGATGCGACGACGCCGTTTGAAAGCAGACGAGACACGCTCCAAGCTTTGATCGACCTCCTCGACAATGACGACGGTTATTCACCGAAGGATACCGATGATCTCCGTCAACGGATCAATGCGCCGGAAGACCTCGACGTCGTAGTCGTGCTGTTGCGACTTCTCGCCTGCCTGAAGAATTCCTCGCAGGACCGATTTAAGTCAGTCGTGGATCAAGTGCGCGAGTGCCCCAGACGGAACTGCCGTCCGCATGATGGCGCCAACTACCAAACGGTAAGGTGGACAAAAAAGACCCCATTTTTCTGACCTACCAATCTTGGGACCTGACTCGAAACTAACGATTCTGATCACTAGAAACCAAAGCGCTGGGGGAGCTAGAAGTGTTGAATTTGCGTGCGCTGTCGCCACAGAGGGAGAAGGCTTCGTCGGTTATTAGCTATGGCAGAACAAAAATAGAACTTATCAGTAGGCTACTAGGGAATGGTATAACTTTTAGGAAATTACGTGCAATATGCTTTGGACATGCATGCACGCAGGCATGCCTACCAAGCGGTATCGCATCGTGCTTACTAAGCGTTGACACATCTAGAGCATGGATGCGTGCTGTCACACGCAATAAGCGGGACCGCATCCAGTAACGCAGTTTGCAGAGTTAATCTGTTGTTTCGTTACATTTTTGTGTCGTCCTTAGCGCACGCATGAGTACATTCGTGTGTACTAAGCGGTACCGCATTCAGAAGCACCCGGTCTGCAAATGTTGAACCTGAATTGCTGTCTCCGGATCCTTGAACGTGAAGCCTTCAGTGATTGCGCTTACATCACGCCATGATGTAGCCGAGACCAGCCCAATGAAATATAAAATCCCGTTAGGTCTGAGAACATTTTTTTAATCCCCGTTAGCGTCGCTGCGTGTGAGTTAGAGCACGCAAAAGGCTAGTCATCAACGAAAAATTCCCAAGCCGGCCCTACTATTTTTTGTGAGGATCCGAAGGGTACCTCTCATTCCAATTCCGGTTGGTGAGCCGACGCTAAGCGCCGATCAAGGGGACTGCGAATGGCAAAAATTCTACCAACGTTTGGACGCATTCACAGAAATGTCGGGAATTTCGTCAAATATGGCGATAGTCCCATCGAGCTTTATGTGTCTTAAGACGTGTAGTGGCGACTTTCCCTGTGGTAGTCCCACCCTCCTAAGAGATGTATTACCGCCTACCTTCATCTGAAGATTTAGGCCGAACAATCAAGGAATTTAAGGAACTTTTTTGCCTTTATATACCGGCCTTACGCGGCGACGCTAGCGGGTAGCACAAGAGTTTTGTTGTGACCGAAACCGGGAGCAGTTGCATTCGTTGCATGCGGTATACCGCGAAGTACGAAAGGAATCACGCATGCGTACCTGTTGGCATGCATTAGCGTATGCATGTGTACTCACGCCTTTATATGCTGCATGTAGTTCTACCTAGTACACCATCGCCTGCAAAATAAAATTTTGCGATTCACCGATTCCATATAGTAACTCTTGCTGTACCATGCTTCCAAATACGATACCGCTCGGCACGCATGACTTCACGCATGCTTCTTCACTACATGTCATGTTGCATGCGTTTTTCCTACATAGGTAAGTTAGGTTAACCCCAGGTTAACGTCCGACAAGTTTTACTTAAGTCTTATCGCAGTTAGTAATCCGGGAAACGCTCCCTCACTGTGGGATATACAACTTCAGTTCGAAACTTTTGGCACTTCGCTATGGCGCTTTGGTTTATAGTTGTTTAGAGACCTTCGTAGGAAGTGCCTTGCGACTGTTGTAACTAGGTCCCAAATGATTGTTTCAGCTGAACTACGTGTACACCAGGAGAGAAGTTTTGATCTACATGTGGTCCACGCCCGACGCCGACTACAACGAACGTCACGACGACTACCAGCGGGCGAGGATCGCAGACGTCGATGGGCTTTCTCGCTGCAGTTTCGTTAGCACGTTCCGAAACTTGGGTTACGCCCGCGGAGGCACCATGGATTACTGCGCGAATCCCCAATGCGACGTCGACAACAACAATCCTGCCAGGTGCCGGGTGAAGGAGCGTCTCACTATGGCAAAACCCGTCGGAGGCCTTCCGCGTTGGCAGTTCATCAAGTGCAATGTTGAAGTTCCGAATCCATACGAGCCGTACGACCACGATGACAACCGTGCTAACTTCGACGCGCTCAAGGTCACGCCCCATGCGACGCTGGACCTCCATGGCTTCTACGAGAGTACACCGGCAGGGCCGCCCACCTGGAACACTGACCACCGCAAGTCGTACAAGTTGCGCGGCTACGTCCTTCTGTCTAGCCGTACTTACGGTAAGCAAAACACTTGTTATCGTGCAAAATAACGGGTGACAAAATCTTCACCAGAGCTGCATCGGGCATAATTTCTGAAAATTCAATGACTTTTCCCCTGTCCGCACATGATCGTGCGAGTAAGCGGACAGGTGAGGATCAGTCAAGTAAGCGTCCAGCAACTGCGTGATGATCACTGGGAGGTGAGCGCTCGTGCTTGAAATAACATTGCCGGAAACTTTATGCAAGATCTAGCACAACCATTAGTGCAAAAAATGATTTGGCGCTCGTGCCGTGGGCTCAATTTGTGGACATTTTGTTGATCGTCGCTAGCGAGACCTTTAGGCCAAGCGTCGTATGTACCAATTCTGGCCCTTAGTTGGCTTTTTAAGGAAAGAACACCCTAGAAACCTCTTGGAGCCTAGGAAGTCGTCAAAATTTCAAGCGCCATTTGCTGAGTAAGAACAGAAAACCCTTCGCTGGAGCCTGCGGCGGGCTAGTTCCGTTTATATAATCAAACAAGGCAGTTTGAGCGCATCAGGCGACTTACACTGTTTATGATGGGAAAGTACCAAAGGGGTGGGCCAAGGCCGAAAAATAGTTCAGGGTCCTTATTGTGTTCTTGCCCGATCCGAAACTTTGGTCCCGGTACGCCTCTCTGGGGATGTCTCCCATCTTCCTCCCGGTTCAACCATGTACGGGCGGTACGCACCGTCTGAGCGCCTAATGGTTCCGCTTTGGTCCATCTTAGGGTTCCGGAACGGCCGTGCCGTGTTCAGAAGAATCTTGAAGGCCGTGATTGCAGAAATCACTGCTTTTACTCTGAAACGGCATAGACTGGCACGGCATAAACGACAATTTTAGCACCCTCTGACCCTCTCCGTACCGTGAACCGTACGGTGAAAACGGCAAGGCACAGCAGCGCGGGAGGGCACAGCCCACAACCGCAGTCCACATCGTAGAAACGAAAAAATTTTTAAACAAATAGTGCCGATAAAGAACAACGCTGAATGATCGATATGCTCTAAAACGTTGAGATAAAAACGAAAGTATTTTAAATGTTTCCGTTTGCTTAATTCTTCGCAGCAAAACGGGCTAACGTCTTGCTACGCCCTTATCTTACTTGCACTTTTGTAGGCCACCTCGCTTGGAGGACCTCGTTCACTGTGGGCAACACAACTCTGTATCTGCACTGCCACGGCAAGAACGTCTACTTCATATCGGAGGAAGAATACTCAAAGTCTGACCAAAAGATTTTGCTGCTTGTGTACGAAACGGTAAGCTACGGGCAGTTTTGCATCTCGCTCATCCCAAGATAAATGGGGTTGACCCCAAGCTTGGACAGCTTTGAATCCCCCTTGGGATTCCTGGGATGAGGCAATAAATTTGCCCCATAAGCTAGAAGTTTTACGACATGGTTAAAGTTTGCCAAGCTACATCTATGACGCGTCTTCGAACTTTTGCTTGGATCGGGATGTTTTTCTGATGAGCGGGATTAGGACGCGATTAGGTTTCTCTTCCTTCTACCCTTTGTGACGTTTCTGGACGGTCATTTCGATGGTTTTGGATTTCTTGATGGGCAAAGCTCCAGTCCCACAACATAGCCTAAATGTGTTTTTGTGAAGCGTAAAATATTGGGTTTCCGACGTCGTATTGAGCGGCATCGCGCACTGAATAAGGGGGCAAACGTGGTTTTTAGTAAAGTGCGGATAGAACGAACGAGTCCCGTCCAATGGCTCTGACGTTGTCCCGCATCACAACAACCTGTTTAGGACTCGCAACCTCCTTCACCAACGGCATCAACGAGCAGCGGAGGCACGTCGGACCCTTCGCAGCGGAACCCGAAGGTCGGTCCTCGAGGGTGCTGGATTTAAGCCAAGCTCTTCGCATTCACCACACACTCCTTCTTGTGTTCTGTGTCCCAGTACGCCGCTTCCCTAACTTTCGAAGTTTTTTTCTGCATCTATACGGCCCTTTTCTAACTCTCGTAGCTTTCCTTCCTTCGTCACTACTCCACTTCTCTAATACTCGAAGCTTTTTTTCCAGCATTTCATACATTTCGATTATACTCGTCGGATAACCCGCACTTCGCTACCCGATCAGAGACGCCTTTAGTTCCTTTCGTAGTTAACAATTTTCTCGCTGTTTGTGCTATGTTCTTTGGGGCGCCGCACACTTTGCTCTTTCTCTTTTTTACGACGTGCATCAAATAAAGCAAGCGAAACGACGTCACTCTTCTTCTCGTCAGCTTTATTTAGGCTTATCTTTGCACCTTACAAATCGAAGCGGCAACTCTCACTGAGCTTCAGCTATGGTTCAATTACTTTTCAAGGATGATACAGGAAATTCCGCCATAAAGGTAATGACTGGCGTTCCTAGCTCTAGTGGAGCTAATCGTGTCGCTTGCGACCACAGAAGAATGCAAGTGAAAAAACAGAACGACGGGTGCGGGTTGTGTTCGTCGTCGTGGACCTGGCCGCGTGTAACAAGCACACCCATTTTGACCTTGATGATCCACTCTGAGTTGTAGGCCGACAAAAGTTTTGCGTGCTTTGTCATAATAAATCGTCGTCATCGAAAAGTTGAACTGAACAGTAAAGTACATCCCAGCTACACGATCTGTAGACGCAGAAAGCGGGCAAGCAAAGCGACGTCAGCAGTAGAGCGTGCGGCATCTCCTCGCGTGCAGCAATCTCGGACTTGTAGACATTGCACGGTCAATTAATTGTTCAAATCGTCGAAGAATATCGACGCGCCCATCAAGGTTCCACTACTTGCTCGCAGTCGGTGGTAGACTTAGACGCGACATCCCCGTAACCTACTCGGTACCGTACTGACCACCCTGTACAGGACTGGTACGACGTACGCCCAGATTAAAGCCGTCCTACGACACGTATTACTTTTAGCGAGAGAATGGCAGTGCGGTACGGAACGAACACTGGTACTGAACCCGCGTCGTACCGTACCCCGTTCGCTTGCGAAAAGAACGTTTTCGTTTGCTGAAATACCATTCTTTTTGGTAGTAGTGTGCTAAATGCTTGCCGCAAATTGACCACCATTATTGTGAGTCTCTTCACGCCATTTTTAGGTGAACTGCGTCTGCGCCTAGCCGCTAACTCCAGACCCCATGGCATCCAATCTTTGCGCGATTTGCTATAGTGGATGAAAGCGACGAACGGGCTGCACTTCCCCTCGAGCGCCCCTGTTCAGCTGTACTCATTCCGTTGCGGAAACAAGTGCATAGATTCCTGCATTGGAGCGTGACGGCAGTCCAAGCAGCCTCAACCGGGCTAAAGGCCCACCCGAGCCGCCTTGTTTGTTTTACGTGCCGACATTTGTGCACACGTGGACGACGTTTTCGTTCCCGTCTTCCATCTAATGCCCGAATCCTGTAGGCATATGCCTGCAAGCACCGAGCTCGTAGCAGTTATGAACGGTCCTTTCGCAAGAAACGACCACATTTCCCCTTGTTACAAAGCGACACTTCCGCCGGGATCGCTTTCAGAGGACCAGCGTGCTGTGCCACTTCAGCTAGCTCTTTTTCGCACTAAAGGCAGCCAACCGCACCGTACTACGGCCGTACCGTGCCGTTGCTGGCCGTACTTTACGGCAGTAAGGTACGGAAAGGTTCAGTACGGAACCGCGTACGGTACGGGTAGAGATCCAGTATATCAGTACGGTACGGCTTCGATTATTCTGGTATTTTATAGCGAACACGGGGAAACACGTATTAGGTACGCATTGTTGGGGCACTGAAAGGGCCACAAGGTTGCGCTTGTGGTTGCGACGAAATTAAAAGGAAATGGGTTTATCCTTATTATGCACTACCTACCTGCTGTAGTCCGGCGGTTTCTAAAAAATCCAAGCGAGTTTGGTCGTAGTGCGCTTAGTCAACGGGTACGAAATGCCGACGGGCGCCAAAAGAGCCAAGTGGGCGCCTTTAGCTGTATCCTTAGACGAAGACCTTGCAGTGAAGCCCCACGGAAGGAACACCGCTATTATACGGCTGACAGGCATGCTGAGCACGATGCAATAATTCTGTGACTTGAAAGCAGTTATGCAGTGCTTAGTAAATACTAAGTTAACGATCGACTTCATAACCTGTAAGCGTATCAACGTTGTTAACGTTCTCCTTGCGTCGAGGTTCTATTTCGAGTAAAGTACGATTACTTCGAGGACTGTTCTGGGTCTAGCGGACTTTAGAAATGTTAACTGACATTTGTCAGTTTTTCAGTGGAATTTCGGAAATGTCCATAATCGGCCTGACACGTGTCAAGCGTCTCATTGACATAGCGCGCCCCAAACTCGGCCTGGCACGTTCGGCCGCGACTATGCGAAAGCAGTTTCACATGTGAGCCGTCAGTCCAGTCGTGGACAAGCTTCCGGACCCTTTCTCGCCATCAGCCGTTGCCCGTCCAGCATGCAGGAACCCAGCGTGCCCGATCCCTTCGGGGTAAGCCGGCTACAGGTGCAAAGCGGCGAGCTGAGCGGAGACAGTACCAGTATTTCGAGAGGGGTTAAAGAATATGTGGAACACGGTTGGATGGACGTTGACGCCTACTAGTAAAGGAAGATTAAGTAACGTTGATTTCAGTAAACAGTGGGCGGTTTGGTAACTTGGCCGATTACGCAACGCGGGAGCGTAGTTTGGATTTTCTGTTAGTTATATGCGCCATTGCCATCCAGCGCTTGCTTCCCAGCGGAAGGCACGTCGGCTGGGCAAGTAACAAGCGCCTTCCAGCTTTGTTGTCCACTAGGGTGTGGTGTCAGTTCCTTCGGCGGTATGGCTGAGAAAGCGCACTGGACGTTCGAGAGGATCTTAGATAGGGCGCAACCATAAGTATTCTTACAGCTTAGAGTCACAAAATCGGACCACCAGGCCATTTTGCCACAAAGAAAAAGTATAGGAAATATTAAGCGTCCGAAAAATCAGAGACCAGAAAAAATCAGATTGTCCGACAAATCTGTGCGACCGAACGCTATTTTGGCCGGCAAAAATGAGAGACGATAAACCAGCAGCCGAAACTTACTGGACGAAAATACAGGAGCCAAAAAAACTCGGCGCCCGGAAATAAGAGGCCGAATAAATCAAACTCCCCATTCACGACATGCGCCATTGGCAGTGGTGTGCGTAGGCGTTCGTTGCACGTGGTGCTTGTTTTCGTGTTCGCATCCGAGTCACCAGGTCGGGTGTCCTAAAAAAATGTCGCCTGAGATATGAAGATGGAGTACCTGGCCAATCTTGACAAAAGTTGACAAGGGGAAGAGGGTGAGGGAGGCGGGTCAGGGCATGCTGGCGACAGGGGACATTGACGTGCTCCGAAAGCCCTAGTTTTTTTGATCCGGATAGTAAAAAAATTGATTCTCCTCCGCTTTGCAGGATTCGCGGATGACTCCTCGTAGAAGTTGTGTAGGTCCACAGTCGCACGCGGCGAAACCTTGAGCGATCAAAGTTTCGATTGTTATCACGATAGTAATTTGACCATATTAATTCCGAGCTCCAACCTTGCACCGGACGAACTGGAATGTGCTTGCTGATGTCGCATTGCGGATTTGAGCAGCATCGGTGTATGTTACGGAACGGGCCGGCAAACGTGTTTTCGTGCACTTTTCCGTGCCGTGCGGTTTTGAAGGTTTGACGAAACGAAGAACGGCACGGAGCATATCAGCACGGATCGTAAACCGGCACATAGGGGGACATGACGGAACGGAAAACGTACGCGGGTGATTCGTGATGTCTCTAATTTATTCGTTTCTGCCTGACGGGCAACGGAACAGGCGTTGGAAGCGTACCCGTAAACGCTCTGGTCCACATCGGCTTCAGAGGCAGTCAGCATGAATTCTTCTTGCAGTCATTCAGCAACGATTATAGTCAAAATAGCGAGGCTTAGATGTGTTCTTTGAATGCCGCAAACAGTTCCGTGGCTGAACAAAGTTCGTGCATTACCTTGCGGCGCAAAACGGCCGACTTCGAGGTTAAGCAGCTTCGTGACATTGCCTACCAGGGCTGGGACCGTGACCGGGTCTTGGTGTCGTCTCGGAAAACCGAGAGTCTCGCGCCATTTTGGTGGTCCCGGTCTTGGTCTCGCACGAAAAACCGAGGCTAAACCGAGACTTAGAGATGGCCCGGCTAGGCGCCAACCAGCGAAAATTTCCTACAGGTATGGCAATTTTTTTACCAAAATTTTGTTGGTATCGCCTGCGGCGGGCATTAACATAGCTGGTTTACCCAGTAGACATCAAACGAGCAGCTTGAACCGTAGCAGTCCTACCGCTACCACATACGGACCAAAAAATGCTTGTAAAATCTCGGTCTCGGTCTCGGAAAACCTAGTGTCTCGCACCATTATGGTGGTTCCGCTCTTGGTCTCGGCTGGTTTTTGCACTTTCGGTCTCGGTTTAATTTTAGGCCTATCCCGGTCTCGGTCCTGGTCCCTGTTTGAATTTTGAAAATGCCCAGCCCTGTTGCCTACCCGTATGTGCTACTCGCAGCAGACCACGGCGCAGCCTACGTATGTGCTTGAGCATGCCTACCCTCTAGCTATCACCACTAATTTTCAGCGTGAGGCTGATCGAGACGGTACATTTTCGCGCGAAAAGCTCTTTCGCTCGCCAAGGCGCAACTTCTGAAGTTATCATTGCAGGGATTCTAGCCCAAAGACGATTGTTGCCCATAACTGCCTCAGTTGAGTCTTTGGATAAAGCTAACCAGGAATAAGGATGCTCAAGTAAACTGTGTGATTCAAATGGCGTTTATTCGACGAACGGCAAGCCATTGAAATAGATAAGCGGGCAATGTGAGTAACCGCGGAAATTTATTCGTGCGGCTCGTAGAAGAAACAGTTGGGGCGCTGAGCACGGACCATGACGAGTGAGTTTCCCGCGTAGTTTCCCGGTTTCCATTTCGAGTTCGCGGGTTCGAATTTCAGCTTGATTTGCAGGTGCATGCCGTTTTGCTCATCGGGGAAGTCGTAGACGCGCAAGTCTTCCCATTCGTTATGCTTGCGGTACGAGACGTGCTCCCCGAAGCGTTGAAGATCGTCGTCCCGGATGCGCGGAATGGGGCACACGACGATGCGGAGCGTCTGCGAGCGCATGGACGCGGTGCTTGCCTAGACAGAAATTATAGCATAGATGCTACTAGTGGACATTGTGCCGGTTATACCAAGCATTTTTACTCGACTTAGAGTAGGGTCTACCGCTGATACAGAAGTCTCACCAGCAAAACTTTCTCTCTTTTCTAATTTTCGCCTTAAATTTTGTTAGCACCGCCTGCAACGGACCTGTTGCACCTCACAAAAAGTATGGGTCAAACGACGATCGAGAGTTACGCCTCCCGAAGGGTCATATTTACGCCCTTGCTGCGATGCATGTGCATGGGACCGAGTACTTACCTCAACCAGACGTCTGAAGAGGTCTTTCGTGAACCTGCCATGGTAGAAGATCAGTTCTGCGTACGGCTTCCACTCGGATGTGTGATCTCCTGCTTCGCCATTTGCGACGTCCTGTTGTGCACAGAAGTCGACAACTGCGTCGTCCGTCACGTGGAAGCTGCCACCGTCAACTGGCGCTCCATTCCCGAACGATATGCGCGAGGCCTTCTTGCTCAGCGCTCGGATGAAATCGTCGGTAAGCAGGCATGCGCGAAGGCGACGACTACCGACGTCGAGGAGCGCCGGCGAGAAATGCAGGATGACTTCTTGGAACTGAACAGGCGTCAATTCGGCGCAGCTGACGTCATCCATTTTGAGCTTGTGCACAACCATCGGCGTTTGGAGGACAAGTGCGGCAAGTTCTGGCGTGAGGGTCAGCCCTAAACAAATACGGTTTCAGTTAAACGACTTGGTTACTTGTATACAACGCCCAACTTCAGCTGGCATCATTAATCCAAGCGGCTTCATGAAATCTGCGGGGTTTAGGGAAAAGACCTGTCCATAAAAAAAAGCATTTGATTAGGTGACTGAGAGCTCCCCTTAACTGAACGTTCAAAACCGGTCAAAGTTCTTTAACGGAGCGATGCGTGCTTAATATCCTGCTTAACTAAGCTGCGGGTCTATATTCTTACTTCCGCGACTCTTCAAGGCATTTTCTGAACTCGCGAATGTTTATGATTAATTCGAGTTTTGGAAGTTTTTTTTAGGTGTTTACGCTGGATTAATTTCCCTATGTAATTCTATTCAGACACAAGATCCAGTATACTTACAACCGATCATTAACGTCTCGATACAAGAGCTCCGCAGCGCTTGCATGAGTTTCGAGAACAGTGGAGGAGCGTCCTCGTAGTAGTTCGAAATATTTCGCTCCGGCCGATCGATGAAGTGAATGGTCGAGGTTACGTCCGTTTTCCCGTTGTGCTTTGTCAAGCCTCCGACACTTGCAAAGCGGACGTGCCGGAGGCATACGTCCGACATGCGCTTCGTGATCAGCCGCAGCAAGCGTCGGTCGGTTAACTGGACGCCATCGAGTGTCCAGCGGTTCAGTGGTTGTAGGACGTCCCGCAGAACTTCGCACGGCACGGATGACATTGCGGGCTGTTGGCTTGGTTTTGCTGAAAGCACGCAGTTTCAGTGGATTGTGTTTAAGAGCCAAAATAGGACATTAAACGATACGAAAAGGGACAGTTGGCTAAAGCGGCAAAATCTGACCAGAACAAAAAAACTGACGTTTCTCGTGGTCAAGCTCCGGACAAAAGTGTCTCTATCAAGGGAAATAGGATAACATTTCTCGAATGGGCACTTTATAATCGGGTCATATCATTCTCGTAATGACAAACGTCATTCTCAAAAAGAGAGGCTTCCTAAAGTATGGCCCCAATTGCCCACCAACGAGGTCAGAGCCCAAGCCAAGCCAACGAATCGCCAGGCGTCCCCGCGCAGGATTCCGCTCGAATCATGCAATCCGAAAGATTATACGCTGTCTTCTACGGCACAGGAAAATGCATTATGGAAAACATTACCAACAAGGAATACCCAGTTTTACTTACGAACTGAAGGATGGATGAGGGTATAAATTGAATAAGCCGTGTGCTTCGGGTTTCCTTCTGTTTTCCCATGACCCTAAGCTTCCATGAGCATTCTCCCGCGAAATTTTGTGTGAGAATTATGGACGTGAATGATAGAGCATTGGATGCCAAGGTTCCCTAAAAGGGACAAGCTTGAAGCAGCAGACCTCCAATTGCTCTGGCAGGCACTTAGTTGCGTGATCACGGAGTTTCGGAGCACAAAAGAGCTAAAGGTACCAACAACGGTCAAGGAGCAGCAGCATTCACTGAACATGTTATTTAGCGAAACGCATTGATTAATGGGTTACGAATCTTCTGTGCTTCAGAGAAGCGGCCAGTCATTCTAGGGACCTTAACGATCAGATTCGCATTGTCGAAAAAACCTAAGCGGTACTTTTAAAACTTGGACTTGGCCACATTACACTGCACTCTAATGCTCCTGTTGGCGAACGACGCCTCTTTGACGGAATAGAAATACTCGTAGCGGGGGTTCTCTTCGTCGAATGGT
The DNA here is from genome assembly GCA_020875895.1 of Aphelenchus avenae. NCBI lineage: Eukaryota > Metazoa > Nematoda > Chromadorea > Rhabditida > Aphelenchidae > Aphelenchus > Aphelenchus avenae. The sequence goes on from JNEY01000017.1 coordinate 622,697, forward strand.
TCCCGGTCGGCTTTTACAAGGCCGCACTTCAGGTCAATCGCTTCTGGTATCGAAAGGAACTAGGATGAGAAATTTTACAACGGACTGACAAGACGATTCAGATTTTACACTATATCGTTAGTTCCTTCTTGTGACGTACCGTATCGCAGCATGGCATCTTGACTCTTAAAGCTCGAAGACCTGAATAGCAGTGGTAAGGAACTTTTGGTAAACTGTGAACTAAAGCAAATATGCCCGCATTACCTGCACATTTCGAATATTGCCCGGAAGTCTTATGTGTACAGAATTTCGTAACGATTCTGACGCGTGATGTAGCTTTACTTACGTAGAATACAGCGTTCGCGTTTCCTCAGCGGACCATGCATATCTGAATGTATGAAAAAAGTTCCGCCTGCTCAAGACGTCTCTGTGGGCCTCGAATGCGCGACCTATTATCCATTAGAGGTGTGCCTCACCTTAGGGCACCGGACCCGCTTCGGTCTGCGTCAGTTCGCTGAGCTATTGTCCCAAGAGACCGAGTTCTCGCGTTGTTTCATCAACGGCCGTCTCACATGGCAGTAGCCGTTTCGACGACCCGGATAGACTCGAAGTCAAGATTAGGGACTTCTAGGGGCGTAGACTCGGTCAGCCCGCAACACTTCATGTCATCCGTTACTCCGCTGCCGAGGGAGAAATTCCCCTCTCGGACGAATTCTTGTTACAGGGCAACCGTAAGTTGAGTTTCGCGGTGGAGACGCATAGGACGAAGCGCCATTCTGGGTGGGCGGTACCCGGCGATTGCGTGCTGGGGTTATTCATTACATACATTACTGGGTCAGTCTGTCGCGTCAAAGTCCAGACAGGATCACTGGAAGCTCGAAGCCGCGCTGAGGCTACGGGACGCCGTTGACGCTTTGACGCGTCTTGCTGAATAACTTGTGAGTCATCACAAGCTGGTCATACTGGAAGGTCGCCATGTTTGCTGATGTGTGAAGGGTGGAGGACGATTCGGCAGGGACGTTTCGACACCGAGACTTTTCGACTGAATGTTATTTCGACAGCGTGACGTTTCGACATAATGTCATTTCGACAACGTGATTTTTCGACAGCAGGACGTTTCGACAGCCTTTGGAAAACCCCGACAGTCGCACCCCGGTTCACACTGTCGAAGGTCCTTTAAGGCAAGGCGAACACGAAATTTTTCGAAGCCCTCCCTTCGGAGAGGGCCTTTAGCTCGACCGAAAATGCGAAGATTACTTTCACTGTCGAGGTTTTCCAACGACTGGATCACTTTTTTCAGTGGGTCCCTACACCCCGGGGAATTCGCAGAACAGCCGTTAACTGGAATGCTTTTTAGATGGGGTAGGCTTCGAAGGTATTCCATAAGGGCCAATGGCACGAGTACAAATGGATTTGAAGGATACTGTCTACTGTTGTGCTGTCACTGCATTTCATTAAGGTATCGAAACGTCACGCTGTCGAAAAGTCACGCTGTCGAAACGACATTCTGTCGAAAAGTCTTTTGTCGAAACGACATTCTGTCGAATAGTCTGGTTCTAGGACGATTCGTGGACGACGATTCGTGGAAAAAAACGACGATCCGTGGACGTCGATTCGTGGACCGACGATTCGTGGACGACGATTCATGGATACATTTGTGTTCCTAAGGAGAGTAAATGGTCGTAGGCCTGGTGAATACTCCTAAACCTAAGCCCTAATACAACAGCCCCAAGCCTAGGCCCCGGATTTAGCCCGCCACGCTAACGGTTTTCTGGCCATTTTATGAAACTTGCAATGAAAAACTTTGGCTCAAAATCGTCCCCAAAACGGGACAAAATCGGTGGAAAAATGGCCCGCCGCAGGCGAAACCGACAAATTTTCGGCAAAAAATGGTGCATGTTTGGTCAAAATGTGTTCAAATGTGAGTCCAAAATTTGCCCGCCGCAGGCGACACCAACGAAATTTTAGGTGAAAATTTGCAATATATAGTCAAAATTGCTCTGGGCGGCGCCTAGCGGCGGGCCATTTTACCTAGTGCTGATTACGTAATCAAGGCCTTGACCCCCCCCCCCTTCCCCCTGTAATCAAATGTAATCAGAGGCCTGACCCCTCCCTCCCCCCTGTAAATGATTACATATTTTCTGGATGGCCCCTTAACTCTGCACTGTTTTGCGTAGGACGTTGTACTTTCCCCGCAAATGCATATAATGGGTGATCCCTCTTAGCTTCCAGTAATTTTTCGTAACTTCTTAATGCTGGATTAGGAGTAGCGCCAGCCGAATTAACAGAGAAATGAGGTCTTGTGGGCTATGCGGCGGCTACGCGCCTTGTTTGGTGACGCAGTTCTGTTTTTTTATACAAGGTTCTCGTCCCTGAGGGGATAAGGGTCTTTTTACGTAACCGCGGACTGCCCACCGAAATTGCGGACAAACTAAATTTTCGATGGTCAAAACATCTTGTAAACACCGGACCGGAAAATACCAGTACTGTGTTTTTTCTTGCTAAAATGACCGAGCTAAGGTGACATGGCAAAGTACGCGTTCCCCGAAAGACGCTGCGCGTCATTGTTTCGTCTGCTGAATTTCGGAGTTACGGCCGCAAGGGCAAGATCCAGCTTGAACGTATCGCTCGTGTGGGGTTGATTTTTCGAGGGAAGGTCGACAGCCCGCCGCCCGACTTCGAGGCTTCGTTACATGACGGCGACTTAGAAGCCATCCGCCGACGGCAAAGCAAAGCGGTTCGTCAAGCGGTTCCACTACGGCGTCGTCGATAGCGCATTCTGGAAGCACTTTTGTGAGAACGCGCAAGATGTGGACACCGTAGTGCAGCACATTCGGTTCGAATTGTAAGCGATTATTTCTCAACTTTTCTTAGCTAAAAGGTTTCCCCGTACGAAATATTCGTGTTTAGTGCCCCTAAATCGACGACCGACGACTACGCTCTGCGCGACTCCATCGTCGGCTGCTTCGACCTCTGGCTTACCACCCAGCGCCGCGCAAAGAAGGCAAGAGAATACGCTTTACTTGATCTACGTGTGTAACGGCATAGAGGGTGTCACAATGTTGTTCTCCTTCGGTTTTCTTGCGAACTAATAAAACGTAGAGTGATTTTAGAGGATTTGGAGGAATGTGATGACGAGGAAAAAATCTACACGTGAGAAAAATTAAGACGCAGTTGCGAAAATCGAAATGTGAAGAAACCATGTTTTAAGCAGTTTGTGGACGACGCTATGACTTGCACGTAGCATTGCCTGCTTCCGCCACCGTTGTTGAATATCGAACGCTGTTCGCGAACTCTGATTCTGCCACGGTAAAATGCAATTATGTCAGAATTGTGAAGCGTCCCGACGGTATCGAGATTCGACTGCATTATTTATCGTCCAACAGCGGTATCGCAGAGCAGGGCTGGGACCGAGACTGGGTTTTGGTCTCGGAAAACCGAGAGTCTCGCACCATTTTGGTGGTCTCGGTCTCGGTCTCGGTTGGTTTCTGAACTCTCGGTCTCGGTCCCGGTTTAAATTTTAGGCCTATTCCGGTCTCGGTCTTGGTCTCGGTTTGAATTTTTAAAATACCCAGCCCTGTCGCAGAGAATAGCATGTGAAATAATGCCAAGCAGTACATATAAGCATTCCTCCACCAGTAACGCACGATTTAATTCGTAATCCATTGTACATAAAATATAAGAGACCAAGGCAGTATTTCGAAAATTCTCAGTGTGTGTGCTTGCGTGGAAGCTGAGTTTTTTTTGGAAATGGTGGAGGATGGGCTTTTGTTTAAATTCCGAGAGCGTTTTTTTCATACCGTAAAAGCTCTAATATAAGACGTGTTCTATTATAAGACGGCCCCTAATAGAAGTCGGGCGCCAACTATTTCAAAGTTGACTTGTTACAGAGACATGTTTAGGTAGAATACGTTTAAGGCCATAACTATTCATTCTAGACGAGAACTTTTTGTCACCATAATTTCGGAAAATTTTGCTAAATCCATAGGGGGCACCCTTTACGACTTTTACGAAACCCTCGAAAATTTGGCCATCGAAAATTAGAAGACGGGCGTCTTATATTAGAGCTTTTACGGTATGTTCTTCATTTAGTTGAGCACTAAATGCTGCTAGGTATTAACGTTGTTAGGAATTCATGGGTTAGTTTGTGTGCATTCCTGTGTGAACACTATTTCGGTCGGTCGAGCACGTGGGACGGCGGTGACAATGCGTTTTGTACTCCGAAAGATCATGCGAAGAGAATCATGTATTTCGAGAACACCGAAAAAAGTTGCCATTAACTCTGCACAGTACTCTGTGACGTCATCAAAGGGACTGGCTTGATGAAGATGACCGTCTTCACACATGCACGCTCTTCCACTTACCCCGCGTATAGTACAAAGTTCGGCACACGGAATCCGTACAGTACGCTGTACCGCACTGGCTTACACCGTATTGCATGCTGCACCGTACTGACCCTTTCCCGTACCCTACTGTCGTACCGTATACGGTACTAGGGCCGTAACAAGGTACGGTCGGCTCCAGTTCGGCCCGTGATTTTATAAAGCTCCAGAATGTTGTAGCTACTGCCGTACTGGACTCCCACCCGTGCCATTCTGCCGTACCGTAGTACGGTACGGTACCGCCGTACCACCATTACGACGTTCGTAAGCGGAAAACTCAACGAGCCCATAAAGCTATGGAGAATAAGCACCTGAGGGTCCTAGGGTTCTCACTACCTGAAACAGTTAACATTAGCCAACGTCGACGTAGTCGTCTCTAGCCTAACATTCAATCGAGACGAAAGACGTTAACTGATAAACAAAATATGAGATGGCGATTCTCTGCAAAAGCAAGCTATAATTCACAAACTAGTGTGTTAAAGCGATTCCGACGCTCGTTGCTGGCTTTAAATGTAATATTTTTTCGTCTGACCGTTGCGCGAACTGCGGACCTGAGCGGCGCCCAACGCTAGTGTGAAGGCGTAAGCTTTAACAATATCATGACGACGGCATGTTCAGTTTCGGGATGAAAAGTAAACATAGGTTTTGTTCAATGCACGAGCATGCATTATAGTGTAACATGTTCGAGCTCGTCGACAAAACAGAACGTGTCAGCGAACGAGGGAACGGAAGGAAAAGACCCCTATGAAAACCTCTATTTTAAACTTTGCGTCGACGCGCGTGTTTTCATTGCGACTAATTACTAGTAATTATATTAAAATCGTGGAAGGTACTACTATTTGCACCGAAGGGATCGCGACCAACATTACGCCAGTCTACGTTGCTTTATTTCAGGACGGTGACTTGGCAGAGATCTTCTTCCGACTTTAGCGCAGATGCATCCACTCCTGCTTCGTTCTTACTGAAGACAGCCACTTCCCACGCTTGTGGAAGGCACAACAAAACCGACACCTTCATCGAGGTGAACATTGAATTCCTTCTGCCGTACACACCAGACTCGACGGACAACGATCTTGCGGGTTCCGTAGTGAACTACCTCCGACCGGGGGTACACGGCAGTCTTCGTCGTCGGATTTCCGCGGCACGAGGACGGCTACATCAAAGTGGGCCTGAAACGTCTGTTGCGCGATTAGTTGCTGGCCAACCTCCGCAGCCGTCGTCTTGAAGGTAAGCATTAGTGTGGTCGTAGCCGTTGTTATGCGAATACTTTTTCGACTTTTGCTTGGAGCATAAAGGACGTTTCAGTAGAAAAGGGGATCTTCGGCCGCCGCGAAAATTTAACTTAAGGCGGGGGGACCACGGACAATTTTGGTGCTCATTTTCTTGGCCCACTCTAAAATTTGGGTGCTCCCCTTAAAGCAGGGTGCTCGGTATGCCACTGGGACATTTAGGCAGTGGAGCGTGCTTTTCCTCCCCCTGCCTTCCTCATCAAGGATCCCAGAAACCCGAAATACGACCTTTTCTGCGATGATCGTCACTTTGACTCCAGCGTAAATGGGATTGATGGCTTTATTGAGGTATGTCCCCGTCCTATACGCATAGTAGCTCCAGCACGATGATAATGTTGCTACCTTTTTCCGGGCACGTATCGGACTTACATAACCTTGCCCTAAATGAAATGGTTTTGAGGCGTCAGCGCAGATTAGGCCAGGCTTAAGGGCAGGATTTATTTTGGACAAGGACATTCAAAGATTCCCCAATATTTATTTTGAAAGTGTGGGCTCCTCTAATTGCCTTTATGCTAGTCCAGTCACGGTGCTTTTAGCCAACATATAAGTCTAAGAAATAAGAAACAGCGGCTGTTGAACAGCCTAGGCGCTAGGCGCTAAGCGCGGTATAGGCAGAGGCTTCCGAGGGCTTACGTGCGAGATGATACCTATTTGTCATTTATCTGCAACGGAAACGTTCAGCAGAGACATGTCGTTCCAGCGTCAAAGGCCCTACGCCTATCCGTGATGCTTTTCACTAGTTCGCTAGATTTCTAAATCATCAACCCAGACTTGTGAGGCCGCGATTGCTCGCTCATAAGGAAAACATATAACTTCGATCGGTGTCCGTCGGCGCGTCAAGAGCATGCCGACGGGGCAAAATAGCACACACGCCTAATGACCGCCTTACGAGGTTTCCCCAGAAACTCAGTCTTACTCCCTTCTGCCCCCGTGGGCTTAATACGTGCTTAATCCTATCGGAGTCTGTGCTACACTAAGCCACGTCCGACGTGCCGTATAGTTGTGGTGGGTTCGTACCAGGGCTGGGGATTCGGATTCGGATTCGGAAATTCGGTGGTTTTTGCTTCGGATTCGATTCGGATTCGGTTAGCCTAAATTGGACCGAATTTCCGAATCTTTTCGGCCCGCCCGCAACATGCAAAATCTGGCCCGCCGCCGCAGGCGATACCAACGAAATTTTAGCGGAAAATTTGACTTATATAGTGAAAAATTCATCGATCGGCGCCTAGCGGCGGGCAATTTTATCTAGTGTATGTGTGTTGTGGGCGTGAATGTGCTATAGTTGTGCACCTTGGTTTTGGTCAAAATTAAAACCTGCTGCTTCGGATTCGGATTCGGAAATTCGGTGGTTTTTGCTTCGGATTCGATTCGGATTCGGTTCTGAAATTTCTGAAGATTCGGATTCGGATTCTGTTGTGAAAGGTAGGGGGTCTCCGATGGCCACCCTACAGATACTTGGAAAGTAGGGGGTCTCCGTTGGCCACCCTACGAAAAGCTCCAGAAGAACTCGGGTCGGTCCAGGTACCGACAACTAGGACTCCGGTCGGCCCAGTACCGACGGCTTACCAGGCAGCTCTAGGCCTGGGACTTGGACTCAGCTCGAAGAAGGGGAGACAACTCTGGTCCCGACCACTTCTTTATTCTCCCAATAGTCGCAAGTGACAAATATCCGACACGAATCGTTCCAAAACCAAGCAACACCGCCCGATGGCGGAAATACAGCTAATCGGTCGCCACGATGCGACGACCGGCCGTTCAAAAGGTGGCTACTTAGTCTAGACAGACACTTTCTGCAGATTCGGGCTTTCGGGCTACATGGTGAGAGACCAAAAACTACAATCTTTAGCAAATAGGTGAGCTTGAAACTAGCGGAAGTATCGGGATTTAAATGGCAAAGGCTCGGGTTAAGTATTTTCTGGTTTTCGACTTCGAACGATCGCCTTTCGCGACAGATTCAGTTTTATTTTTGAAAGTCCCCAGCCCTGGTTCGTACTTGGAGGTGAACGAAGAAATCTGTGAGGTAAAGTGCGAAATTGCATGTGACGTGTTGTCAGAACTGCAACGTTGGAAGCGCGGGCTGGGCAGGAGCGAGGAATGCGCACTGCACGACATGCTGTCGTGCTGTTGATCGTTGTTTACGGGGCACTAGGTAGTTTGTTAACCGAAGGGGACTCTGAGAGTGGGGACGCTCCATGGAGTCATGGAGGCTAAACAGACAAATATTTGCTGTAGCGTCAATGCTCGATCCGGGTTCGCCCCTGTCAGATTGCAAGTAATGTACATCGGACACTCGCCTGTCCTGACCTGCGATATCGGGGGTCTTTTTTTCGTCCCCTATGTGCTATCTACCAGACGAAAAATGATGATTTGAAGACCGGGCACCTAAGGGGGGTTACCTACTTCAAGAGATGAAGTCGTTTGGGAAGTGGTTGCTGACCCGAACTGCTTGACGATCATCCATCAGGTCCAGGAAACGACCTCTGAAGATGTCTGCCGATGAGTAGCGGCTCTCTTCGCCATCGTCGTTCACTTCCCTGCAAAATTAGTGCTACAGAATATGCTGACGAAGAAAAGGGAAAATACGACGCATAAAGTATGCGCTATCAAGTGCTTACCTCAGGTCACCGATGGGCTTCTCAGTCACTCCTTGGATGACGACTGAAAGGGTCTCGTCGTTCCACAAGTGGCACCGAACACCCCGGAACTGCTCGTTGAAGGACTCGTAGTTTTTTCTTCGGTAACGGGAAGTTTCCATAGCATCTTCGAGCGACTGCTCAACCTAGAAGGGGGCCCACCAGCACTAAACAAGTAAAACTGAATGAGCAGGCATGTAGTTTACATAGATGGGACAATTGTCTTTTTCTTTTCCATTCTTCTTTTTGGTTTTTTTTTGTTCTGCAGGTCCCTCAAATTTCTTTGGTAGTACACCCCTTAATTACCCTTTCTCGTGTAAACTAGTTTCGTAACAAAACTTTAGGTTCCTGTCCGAACCGTCGAGGTAGCATTCGAGGTTTCTAAAATGACAATTTTTCACTGGAAGTCTGACTTTAGCAGATGTTATCATCCGGCGATGCGTGCGATCATGACCGCCATTTCCACGGCCCGAAACCAGCTGCGGACGATAGACTGCAATTCGGGGACGGGCTCGCCCGGTTGGTTCCTGATTAGAGGCGGAGTGACAATGTCGTCGTCGAGGGCACAGGGATGGAGTGGGAAGATCCCATTATACGTTCCGTTATGGGGACCTGAAATAGCGGTAAGCATAACGTACAGCATTGCCTGCAGTAGAGATTGGCAGCCGAGTTAGATAGGACCTTTTTGGGGGTTCGGGAATAAATGACCTACCAACATGTTTTACCAAACCCAAAAATTCCAACCGTCCAAATTCGATTTTTTCCGAAACGTTTGAAATTTTTCGCCCAAATCTTGTGCCCGAAAATTGTTTGTTATTGACTCATAACGTAATATGAGAGCATTTAAAGGGCTCTGAAGGTCGTACTATCGCTAATCCTCAATTATAGGCCTCCCCTTATAAATCGGCGACTTGTTCCCTCTTCCTCTGCTAGACAAGATCCGACGCTGTAAGACGCTACTGCTTCTTCTCACGTTTATTTTTACAACACAGGCGTTAACATTTCATGTCGACGTACGTCTCGGTTACGAGTTCGAGGGCGCTGAGACAGCGCCAACAGCATGCATTACCCAGCTTGTTGGTAAGCAGCGACGTGAGGCCCGTATGAGGAAAGAAAGCCCCTTTACCATTTGTTCTTGGATACAGCAACGCCTACAGTCGGAACCTCGTCGATGCCGCTATTGTTACACGGTGTATGACCGATGTGGGCATTGTCTTCTTTCACTTCCAGACGCTAGAGTTGACGCGTCGCACCCGACCGTGTGACGCACCCTACCACATTCCCGTATTTGCGGTGCGCCCGTACAGTACGGCGCCATAAAATGCCGATTTTTATGCTGTACCGTCCCGTTCCATACCGTATTTAGTAGTAGTGCTTAGTACAGTGGCGTATCGACTGTGGGGGCAGGGGGGCATGCCCCCCCCCCTAAATTTCGGAGGGCACGAAAATGTAGCCAAGGAGGGGACCCTTATTCGCGGCGGCCAACGGCCGCCGCGAAAAATATGGTAAGGGGGTACCAAGGGGCATTGGCATTTTTTCGGCGGACAAGATCTTGGCCCACCCTAGACCCTTGCCCTCTCCCCCCAAGTCAGACCCTCGGTACGCCACTGGTTTAGTGGCAAACGGTGGAAGGCTTCGGACCGTTCCTGCGATGTCCCGATTCTCTTTCTTTTAACTGTGATCTGCCCTTAGTTTGCCCACAGACACGCCATTCTCGTGCGCCTACGGTATCGCGCCGAAGTCATTATTCACGGTCAGGTGACTAACGCTGTTTCCCTACTATCGTTGCTGATGCAAGCTGTGAAGAAAGCGAAATACGGAAGCGGGTACACAAATTCTCCTCTCAGTCAGTTAGTGATCGAACGCGCTAGTGACGCACGGTAATTATTGGTCAAAAGCATAGAGGTATCTTTGCGGTACAACGTCAAATATTCCGAATATTTCAAGTGGTCTACGACAGGTCACAATGTGCTCAACACAATCTGACAAAACCGTAGCATTACGGTACGGCTGGTCGTCGGCCCGTTCTTCACTGCATTCATGTGTGGTCGATAGAGGCAAGTCCCTTGTATTCGTTGAGATGCTCCCTGCAGACGCGTAGCCAGACCGAAGTTTTTTTGGGAGTGGGTTTGGGGGCGGGGCCAACCAGGGGATAAATGGACCATGGCTACGAAAAAACAAAATGTCGGATGCGGTGCCTGAAAGCAAAAAATCCAACTGCAAGAAAGTGAGTCAGGCATTAGCAACTCACGCCTGTTAGAAAAGATTGCCCACACGAGTAAAACCAAATACAGCAGATGCAGGAGAGAAAGCTTCAAGAGTTGGAAGAGAATTACTAGGACCTAGACAAAAAGAATGCTTGGACGATGCACATGAAGGACTTCGTTCGTCGCCAGCGTCTCCGTTTTCTAACCTTGGGGTCAAACTGCGGCGGGTCCGGAAGGCGCCTGCTGCTCGTTGACGCTGGTGTTCCAGAAAGTGCCGAGTCCTAAACAGGTTCTTGCACTGCGAGACGAGCAGTTCACAAACGGCCCGTTTATTTTACCTACTAAACGTAGACCCCTTTTTAAAATTTTTGATCGGGGAAGCTATCCGATTGGTTCGACCTTACAAAAATAGAGGTCGTCGAGAACGCGCCATGATTGATCACGAGGGGTGAGGACAAGGGCCCGCCGGACAACCACTAAGACCATTTTTTGCAAGCTTTTGACTTTTTTTTACCACTGACGTTGCCGTAAGGTTCAATTCGTTTAGTCGAATGGTCTTGTCAGAACAGTGCACAGGTTGTTCATCCGCCTTACCCTCGGATAGCCGGCGACTCTCTGCGGGTAACCTTACTGACAGAGCAACGGTTTAAGCAATTGAAGTCGCAACGGCACGACGACGACGTCAAGGTCGTTGTTCCGATTGGGTAGGACCGTTGATGGACAGCACACGGAATGTTGAATTGTACCCAGCCGCATGGTCGATGGGGTCAATCAAAACTTCAAGCGTGCCTCTTTTGCTTTCATTCACTGACGTCGTTTTCGTCACATGGCAGCAAAGTCTAGAGTCGCCCTCCCACTTGCTGTTTGGAAAACATTTGGGATGTTCCCTCAGGCACAGACAGGCATGTTCCTTAGACTAAGCATGTTGCGAACACGCGTAGGGTGGAGTGATGCCGACTGTGTGGGTAGTGGAATGAATCCATGAATACGTTCATTCAGAAAAGTAAATGCAGCGGAGAAAAGCGTGTTTTGCATTTATTTGAAATGTTCTAACAGGCATTAAGCATTCGTGCTGTTGCGCATCATGGGCGACGTTCGGTCTGCATGACTTTTAAGAATCACCGCTTCGGGGCTGTGCTCGTTCGAAGGGGTATTTTACTTCTAAATATTTTTCGAGCATATAGGTATTCGGAATTTCATGGTCATGTTCGTTCGTCTGGGTTATGAAACTTCGTTTTCTTACACGGTCTTCAAAAAATTTTTTACCCTTTTCTTGCTGATCCCCGTGTTTGGGACCAAGCGCCTTAGTCATATTGAACTGGTCCGGAGATGAGTCTCACGACCGCTGTAACTTTTTCGCTCACTTACGTCATTTTGAGCGAAGTAGCGATCTGCATCATAGACACCACACATTTTACGCCATGAATTCCTCACTTTGCTGGCAGTTTTGTGTTTAAGCAGGATTACAGGACCAAGTTGGGCCTTTGAAAACGAAGTGCTGACGTAGACTTAGTCGTAACTTCGGACATGAAGACTTCATTGAGACTTTGGGTACATAACAAGGAACTAAGGACCTCAACTAAATATGTCATTCAAGTGACGTTTATTAGTCCATCGGCAGATGCAGATTAATAAACAGATGAGGGGGGACATCGAGTAAACATGAAACCTATTCGTGCGGCTTGTAAAAGAAACGATTCGGGCGCCGAGCACGGACCATTACGAGCGTGTCCCCTGGTGTCGGGAGAGAGAACTCCTCGATGCACTCCTGGTTCCAGTTCATTTTGATTTGCAGGTGCATGCCGTTTTGCTGATCGGGAAAGTCGTAGACGCGCAAGTCGTCCCATCCGTCACGCCTGCGGTACGAGAGGTGCTGCGCAAAGTCACGAAGGTCCACGTCTTCGATGGGCGGTAACGGGCCGACAGTGATGCGGAGCGTCTGCGTGCGCATGGACACGGCGCTTGCCTAAACGGAGGTTTTTAGCATGATTACGGAAGGACCATTGACTTTGTTAATTAACTCCAATTTCCGAAATTCTTTTTAGCACTTCCGAGACACTCTTTGTCTTGCGCTCCGCCTCCCGAAAATCATACTAACTTGGCCTGGTCACTTTTTACCGGGATATCAGGATCTGGATGAGTTCCAGGACCGTACGTACCAGTATCTGAGCTCATGCTTTCTCGAAAGCCGGTGACGACCCGAGGTGAACGCATAAACTTCATTCGAAGAATTAGAAAGCTACAAGAGGCGGTTCTGTTCAGATAGTTAGGAGGGAATCTTCAACGAAATCGTCACGTAACATTGGTAAATTTTCGTCGACCTGGGCCTCGCGGCAAGCTAGATGTACGCCATTTTTGGTGACCAGGCCCAGGACGAACTGATCAGCCTTGAAATAAACGACCTTGCCACGGCACCTGTGACGGGACCGAGTGCTTACCTCAACCAGACGCCTGAAGAGGTCCTTCGTGAAACTGCCGTGGTTCAAGATCAGTTCTTCGTACGGCTTCCAGTTCGATAGTGTATCTCCTTCGTTGCCAATGCCGACGTCTTGTTGCGCACAGAAGTCGACGACTGCGTCGTCCGTCATGTGGAAGCTGCCACCGTCAACTGGCGCTACGTACTCCATCCTGATGCGTGAGCTGTTCTTGCTCAGAACGCGGAGGAACTCGTCGGTAAGCTGGCACGCGCGAAGGGGACAACCACTGAAGTCGACGACGCGCGTCGGCGAGAAGTGCAGGACGACATCTTGGAACTGAGTAGGCGTCAGTTCGGCGCAGTCAACTTCGCGGAATTTGAGGTCGTGCACAACGATCGGCGTTTGTAGAACGAGTGTCGCAAGTGCTGGCGTCAGAGTGAACCCTAAACACATTTACAGTTTTGATTAAACGGCTTAGTCAATTGGAAAACATCATACAAGTTTGGCTGGCACGTGCATTGTATGATCAAAGAAGGTCGATACGAGTCCAGAAAGTCCAATTTTTTCGATCCTAAAGGATCACCAAAAGAACTTTTTTGAATTTCAGCATTTTGTGAAGCCCCACTATATATGGTGAATTCAGGGTTGGAAAATGTTTCGTGATGTTTGTGCCGGAATATTGTTTCCCGTATAGCCTCCCCTTTTAAGCTCCCAAAACGCTCGAGATCCAGTAAACTTACAACCGATACATAAGGTCTCAACATGAGAGCTCCGCAGCGCTTGCACGAGTTGCGCGAACAGATGAGCGTGATCCTCGTGGTGATTCGAAATGTCTCGATCCGGCCGATCGTTGAAGCGAATTCTCGAAACAACGTCCGTAGTTCCATCCTTGTGCGTTGTTGTGCCACCGACACGTGCATAGTAGACCTGCCTGAGGCATACGTCCGACATGTCCTCGGTGATCAGCCGCAAAAAACGTCGATTGGTGAATTGGACGTCGTCGAGTGTCCAACGATCCAGTGCTAGCAAGACGTCCCGCAGAACTTCGCTCGGCACAGATGACATATGCTTTGTTCGTTCTTACTGGAAGCGCGGATTTTTAGTTGATAGTGTTAAAGAGCCAACAGTGCACGCTGAATTCATGAGAAAAAGACAGTAATTAGGCGTTAATCGGACCGGAAATAGCGGACTTTACGACAGACCACAAGAACGTACTATATTTCCCTTAAGGAGCGTCCGGAAATTATGGATCCGGAACTTCAGTAAAATAATTAATAGCTAAAGTGTAAAGAAATTCCACACGCTAAAAGCACTGCTAAGATGGCGGCGTCCGAACGCGGCTAATCGATGAGCGTCACGAGGGATCCCCGGCAGCTGAGCTGTCAGCAAGGGAAGCGACACTAAGGCGCGTGCAAGAAATAGCGCAAAAAGAAAAGAGAGATTGCACCGCAGCCGCCTCGGTATCGGTGGAGGAGTGTGCACGAACAAACAAGCTAGTAATGCATCGCAGATGGATCGTGTGCATCTTCTGCATCTTCTAAGGCAATGGAAAACGCAAATGCAAAACAGTGTCACCGAGGAATTGCGGTTTTTTGTACGAAATGATAGGTGATGAAGGACATAAATTAAAAGAAGCCGTATGCTTCGGTTCGCTATGACACAAGCTTCTGTGAACATTCTCTCGGAGAAACAATGAGAAAAATTCTTTAGGTGCCTTTTAAGAGAAGCTTTTTCACTATGCGTGTTTTGATATGCCATGACCATTCACCAATGCGATACCCGTATGGTACAGTGGCTAGGACATCCCGGTCAGAATGTAGCATTCCCGCTGATCTAACTCATAGTGTTCCCCATCCCATTGTACTGGACAAGGCCAGTGCATGAATATGGTGAGCGGGCACATCTGCAGAAAACCCATAGTTGACTCAAAGTCTCTTTTATCATGTGCGTGGAGTAGCTATAGGCGCAGCCCAGGATAACGTGGCGCATTCGAGGTTAAAAATTGATGCCTGACGGTTTCACGTAACTACGGCCGACGCAAGACCTCTCAACGCAACATTCCGCTAATTTCGTTGATACTTGCCGGCGGCAGGCATACCAACATGACTGTACTCCGGGTTTTGACCTTTGTTGTGATTGCGATTCGGTATGACTATAAACTAAAGCGCTGGTGTGACCGCCGAAACTATCGAATTTGCGTGCGCTCACCCCACAGTGAGGGAGGGCTCCTCGGATTATTAACTACGATAGAATGAAAAGAAACCTTATCAAACGGCTTCCAGGGTATGACTTTACTTTTTTTAAACGCGGTTCTGCTTCGCATGTCCCTTCCCATGCATGGCCTGTTTCGCATGATCCTGCTTCGTATGTCATGCTCACGTGCCAAACGTTTTGAATTTTCAATGTGTCGTAGAACTTTTTGGAGAGGGCTTCTCGGATAACCTAATACAATAGCTGTTTCCTAAAACTTTTTTTGCGGGCAACATGTGTGCTCGGTTCTAGGAAACTTCATGCTTCGGAATCCTGCTTAGCATGTACCTACCTGCTTCACATGCGTTTGTTTCGGATGCTTGCGCTACACATGCCCATCACTCAAATGCTTCGCATGCGCCTGTGTTTCGTGCTCAGATCTTGGAAAGCCATCGCTAAAAGTTCTGCTTAGCATATAAGTCTCTGCTTCGCACATTCCCGCGTCGCATTGTTGTGCTTCGCATGCTGTTGTACCGCCTGTTTCTGCTTCACATGCTCATGATTCAATTGCATGGTTACACTTTGCATGACCCTGCCTAGAATGTTACCACTATAAGATTAAGCGTTGGGGCGATGTGCCAAAACTTTTGAACTGGCGTGCTGTGTTCCCCAGTGCAGAGGGTTCTCGGGTAAATAACAACAATAGAATTTAAATAAAACTTGTCCACCAGTAATCAGAGGATAATTGAGGTTTTAGGAAAAGTGCATGCAACATGCCATGCTTCGCACCTGCAGTCATACGTACCAAGCGGTATCGCATGCATGAGCATGCATGCGTGCACTTATGCGTACCATAAAGCTCTAATACAAGACGCTCGTCTTCTAATTTTCGATTGTCAAAGTTGTGCGTCTTCTAATAGAGCCACGTCTTTTATTAGGACCCCGTCTTCTGTTTGTCAATGCTATTTTTTAGCGTAAAATGGACCAAATTTGCTCAAATTACTAAGGAAGCCAGACATTAAACGAGTAAGTCAGCCAGCAAATGTAACAGGTAAACAACAAATTAGAAGTCGTCGTCGCAAAGTTCGCATTGGCAGTCGGCCGTGTACGTGCATCCAGCGCTGCGACGCGACGTGGTTGCGTGCTGGGTCTGCGAAGGGCCATCTTCCGGCGGCGACTCGGACTCGATGGAAGCATCACTGTCGGAATCCTCATCGGCTTCCGAGTCGGATACGTCCAAGAACGCAGCATCCTCGTCGTCCAGCACGAGCGCCTCCTGCATGACAGCTCCGTCCAGTATGCGGGCCTCTTCAAGCGCGGCGCGTCCGGTCGGGATCGACCCGTTCGGTTTGATGCAGTGAATGAGGTCGTCCTCGCTACCGTCCGTGGAGGTGGTGATACCGCATGTTTTGCACCCATAGCTTATGTTTTCGGCTTGTATTAGGGCCGCGTCTTATATTAGGGGCCGTCTTATACTAGAGCCGCGTCTTCTATTTTTTTGAAGGTCAAATTTGTGCGTCTTCCACTAGGGGCTGTCTTATATTAGAACACGTCTTATATTAGAGCTTTTACGGTACTAAGCGGTGAGAGGCTAGTCACTGGGTATTTTCTCAATGTTACTAAGCCCTCTGGTCGCCCGCAAGATCGTGCCTACTGGATTTATGGACGGACTTTTGCTGACAGTTTTCCATATGCTCCGGTATACCACCCCCGTGCCATAAATCGTGCCGTGATGGAAGTACCATGTACCGTGATATCCAAAACACGGGCTTTACACTCGAAAATCTGCTCAAAACAGCACGTACGGGACGGCAAAATTAGGCCCCGTGCCGTGATGACCCCACCCGCGAAGTGAGCCGTGCCGCAAAAGATGGCAAAACGGCGCGAGCCGGCTCACGGGACGGGACAGGATGTCGAGCCGAAGCCTAGTTTCCCACCTTGCCGTTAAAGTCCAGTCAGAGCAAGCCGGGGTTAAACTGAACTGATCGGTTCAGTTACTTCTGCCTTGAGGATAAAATCGCTTTAGAAACATTAGCATCTTCGCAGCTTAACGAAAAAGGATTGTCGGGTTATGTGAAAAGTTTGCTTTGGGACATACGTTCTGCATTCTTAATCGAACAGACTAAGACCAGCGATCAGCCAAAAGCTTAGTGAAGTTTAGCCTTCTCTTCATGTTTCTCGGAAAGTCCGGTAAGCGGTTGACGTCCTGCGTTTCGGATCCGCGAAAGGCGTGTCCTGGTCTTATTAAGAAGGCTGCACCATTTGCGGCAAAACAATGAAAAAGACTAGCACATTACCTTTTTCTATGCCCTGATGTTTGTGGCTTTGTTCGAACTGATCCCGTATTTCACGACCGACGAGGACCTAGCGGGTATTAATGTTGCTGTTTATTTCAGTACTTTGTGCCCAGATGCGAGAACTTTTCCCGTTATGCCCTTCTGGGGCGGACATCTGAGCTCCCTCCCTCGAACAGCATCCCCTACTAAATAAAACCCCTTTCAATAGGGCATCCTAATACTAGAGGAAATACGATCTTTTAGGACGTTGCATAAGTCATTAGAAACGAAGGCCACAGCACATGCGAAACGAAAATAAAACCGCTGCGATGTGAAGCGTCCGCCGTCGATGAGTCGCAATGAGTCGGCGTCCAGCGTCCGGTTATCAACAATAAACATTATTGTTTTCCGAGCGGGCACCGGTTGCTGCAGAGAAGGCTGCGGAATTCAAAAGCAACCGACAGGAACAGAACAAAGACGTAGAGCATTTGCATGCTTTCTGAGTTCTAAGCCTGTGCTGCTGCTCCATCAAGAAAGTAATGTTTAAATGAAAGTTCTCGACGACTTCAGTATGTGCGTAACCATGATGTGCGAACGGGGGTAGTGAACAACTTGTATTTCGGCTTACGTTTGTTGGGCAAGCGCTTGGACGAGCAGTGTTTGCCACCTTCCGTTTGCTATAAAAAGCGGACTAGCAAGCCCAGTTCTGTCTTTGGTTTAGTTTTTTATCGGACCCTAAGGAGTACGATCCAATCTCTTTTGATCGTACGGTCCATGTTGCGCTCATCCAATACTCAGATGACTTCGTCGGATGGGTCAACGAATAATCGGGACTCGAAAACGGTAGGCCTGATCGCTGTCTTATTTTCAGTCTTACGTGAACCATTGTAGTCTCTGCCAATGGAGGTTCTTCGTCTTGTTAATTATGTTTCTTTCGCGCGACGACCTCGACTCGGTGGAGCTGGCTTGCCGCCAATTGCACGCCCTTGTTCAATCGGATGCGTTCATCAAATGGGGCGCTCTTCGAAATTTGAAGGGTCTTGTTATTCGCGCCGATTGTGGCGAAGTAACGATTCGACGTGAAGGCGAAGAACAGCGAGTGTAAGTAATACATCTATAAGTAACTAGCCGGCAGGTCGAGGGTTCCGCTCCCGGAATTCGGGGTTGCGGACCTGGGTCTAGATTCGCACTTGCTAACTCCCGTACCCGGAGCTGCAGATCGGTCCGCCAAGCCCTGCTAGGCGCGTGTCCAGTAAGTCAGTGAGCCTCCCATAAGAGGGAGGGGGCACGCGTTTTGGAACCGCATACGGGTTGGTAAAACAGGCCAAACCACGTGTTGTTTTCTATGCTATTCTAGCCACTAACCGAACCTGTGTTGTAAGGGTGTCATCAGATAACTTTTTGTACGCGGACATACGGGACAGAGACGGGGTACTCGGGCGAGGCTCACGGAGGGAGGAGAAAAAGGGTCCCAGGAATCGCGTCCGTAAGACTCGCGGAGTTTCTGAAAGCTCTTGCTGAAGTAGTAGAATCCGAATCGATTGTACGCGATAAGATTCGGATTCTGGGTCCCGCGGGGAGACCTGCGTCGTGTGATTGGTTCGGACTGAAAATGGCGCCGTGCCGTGCAATTTTGCCCTTTAAGTGAGCCGTAATCTACGCTGCTTTGGGCGACACTCCATGCCATTCCATACTGCTTTCAGCGCAAAAGACAAGACCACGTTTTGATAGTTCCGACAGTGTCTTTGCGCTGACACTCGCGACAATGTGCCGCCCTAGCTGGGAGTGCTGAGCTGAATGTCGACAGTCCAAAACCGTGACTCGTCCTCAGTTAAACGGGTTTTCAATTGGCACAGGGGCTCCGGAGAGGATTCGGATGTCTATCGATCCCTACATTTGAAATGACGACGAGCTGTTTAATTCATTTGTTTATTTCAATACACCAGCGCATTTCGGTCCCTAGGGTTTCCAATGACGCTGGAGGCGCGGCTTTCTTGAGAGATACCTTCGTGAGTATCGCTTCAATCTACGTCCGGGACCAGGAGATGGTGCGATCGTTCGTCGGCATTGCTGCGAGAATGCGCATTGCTCAGCTCGACATAACACTGCCTAGCAGCACGGAACTGCTTCAAGACCAGCTGTTCGCAGCGGTCCGGTGTCGAGACATTCACGTCACAATAGTGCGTCGGCTGAAAACGACGACCGACTTTCAGCATCGTTCAGTTTTAGGACTCGTCGCGTCCGAGGGCTCTTCCATCGCTTGCTCACTGCCCTTTTGGTTTCTCTGACTCCCTCAACATGCTCTCCAAAGAGCAACTATGGTCACCACGCGATTTCGCAGAGTTTTTGAACAGCGAAAAGAAGAACTTCAACGAAGGTCACCCTTCGTGCGTGTTCGTTTCTCGCGCCACGAACCTGGGATACGAAAGGCGCGCAGCCATAGACGCCGACGTTGTTGGCGTCGGTGGAGCGACTTAGATGGCTGCGATTCTTCTCGAGGTGAGCAAGCGGAAAAATACCAACCAGCGCGTCGATCGAGCTGATAATTAAGCCGCATTTTTCTGGCGACCATCCAACCATGGGCAACCGGGCCATAGGCCCGCCGGGCCGGGCCTCGATTTCGGCAGAACCAGCCGGGCCCCCGAGGCCCGTTTAGGCCCGGCTCAGGGCTCAAAAATTGCCATATGTTGGTTAAATTTTCAATACCTTTGTGGTAAATTAGTCAAAATGTCGCCCTGACACGCAAGCTATTTTAGGTGACAATCGAATGTTGTACTTTGATCTCATCATAAAAGGCAACATTTTAGCCTATGGAAAGTACCAAAGGGGGGACANTCCATGGAACGGGTGCCGTTCTTGGACCCGTGCTTTTCCTAAAGGGGGGACCCTTTGGTGAAGAAAAAATCCCAAAAGTATGCATATTTTGTACAAATCTTAACTATTTTTCTTTAATTTTTCCATTGTTTGGTCTTTTCTACTGCTTGAACCACGATATCTTAAGAGCGAATGGCCAAAAGGGCTGCTCTGGTGAACTTTTTCTGTGAAAATACGCCTTTTTAGGCGTATTTTTGGTTTGACGAACGGGCACGGGTAACGGGCCGTTTTTTTGGCACGGGCACGGGGAACGGCACGGGAGGGGGTAGCACGGGCACGGGGATCGGCACGGGGGGGGGGGGGGTTTCCCAGCACTAATTTCTGGCCGCACCGAAGCGCCATCCGTACCGCACACCGCACCGTACTCATACCCCCGTACCGTGCGAGTACAGCCGAGTACGGTAACGGAGTACGGTGTCGTAATTCGGAACAACATGGTGATTCTGAAAATTAAGCCGAAACCGAGAATGCGAACACCAACCGAGACCAAAACTGAGATCACCAAAATGGACCGAGAGTCTGAGACGACCTAGACCGGGACTTCAACAAATGTTATTTTGTTCCAGTAATAAGAAGTGGTAAGGCAGTAACGATAAAAGCTGCTTGTTTGACGTCTGCTAGGAAACATAGAAAACATAGAGAAACACCTCAACGACATAAGGTGGAGGGTGTCAGGCTAATGTTAAGAGAAGTTTACAAGGGGGAGAGGGAAGGGATATCGTCGACGTTAATATCAGAGTTAGGCAAGATGACCAGCCGATAGGCGACGCCAGAGCAAAATATCACTGTATTTGTCTCATTTTCGCCCGAAATATCGTGACCCTTATTATTATTGACTGGTGTTCTTTTTTGCATTGTAAATAAGAGAAGGAGGCGTTGGTCAGGCCAAAGTTGACGGTCGTTGGCAAAGGAAAGGGGATCCAAAAAGTGGTAACTCATTTTGGCCAATGTCCTGGGCGCACCCCTAGCCCTTAAATAAACCTGCCACAGGGGATGTCCACGGAATTTTGGTCCGAAAATTTCATTGTCTTCGAGAAATTTTTGCTGAGCGGCGCAATCCCTAAGTCGCGGCTTAGTCTCGGCTTTTCGACCAAGACCGAGACCATCTATATGGATCGGGAGTCTCGTTTCCGTTACCGTGGAGAACGTCATCGACCCGGCTTACATCCGTGCCGTTTCTGTCTCGCATTTCACGGCATAGAACACGGTACGCGGGATGTTAGCACATCACGGAGTACCAGGAATGGTTTGCCGAAGTATAATCCCCCATAAAAAAGTCACCGAACCCGGTTAATTGCTGCGATTTTCTACAGTTTTTTTTGCCGATCAAGCCCTAAAATCGCTGTGGTATCACCTGTCGCGGTCTAATTCGGGCTGGCTGGTATATACAAACATCAACCTACCGAAATCATTAGATGAAAAAACTGTCATTGCTGAAACGTACCAAATGGCACTAAGGCATTCATTGGGCCACCGCGCACTCCGGATGC
>JNEY01000017.1:649082-665807 GCA_020875895.1 Aphelenchus avenae
ACCCCCCCCGCTAAATACGGCCCTGGTGTGTAGACATGTGAAATTTTCCCGTGCTTACTGTGCCTGGCGAAACAAAAGCATGTTTATTTGCACAGAGGACACGTCAGGTAACGGGGCTCGCGAATGCCAAATTTTGGTCGATGACGACAACGCTTACGTAACTGGACTGAAGTCAAACGAACCGAAACATACCGCATCCATTTCAGACTCAACCTTCTCCGGCTCGAATGCGCACATCAAATGGTGCACTGGAAGTAGATGCCGGAGCTTGACGATCTGCTCATTCAGGCCACGGTTAGCGACGAGTGATGCGCCTGCGTGCACTCGGTCCACGAAGCCATAGACCTCCAATGCGAAATCCGAAATGAGAAGCACCGACGTGCTGAAACGGTAACACACGTCAACTGGTTTACGCATATTGCATAAGGGCCACAGTACAATTTACAGTATGTTGATAAGTATTTCGTTAATAATGCTGGCACTGGGGTCATCTTCTTTTCCATACATCCAAATGGGCCTTATTATCACAAAATGTACGAATTTTCATGGCTTTGGCGGGTAGGGATGTTTGCTTTAATTGAGCCAAAAGCAAAATCAAATTCAAAACTTGTTAAGGGAGTAATGCATAAAACCACGTAACGTCCACTGACAACCACGAACTTAGACCTGTTTGAACTGGGGTCGACTAAACATTTTGGTTTATTGCGTCCTATCTTCGAAGATGCAACGCGCAATTGTAGTACGGCGCAACTAAGACCAGACAGACAAAAAAGGCACGTACCTCTTGCGAGCTACTGCCTTTGCGGAACCTCCGCAGACGCCGTCGACGAGACGAATGGCCACCTTAAGAAGCCCAAGTTTCCTAAATCTGGAGTGCTAGCATCTGCAACCCCGCCTCACGCCTCACTCTTCTTTTGGAGCGGTAGGAGGATTTCCGTGCACGTCTCCGACTGCATACACTCCTTGAGCTGGGTCACCGAAAGTGAAATACAGCTCAACATCGAGTTGCTTGTCGAAATGCTTTGAAGCAACGTGGAACTTCTCAACAGCGTACGATGCCCAACTGTTCAACGGTGTCCACGGCTTATTGCAGTAATCACATGCAGAGATCGGCCAGGAGTCGAAATGGCCGTGACACGAACTGAAATGAACCGAATAAAATTAGAGGTCGCATTCAGTTCAGTTAAATCAAAACTGGTACGGCGAAGAGAATTGAAATCACCCGCGTTAACCGTATTTTTCCTGAATTCAGATATTTTAATTCAAAAAACTTCAGTAAATCCTACGCAGGTCTAATCCAGGCTATTCCATCAAAATAGCTAAACTTTGATGAAAATCAAAAACACATGAAGCACGACTTACGTCTTTCCCACTTCAACCATTGTGCACGCAGCGCACGGCAAGTAGCCGTCGTAAACCTGAGACCACAGCTCCGCCGGACGATCCATACGGGCCGTTATTTCATTTGCCCATCCTTCCTTCATAAGCACAACAATGCTGACGTCGAGGAACGACGGCTCCGTAGTCAGGTGTTGGAAGGCCTGAAGAGTTGGGCATTAGGTTTGTAGCACCAAAATCTTTAAAGGTTGCCTCAAAACACTAGAAGATTTTAGAAATATTGCGAAAACTTATATGATGTTAAAGACCTTAAAATATATGACCGGTCGAAGAAACTTGGTGCGAAAAGAAGTGCGCGATGAAAAGTTCAGCGTAGAACAAAAAGTCACCCCTTAGCCCGAACTTTCTTAGTCATTAGCCACATGTTTGAAAATTTAAATGCCGCCGTTTATCACCGTCCCGCTTAATTCGTGTTATACCTCAACGATCTTCGGCACAACTAGTCGCGGGTAGTCTTCTGCGTCGAAGATGAGCGGCTCCCCAAGCGTGAAGATGTCCTGCACGTCCTCGTCTTTCAGGAAGTTCTGGAGAATCAGCCGGCGCTTCAGAAAACCATGGCCCTAAAACGGTTGTTAAGTTCGATATGCAATTAGGGAGGCCAAACTATACTGGTCCGCCAAAACAATATAGGGTCCACCAACAAGTATATAGGGAACATGTGGGAGACGCACTGAAAACGGCACAAATCTGCGTTATGTCTCCAACACATATTAAGTCAGCAGCTCTCCCCCACATCGAGCTTATAGCGATCGCACTTTTCAGTAAGGACTCACGTTTTGCGCCACTTCGTCAAGGTATAACATCTGTAGATTGCGGCACAACTTCTCGTCATCGGTTCTCGGCCAGTAATCGCATTCGCGTAAGGCCAAGCTCAGATTAATCGCACGTGCGCTAAGTTTCGACGACATCGTTGAGAAGCCTAAAATACCGACTATTTTTATGCGCCAATCGAGTGCCTAAGTCACGCCATCCGCATCGAAATAAATAAATTGCCATAAGTGTCCACACAGACAAATTCAAATTACTTGTTATGATGCTTACTATTTTAAGTCAAGGTCTTCGCTGAAAATAATGGAATTATCTGGGGGCATACGTAAAAAAAAATGTACGGGCTTGCGCCACGTCAGCCAAGTTCTACTTAGCAGACAGCAACAAGACCTCGAATCGGCTTGGGTATATCGACCCGCGGAAATGACTGACCGTCGCGCACCTCTAGCGGCCCCGCACCCGAATTCCCGCCGGGGCGGATCACACTCACTGAACCGTCGACCGCTTAATGTCCGATAAACATGCTTCGTGGTCGCTTAACCCTCGTCATCGTGGCAACCCTCGACTTGCCACGATGCATTACACAAAAAAGGCCTTCCCAGCGTCTCCACCCTTTGGGAGCATGAATTTTAGACTGGGAGGCATTATGGTAGCAGATATTTGCTCTGCTGCAGGGAACTGTTAGAGAGCCGACCTAGTGGTTAATTGACCGCTATGGCATACCCAGAAAGTCGACTTTTTAACGTGGTCCGTTCCCTTAACGACAGTGAACTACAATTGTCGTAATCTAAGAGGACTTTTTTCAAGCTCCTTTTTCACAATGTCTCGCCTTACTTAGAGCTTGTCATCCGTGCCACGGGACCGAGCGTGCCATATTCCGTGCCGCCCTGAGGACAGAACGACACGGCACGGCAGGGAGGTCAGGACGGGCCGTTTTCCGCTCCTCCTGGCACGGGACGGAGCACGTCACGGCTCAAAAGTCAGCGCCGTTCCGTGCCGTGTTAGTGAAGAACGGGGCGGAGAACGGCCGTCTTTTATGCCGTTCCGTCGTGGGGCCGTGCTGCACGGAACGGAGGACGGCACGGCGGGTCCAGCACGGAACCGAGAACGGCACACGGGAGGAGGGCGGAGGGGTCCAGCGCGGAACGGAGAATTGCTGTGCAGAACGCGAACACAAGGGCTGGGCCTTAAGGAGGTCTACTAGGCGTCTCCAGACCAAATTTCACTGACAAGCTAAAGTTTCGCCTAAGTTCGTTGGTGTCGCCTGCACAGAACGACGGGAATTGGATGTAATGTCTTATAGCCAACTACTACGACGATGCGATGTTTCCTCGAAGTTGGCCTAAGTTTGGTGTGCACGACACATTATCGTCACATGTAATTTCACGGTAAATTTGGCTAGTACTTTGCGCTCGATCTACCCGTTTTTGACCTGTGCGATGTGAGCCGCAAAGCATCATTTTGGGCGAGCGGTCCCCCTTTCTACTTGGGCATTTTCTTAAGAGCTACTCGTGGTTCGCTGGCAGCATATCCCGCGCGAAGGATTTCAAGAGCTTTACGAAGCCATTTTAGTCTTCTCTTCTGTAACGTCCTCCTGATGCTCCTTCGCGGCCGTTCTCCGGAGCAGGGAACGGCATCGACATAGTCGCCGTTTTCCGTGCCCTTTTACGTTTCGCAACAAAATGAGTCATTGTTTGTTTCGAACGGCTAACGGAGTCAGTTCCTACATCACGGAGGAGACATATCTCATATTTCCCTTCCGTCTTTGGTGACCGGCTTAGTTGGACACCGCTCAACGAACGAACCATGTTAAAGCCTCGATTCCCTTGACTATTACCCCACCGGCGATCGAATAACGCATCTGCTTTTAGCTCCTCCACCAGCTGAATCTGAACTTGATACCCAATGAATCGTACTTTGAGCTAATACCCGCTACCTAAATGCATTCTCGGCCTTATTGGGGCCTCAAATTCGTGCTCTTAAGGGAAAGACTGCGATAAGGCCGCTTTCTATATGTTTACGTGTGAGCGTAAAAATTCGTTATTAAAATGGTAGAATGGCCAAAAAGCGTGTTTATCGGACGCCTAACGGTCGATTGTTCGGAGGGCGCGTCCGCCGCCGAATGAGGAACGTCAGGCGCGGGACTCATAGCGACGCGCGACGGTCATTTCTGCGGGTCGATATTTACCCAAGCCGAATCGAGGTCTTGCTGCTGTTTGCTGAATCAGCGCTCAGTTTATAGATTTCCTCCGGAAAGTGTTGGTTCACTGCTGCTGAGGTTGCGTAGCTATCGTTTCTTCTTTTGAAGACCGAAAAAGTTCCCTAATTTTCTGCCGAAAAAAGACTAGTCGAGAAGTAATTATCGTAGCATTATTTAAAAATCAGGCGGTATGGAGCATGTGTCTCAATCTATATGTTTCATTGCGGATGTGGTGGCTCAGTACTCCTCACTAGACGCATGAACAACGAATCGAACTTTTAGACGTCTCAAACGATGTCGTCGGAGCTTAGTGTGCGTGCTTTTAACCAGATCCTCGCCTTCCAGGAAAGCGGTTCTTCTTGGTGGAGGCCTGTTGACGATGAGTTGAGCCACGAACTACGAGTTCTTCACCTTGACGAAGAGGCGCAAATTGTAAGTAGTTACTGAAAAGTGCCACCGCTATAAGCCTGAGCGGAGGAGGTGTCAAAGGACTTTACGGGAACGATTCAAACAGCAGGGGGGGGGCCTCCTGGAAGAGCTACTGGTCTAATAGGTAGGGATCCAAAGCAGTTTTGAGCCTTTTTCGCTGTCTTAACCGCATATTTACCCTGTAATCGATGGTGGATCCCATAACTTATGATGCCGACCCCTTCATAATTTGGCCTTATTCATTCGTTACCGAACTGAAAGATCGCTTCAGACCCATCGTTTCCTGAAACGCCGCCTAATTCTACAGAAGTCCCTGAAAGAGAAGGATGTGCAGGACATCTTTGCGCATGGAATACCGCTCGTCTTCGAAGGAAAGGACTACCCGCGACGACTTGTGCCGAAAATCGTTGAGGTACGTCGTGGGTTAAGCGGGGCGAAGCTAAAGGTCAGCACCGAAGTTTTCATACGGTCAAAGAAGTTCAGCCTAAGTGGACATATTTTCTTCACTGAACCTCATAGGTTGCATTATTTGCATTACTTTCCTTCTATGTTCGAATATTTTCAAGGACATTAACTTCACGTATGGCTGTCACAACATTCCTAAAGTATTCAGGCGCTTTGATGCAACCTATGAAACCTTTTTTTAAAAAGTGATAAATAGTGCCCTTTCTTGCTGCTGCCGATCTCTTCAGCTCTTCAGACATTCCAACAGTTGACGAAGGAGCCGTCGTTCCTGGACGTCTGCGTTGCTGTGCCGAAGAAGATGGTCGGGCTTGGGTGGTTCAACAATGTGGCGAGCAGCATGGATCATCCGACGGAGATATGGGCGCAGGCCTACCACGACTTCCTACCGTGTGATGCATGCACGACGGCTGACACGAGCAGGAAGTAAGTCGTGCTTCGTTACGATGATCGATGTTGTCAAAAATTGAACATTTTTTATGAAACTGCCCGAACTATCATGGCGTAAGCGATGCTGCATCATTTTTTTCTACTATGTCTGGATTTCATGAGAAAAACTGGGCAAAAATTAGTGGATTCCAGTTCACTTCGGTTTTGACTTCATTTCTATTCATTTCAGTTTCTTTGTCTCTCATTATGCGCCTTGGACGGGAGCTTGCCGGGGATCTTCCCGTGGTAGGTGGAATAAGCCGTGGACACCATCGGAGAGTTCGGTGTCGTACGCAGTCGAAACGTTCCACGTTCCTTCGAAGTATTTTGCTAAGCGACTAGACGTAGAACTGTACTTCATCGTCCGGATTTCATATCGAGACGGAGACATGTCCGTTCGCCCACCTACAGCTTCAGAAGAAGAGTGAGGCGTGAGGCCGGGCTGCAATCATTAGCACTCTGCATTTAGGAAAGTTGAACTTCTCAAGGTCGCTGTTCGCCTCGTCGACGGAGTCTGCAGAAGTCCCACCCCGGCAGTGCCTCGCCAGAGGTAAGTACAACATTTTCTTTACCCCCTCTACCCTAGGGAGGGATTTGCCCTCTCCTATAAATTACTAGAGATCGACATTGGCCACCCGTACCGTAGCCGTACTGACCCCTCCCGTACCGTAGCCGTACCCGTATTTTACTACTACGGCCCGTAAAAAGGCTGAAATTGTAGCCGTACCGTAAAGCCGTACTGACCGACCACCCCCGTACCGTAGCCGTACCCGTATTTTACGGCTACGGCTACGGGTACGTCCCGTAGTACGTTACGGGTGTCGATCTCTATAAATTACCCCATCTCAATGCAGAAGCCTGTCGGCATATTAGCCCTCCGCCCCTCCTCCAGCCATGTACTTGATCCTCCCGCAGAGTGCGCAACAGATTGAAAAAAGTTTGTTGATCCCCAGTTGACAATGGGTCTAAATTCGTGCTTGTAAGAGGATGCAGCCATAGAGGAGCCTCCTGTATATGCATGTCCACCTGGGCACCCATAGAACAGGTTATTTTTCCCTGGCTAAGTTAGAAGCAATACGCTACAAAACGGCCAAACTAAGAGCAATCATACAATGAGTCACAAACATTGTTAACGATACTGTTTCAGCAAGTCAATACTTCTCGTCTCGGACTTTGCATTGGAGGTGTACGGCTTCATCGACCGAGCTGACGTGGGCACTTCGCTCGTCGCTAACCGTGGCCTGCACGAGCAGGTCTGCAAGCTCCGACACCTGCTACCAGTGCACCACCTGATGTGCGAATTCAAGAAGGAGGAAGAGGTGAGTATTGTTTCAGTTATACACGCTTGAGCAGGTCTAGACAGCCGCCATTCCCCGTAGCGACGTTACTATTTTAAATAGTAAACGCACGTGAAATTTCTAGAGTAGTTACACCTTCAAGCGTCATTCGTCAGCGCACTACTGGCTGATCCTGCATCACTTTCGACGCGAACTTCCGTACAGCGACGTTCGTCGCTTCAAAATTCCTTCAGTGGCAGGATCCGAGACGACTGCCGCCGACTGCGCCCTGATCCTTCGCTACCTGAGCAACAGCCATGTGGCCGACTTCAAGGCGCCGGCCAACGAGCCCCACTTCTCCGTCCAGATGCTTGCTGCACTCGTCGACAGAAACTTCTCGATGGGCCGTGTGCAACTGCGTATCCTGGCCGACCCGCTGACCGACTACCCTTCTCTCGACGCAGTCCTCCGCAGCGGAATGCGGTTGGCTGCGCTTAACCTGTGGATCCACGAGGACTGCCTCCAGCGTCTCGTCAAGCTGAGGGATTTCTTTCGCTTGTCGGTGGTGCAGCGGCTCACTGAATTGAAGCTTACATTGGTACTTTTTCCGTTAACTTGCACTGAATTTATATGATAAAGCGTCTGACCACATTGCATCTTCATGTTGCAGTTAGATCCCGCATCACCGACGGGACGTCAGCGGGCTGCCCTCAGTGCTCCTCTGTGGACCGAAGGGATTCACCTGCTTTGCAAATGTGCGCTCTTCCAAGTCGACTGGGAGTGCGCTCTCTCAGGTGCCGACTGGGATTTGCACGCGCAACGGATGGACTCTGCTCACTCCATGCTCGACCTGGAGTCGATCGCCCTTAGGCTGGTCCACACCTGCGAGGTAGGAACGGGGAATATTTGACTGGTTCTAAGAGGGAACTAACTTTCGGCCACACTGAGGTCGAGTTGGCTTGCTGCGGCACAAATTCCACGTGCAAACAAATAGGCCTTTTTATTCGTCCCTCCTGAGCAGGCCTTTGAGCTTAAAATAGGCAGCGCATTCGCAGGCAATAAAATACGTTTAGGCTTTGATTTTCAATCGATAATAGTCGGACCGTTTGATCCTTTCATATCGGTCGCGTCGACCGACGAAATTCACTAAAATTGTCAAATTTCTGACTTGGATTTGGTTAGTATCGCCTGTGGGAGGCATGTTGGCGTCGGCCGAAAGTAGAGGGCCGGAGCTAAGCGATGAGCGGGACCGGGACCCAAACCCCCGGATTCCGAAGTCGGGCCGCCCAGCCCTGCAAAAGTCCTTGGCAGACAAGAGGACAAAGGTAACTGAACATAAAATTCATTAAAAATACCTATTAGCTTATATCCCGTTCGTCTTGTTCATGGATATGCTGTACCGGAATCCGCGTTTTGTGCAGTCGTAAACGGAAGCGGTTTTAAGTTTTGAACCGGCTCGTCTCCGAACCCGGGGCACGCAGCTCTAATGTCGAAGATTCGCATCGGAAACGTTTAGAAATTCGAGCGTGGCGAAATCTCCGAGACCGTTGAGCACTTCGTGTTCCGCTTCCCTCCACGCGTGACATTCCCATTCAACGAGGGCAACAAAAAGGCATCTGGAATAATCGTCGAGGGGGAGGATCCGTCGGCCTACCGCAGCTACACGTGGGACGTATACCGCTTCCAAAGTGTCGTCACCGGCGAGTGGCTGACGGCATGCGTTGGCCTACACTCGCTCTACGAGCGTTACCACTGTTCCATCCTACACATCGCGAAGGGCCTGGCCTATCCGGATGCCTCGTATGCTCCAGCAAACTGAAGCACCCGTCCTGCTCTTGAATAATTTCGGGGTTTCGTTTTGCTTGCTTCATACATTCATTTATTTTGGAACGTATTAAAATGTTTGGCAACATGGCGCGTTTAGGAACGACATTATTGACAATAATCTAGGCTATATGTGCCGACCAAAGTAATCGACAGACTATGACGAAAGATTTTCGAGCTCAAAAACGATATGGTCGACCCGCGTGCGGCTGACCGGATCGTCTAAGTCGTCATAGGCGACAATAGTCGAAGCCGAAAGGTGAGAACAAACGCGTGCCCCCGCGCGCCAAGCGATGTCACCAAAAGTGAATGATTAATGGGAAGTATGTTTTCGCTTCGTATTCCCTCCTCAACTGTCCGCCCCCGATGACAACTTCGTTCACTGGAACCGGCGCGGTTCCTGAAGAACAGCCATGTCAATAAGGTCGCGAGAATCGTCTTCCGGCATCGAAGGCCGCCCGTATTTGACAGAGGCCATCGGCGACGTGCCGATGACGATCGCTGAGGCAAGGTCCTTGAGGCCAGGGTTCAGTGGCGTGCCGACAGTGGGGGCAGGCGGGCGCATGCCCCCCCCTTAAATTTCGGAGGGTTCGAAAAGTAGCAAAGAGGGGACCCTTATGTTCGCGGCGGCCGAAGTCCGCCGCGAAAAATATGGTAAGGGGGTATCAGGGGGCATTTTTCGGCGGACAAGATCTTGGCCCACCCTAGACCCTTGACCCCCCCCCCCCCCCCCCCGCCCCAAAATCGGATCCTCGGTACGCCACTGCCAGGGCTCTTGGCGTTCCATAAAGTCAGTGGCGGATTCCGGCGTTGTTGGTACGAAGCGGTTCAAAACGAAACTTCCAGATAGGCATACGAGGCAAGGTTGGCCGCGTACGTAGCAGCTTCTTGTTCTGCTTAGTCGCCGGGAAGTTGTCTTCGCTATTCTAGTGCTAGGACTTCATTGTTTCCGCCACGCTGCTTCAAATGTCCTATTTGAACCCGAAGCGAAGGAAGGATTTCGTGTCTTCTGTCATCGTTGTAGCGACTTAGGCCGGGCGCAGAATGGGGCGACACTTTTTGGGCGACAGCGACAAAATGTAGCCTGGCGACAGCAGGCGACACGTGTCGCCTGATTCAAAAGTTGTGGCGACGGTACTAGCGACAAAATGTAGCCCATGTCGCCAGGCTACACGGCTACAGGCGACATGCAGCATGGCGACAAGGCGCGCCAAATGGAGGCGACAGCTTTCAGGGCGACAACACCCAAAACCGGGGTTTTATTTGGTCGATAAAAGCCTCGCATTCATTGAAACTGCGGGAATAAAGTAAAAAAAAACAGTTATTGATCGTCATCGAAGCCCTCGTCGACGTCCTCGAGGCCCCGCTCCTCAACGCTCTCGTCCAGCTCATCGAAGCCGGGGTCCGCTTGCTTGTTGAAGGACTTAAGTAGCGCATCGCACTCGTAGATGTTCTCGATCGGTTCCCAAGAGGCTTCATCGTATCCCACCCACTCGGCAAGCAGAAAGCGACGACCAGCTTCGAATCGCTCGTCGAGAAACGCTTGCACGGGGTATCGGATGTCGGGGTCGTCTTCTTCCGGCTGTCCCGCAGGTGGCTGATTGGGCGGTTTCGACCGTTTGCCCATCACTTTGGCCTGCCGCAACCACGCGTTCATCGCCTTGATACCCGCCATGGCGTCGATTGCAGCCTGGCGGCGCGGCGGTCGTGGCGGCAGAGACGACGGCGTAGTTGGGGAAGGCGACGGAGGAGCGGACGGCGACGGAAGTGCCAAAGAGAAAGTCGCCTGCTGCAACGAATTTCTGATTCCAGCACAAGAGGTGGTTCCCACCTGGATCGGCTTACGCCTTGTTGCCTTTGGACGGG
This sequence comes from Aphelenchus avenae, assembly GCA_020875895.1. Lineage (NCBI taxonomy): Eukaryota > Metazoa > Nematoda > Chromadorea > Rhabditida > Aphelenchidae > Aphelenchus > Aphelenchus avenae. The sequence goes on from JNEY01000017.1 coordinate 659,736, forward strand.
TCTTTCGCTTAATTTGTCGGCTTCGGTGACTCAGGAACATGCTCATTAGCTGAAGCGCGCCCAAAACTAGTTGACGATTCATTGCTAAAAGTGATTTGAAACGACTCGCTTTTTCCTTTTGAACGGAGATAATCTGGGCATTTGACCCGCTTTAGTCGTAGCACATGCAGTCAAATGGATGTGTTTACTGCCGTCATAAGCGAACTGAGACCGAATGCGAACAAAGGAAAAAAATCCGCAGACAAAGGCACTTTAGCCATCAAGTTGAGCGACGTTGCTGAGGCCGTTATACATGACATTGGAATCGGATGAAGACCCAGATGGGGACGACGCGTAGCCGGCGCTGGAGAGAGCCGACGAGGTAGAATGAGGGCGAGACGAAGCAAGAAGGGAGGGGTGCGAGGGATAGTACGAGTAGTCTGGGTACTGAGACATCTGAGTCGGAGGAAGGACCTGGGAGTTCCACGCATGAGAGGAGGTAGGAGGAGCACGTGCGGCTTCTTCTTCTGCCAACTGCTCGTCAAGAGCCTGGGACACTGCTCGCTGGATCGGGTCCTTGGCCTTGAGCTGACGCCTTGCGGACAACTTGTCGAGCTGCGTACCGATATGGTCGGTAAACAGCTGCGTCTCGGAGGGACCCTTGTTCATCTGCTCAGTAATTGACGCGAGAGTCGCCTTGAACGCCTCGTCGAGCGGGCTGTCTGGCACCTAAATAGTTGTGGTAATGCCTGCCAATGACAAATTTATTGAAAGAGAAACATGTTTATGAAACTTGTTCTCACCTTCGAGGTCTTTTTCTTCTTGGCAACTGGCGTCGCCGCCGCAGATGGGGGACCCATGCGCTTGTGGGTCTCCTGGGTCTTCTGAGTGCCGTCGCTGCTCTGGCTACCATCATTCTCCTCAGTTGCAGAGTCCTCCGTCAAGTCCACCTGCTCCGGATCGCCTGCATCCTCCACCGCCAATGTCGTCTGGCTAAAGTTGTAGGTGACCTTGGCAAATTGAAATGCGAGGAAAACACTTGTGAAACTCACGTTTCACGTGCAGTTCGGAACGGTGCGAGGAACTGCATCTTTTCGAAATGCACCCACTTCACTTTTGGTGCAGCACCGTCGCCGGAACGTGCCGAGGCCTTTTCCTTCATGCACCGACTGTACGCGTCGTTGAGGGCCTTCCACTTGCGCTTCACGATCGGCACTGAAAATTTTCCTTTTTTCAACTGTCTTTCAAACATTTTCACATGTCGCTTTGTCAAAGTACTAGCTGAAAACTCACCGGAAACCTTGAATTTCCCTGCCAAGTTTTCCCATTCCGCAGAGCGCAAATCACGATTCTTGTAGTCGGCGCTCTTCGTGTCGTAAAAGCACGGATGCTTCCGCACGTACTCGATAATCGCGTTTTCCTGATCCTCATCCCAGCTAGCCATGACGATGATGAGCAGGCGTGAAGGTCAGCAAAGTCCTCAGAGGCTGTAAACAGGTCACTGAGGCAATAAAACCAACGCCAAGTGGGCAAAACGCCACTTGTCGCCGGGCTTGTCGCCTCAAAAATCAAATCGATTTGATTCCTGTCGCCAGGCCGTTTTTGTCGCCTGGCGACTGCATCTGTCGCCTGTCGCCACATGCTGGCGACATCGGCTACAGGCGACGGCGACATGGCGACGTCGCCAGGCTACAAGCGCGACAACCTTGTCGCCACACGTGTCGCCGCATTCTGCCAGGTGTGTCGCCATGTAGCACATGTAGCGTCGCCACTGTCGCCCCATTCTGCGCCCGGCCTTATTGACGCCAAGCGACGAAGCAAATAAGCGAATCGTACGCAAGGCATCATCAAGCTGATCTTCTGACTTGCAGTAGTGATCAGCCAGTGGACAACACTGACCGTCAAAGAGCCCTTCCACTTAGGTTGCTGTGCGTTACGCTTACCGCAACTAAAGCCAGCGACAGGGAAACGCGATCTTTACACTGCATGCCGGCGCCGCCGACGAGGACCTGATCACGCCGTCTCTATTCTGGAACAGAACCAAGCGGGCGAGCCCCTTGCAGTTCCCGATTTCCCGGATTGCCGTCTATCATCCGCAGCTGGTTTCGGACCACGAGATGTCGGTAATGATAGCAGAGCCGGCGGAACTGACTTGTATTCGGACAGCGCAACAACGCTTTCCCCTGCAGCTAGGTCCACGACGAAGAATTCCGAGCGGTTGTGTTTTCATTCATAGCAGAGATCGTCAGGCATACCTTGAGACAAGTATTGTATCTTCCTAATTGGGTGTTTACGAGAGGCGCGCGTTCGCGAATTTTCACTTTTGCGTCAACTGTGGCCAAAGACTTCGGAGCGAGATAGTCGGTACTTCTGGCTTCGACTATTCGGTTCTGTGTTGGTTCCAAAATAACGATTTTCATTAACCCATTAGGCTTAGAAACGACATGCGTTGTGCCCAGCTAGCGTAGGGTTGAACAGCTAACCCATTCGGGGCTATACGCGAATAAGCCTGAGTTTAGGAACGACAAGGTATAGCTCCGTTTGCATTCTGATCGTCGACATTTAAGCGGAAGCCTTAAGTGGCCAATTATCGATGCAAAATCAAGATCTGTCCTTGCGAAAGCGCCAGGAAGAGGGATGAAATGCTGAAATAGAGCAGTATAAACTAGATGAGCGTAATTCATGCTGAAATGCAAAATTGTTTCAGAACACGTTTTTTCCCAGACCCAGAAAAGTGCGGAAGAGCCAAAAGACGTCTTTATTTCGCGCCGAAGTAACGGGATGATGTGTGATTTCGTGACGCGGTTATTTCATTCTTTCAATTTTTCAAAATTACAGTTAGGGTATTTCTCGAAAAGACTGATGCACGTCGCAAAAGTTCTATACCGACAAATAACTTAAAGCCGTCTTCCGAAAAAAACTACAGTCGGACGCTATAGCCCTAGACCAATAGTTTGGGCTTACTGATTCCGGGTGGAATTGCACTATGGAAACTAGTGTCCGGCAGCCGACCCGACGACCCAGACAAGCCGACTTTGTCGGGTGGGGTCGGGCGGAGGGCCACGTCGGTAGCCGACCCCGAACCCCGACCTTTTTTAATTGATTTTGGCTAATTTATCAACGACAAATTGCCCCATACGCCCAAAAAACTTTATGTGTTGGAGTATGGGGCGGGACTTTAGGCCATATAAGTTCAAAATTCGATTTCCTATGATATCATACGCTAAAAAAGTTGTTTTAGGACCATTAAAATGGCAAATTTTTGCGACAAGGTCGGGGCCAGGGTCGGATACCGGCTTGCTGGTCGGGTCGCGTGGTCGAGTTGGTGGGGTGGGGGGAGGGTTAGTGTTAGTCGGCGTGCTCTATATGGCACAGCCGCTCGAACAAACATTAGAGGCTTTTCGCACGACCGAAAAGAACTTCGATTACGAGTCCTTCATCAAGCAATTCGGGGACGTTCGGTACCACTTGCAGCACGACGAGACCCATTCGGTCGTCGTTCAAGGACTAACTGAGAAGCCCGTCGGTGACATGAGGTAAGTACCTTGTACCTCATACGTGATGCGTCGGACTACCCGTTTTCGTCGTGATGCGTCTGACTTCTTAACTTTCTGCAGGTTAACGAACAATGACCGTGAGGTTGTTCTCGTTGGCGGACGTTGTCTAGGATGACTGCCAGCATCATCCTAGGCAGTACACTGCTGGCAATACTCCATGACTGCCAAAATGAAAGGAACACTAGGTATTAGGATGCTTCGTCCGCAGTAGGGGCACGGGAAAAGTAAAGAGGTGAAAGAGGTGGGCGTGAAAAAATCCGATTTTTATTTGAGTCGATTCCAGGCATTAATTCTTGTCACTAACGAGCATGCTAAGCAGATCTGTCCCCCGAACGACGTGAGCGGAAACGCCGTTGACGACATCTTCTACAAGGATAACCAACGGGACTTCTTAGTGGCGTACTTTGGGGATAGGTGTCGGGGATGGCGACCCTCCCCCTCACCATCCCCGCGAGGGCTAAGGAAGGACCAAATTACTTGTACCGAAAATTCAGTTTTATTTGCCAGGTTTTGCTTTCCTACAAAATATTGATTTCCTACACACACTACCCTACGGCTTAAATATGTTATGGCATAAGTTTGTCAAAGATTTACGGTCGGCCATCACCTAGAAACCCCTTAAGGCTGGCTACGCTGTACTAGGCTTCTAAGAATGATTCCGGCGTAGGCCATTTTTCGGGTTTTTATAGTCGACTGTGGTTCGTCAAGCGAATAACATATCGGAGAATTATCGTATAGTCTGCTGCGAGTTTACTGATGAACAAAGGGGATCGGATCGTTTATTCGTAAGCGATGTGCTTCATTTGGCAGAAATCCTTGATGCTTTCCTCTTCATCGCGGCACAGCGACTGCGTAACACTGAGAAACTGAAAATCATCTTGTGAGTAAGTCGACGTATTTGCATTCTTGCTGATAGTAACCCCTGGATGAATAGGCGTCAATCGCGGATAAAGTATTTGAAAAGACAGTTGAGTGTATCTTCTGGCGTTGTTCGACTAATTGTATTGCTTACAATTACCTTGCTTGACCGACTTTCTTTAGCAGTCTGACTCTCATACCGGGCTTGAACCCGGGTACATCCTAATATCGGTGCCGTGGCTCATACCTTGACTCCTCGAAAACTGTCGGTAATGTCGATTAGCACTTGTACGTCTTCGAACGACTTGCTGCCTACGCGCAGTTCGGCAACGGCAACCGCGTTCGCGACGGCTTTCAGCGCGTTCAGAACAAGCTCCTGACTTGTCAGCAACACAAGTCGTCGTACAATGCAGTTCCGGAACGCTTCGGAAATAAACTCGGCCATTTTTTTCTCGCTCCCAAATCCCAAACCACAGACAAAATGCGTGCAGTTGTTCGAATCGAACCGGTAGACCGTAATCGTGAAGTCGTTCATTTGGAACTTAAGGTCGGAGAAGTCGAATAAGCGGATGGCGTCGGCGCACTGCCTAGCAACAGAGGAAAGCAGCTTGGTGGCCATCTTGAGCCCGGCAAGATCGTAATACCCAAGAAACGAAGCCACTTCGCCAAAGGTTTCAACCGGAAGCATGTCGAATGTGGAAGAAAAATGGAAACCAGCTTAGAATTCGTGTATGAAATGTTTTATAGTGTCGAACGGCTGGTCGATCCTGGGAAGCTAAACCTTCGAAAGAAACTTTCTTCATTAGTTTCCGGGTTGTTGAGCGACAAAAAAGCGGTCACTGAGTGAATGAATATCAGCGCGAGCAAGGTTGTAAAACGATTAACATATTCGGGTCTTTGATCACTAGACCGTCACAACTTGGGATGTTTGCCCACAAAGCAAGCATGCGGGTAGGACTAGCCGCTCATAGGCTAAAAAGCACCGCAGCTTTTGCAAAAGAACGTATCCATATCCATGAGAAAAAAACGTGAAGCAGAATACTGGCGAACTAACTCGCAGTCTCATGAGTCAGGACCAAGAAAATGGCGATGTGAGGAACATTCGAATTAAGCCGGCAAAATTTCGAAGATAGTTTGCTTGAAATGGCTCCTCCACATGTACATCGCGCGTGAGGCAAGTGCAAACAACGTGCCGAAATCGTAAAAAATGGTGTCAAGGCTGCCTACCTTTATACGGCTGCATAGCTACCGGTCGCAGCCTAATTATCTTCAAGTACTTCTTGCTTATAGGTGGTGGGTTCACTGCGCGAACAGCGAAACCTACCGCTAAAGTCATGCGAGACCTACCGCTAATGTTTGTCCACCCGCTAATTCTAGCGTAACCTCCCGCTAAATTAAGAACACCCGCTAATCGAATGCGAAACCTCCCGCTAAATTCAGAGCATCCGCTAATCTAATGCGAAACATCCCGCTAAGTTCAAACCATGCTCTGTTTCGTCGAGAAACCTTCCGCAAAGTCGAACACAAGTGTCAGAATCGTTACGCTGCGACCTCGTAACTGTTTATCACTACTTTACTTTGCCCACATTGTTTGTAACTGCGTGCCGCTCGGATGGCACTTGGTACGTCCCAATGAACTTAGCCCCTCCTGTGTGACTTAGCGGGGGCGGGGGGGGGG
>JNEY01000017.1:666241-718912 GCA_020875895.1 Aphelenchus avenae
GGGGGGGGGGGGGGGGGGGGGGCTTTGCGTTAGATTAGCGGGTGTTCTCGATTTAGCGGGAGATTTTGCATTATATTAGCGGGTGATAATTAATTAGCGGGCGTTCTGAAATTAGCGGGAAGTTTCGCAAGAATTAGCGGGTGCCCGAATACTAGCGGGAGGTCTCGCATGACATCATCGGTAGCTTTCGCTATTTTGCGGTGGGTTCACTTGCTTCCGTACTTCTCGCAAAAAACGTCGAGTATTTACGACGCGAAAAAGACCTGCATTTTGGCCTCCGGTCGACAGCTGCACCGAATTTTCATCTGGCAACTACTGGAACACCGTCTGAAATGTGTACTTGGGCTATTCGCAGTATGATATCCCATTACTCTAGCGCAGGGCTGCTTTGAAAGAGGTAGCAGCAGACGCCTCCTTTGGCGACATCCAGTCAGTGCCGGACCCACGCGTGCGCAGAAGCTGGGCCGTGTAACGCCGGTCAGAGACGTGAACGCCCGTTTCTCACAACATGGCTGAATCGGTCTATTTAAAAGTGTTCTAACTAGTAGCTTGAACGGCATCTACGGAACGCGGTAAAAAGACAGGTGATGGCGTAATAAGCGGTGAAGGCGAAAGGACGCGAGTGAGTCTGTAAACGAATCGCATTCTTGCGCAACAAAAACTAGCTGATCAGCGGAGTAGGCCACGGACGCAACGCGCCGCGCGCCTGCACCGCATCCGACTGCCGAGTGACTTGCCCTATCCAGTGTTGAATCTTCCACTAAATGAATGTGTAAATTTAGAGAATATTGTCCTATCCCTGTTTTGCGCTTTGTTCAGTAAGGTCATGGGCGTAATCAGTAAGCGAGTTGGGGTGACGTTCGTCGTTAGGTTGCGACCTCCCCGTTACGTCGGCTGCTAGACGGTGTCGAAGCCGTTAATCGTCGTTAATCTTTAAAAGTTCTCCGCCGCAAGATTTACCGGAAGAGTACGGAAGGAGAAATGAGCCATCATGTCCATAGCGTTCGTCAAGGCAACTAGCACTCACTTAGTTCCCCAGGGGCATTTTTCGACGAAATACGGTAGATGTATTGGAGAACAGCCAGGCGATTTTGGCCACTGGTTCCTTAGCGCCATGAATGTATGACTTACTTGCACTTAGATGAGTTTATCTGATCTTTGTTCCTCGACGCACGCTGAGCAATTGCTTGCGAAGCAAACAAGCCCGTCAGCTATGACTCATTTGATCGAACCTAGCGCATTACGTGTCGTCGGCGAGGGTGTTACGCTTTGCCGTAAACAAGCGCTGCTGTGAATTTACCCCTGTACTGGCCCGCTTGATTGCAAGTGGAATGTGATAACGGCCGTTCGCAGTGGACCACCATTCGGTCGTGCTATCGACGGCTGCACGTAGTCAGCTCAGGCTGATTATATAAACGTTGTTTACTGCCGGGTTGCAAAATCCGCTGTCATTTTACTAGCTGCGTCATAGGCCCTTGTTGTTGCTTTTAACATTTGCCTGGTAGGCATGTCGCAGGTGCACCACGCGTAACTCTAGGAAAGGCGAGAGACTAGCGCTAAATTATCTCCGCTGCTAAGCATTTCTCCAGCACATGAGTACCGGCCTAGAAAGAAGTTTTTTGAAAACTTCTTGTTAAGCCGGCTTTACGCGCGGATAGCATCTTAGTCGTTTGAACCAGCCAGCACGAGTTGAGCCAAGGTTGGTTGTTCGAGAAGGTGTTTGCGTTCGCGGTCAAAGATTAAAACCCGGCAGTACCGACACACTTTCTGCCGAATCTCCATTTCTCTTTTCGTGGAGTTTAATGTCTATTTTAGCCCTTTAGCCTGCCAAGTAAACTTGTTAAGTTCAGGTGCGTCTCAACGGAGCAGCCCGCAATGTCATCCGTCCCGAGCGAAGTTCTGCGGGACATCCTGCTACCGCTGGACCGATGGACACTCGACGACGTCCAATTCACGAACCGACGCTTTCTGCGGCTGATCATAGAGCGCATGTCGGACGTATGCCTCCGGCAGGTCGGCACTGCACACATCGGAACAGGAATAAAGAATAGGAACGGGGGTACAGACGTGAGCTCGGTCATTCGCCTCATCGATCGGCCGGACCGAGATATTTCGAATCGCCACGAGGATGATGGCCACCTGTTCTCGCAACTCGTGCAAGCGCTGCGAGGCTCTCGTGTCGTTCGCTTGTTCATCGGTTGTAAGTATATCACCTAGACGTGTATTCGAGAATATGGGCGGAAAACTGATGTTTAGAATTGGTAGGCTAGAAAATCCTTTCAAGACATGCGTGATTGAGCTTGTAGGAGGGCCTAAATTTCAGCCAATCAAGTCGTCCCTAGTCCTTAAGGTTATAAAGCCTCTCACATGGAAGAACCGTATCAAGGCTCGGTATTCTAACGTATCCAAGTGCTTCCGCACTGCGAAATCCAACCTTGGATGCCATGAACGGCTGGGTCCGCTTTCTAATTATTAAGCCATTGGAATCACGATCATCTTGCCAGAATCTGAGCGGACTGGATTATCCCTTTTTGCTTACCTAATCATGGGTGCCGTCCCGTTCATGCTGCACACTAGAGATCGACATTGACCACCCGTACCGTACTGGACCCTCCCCGTACCGTGACGTGACGACGCAGTCGTCGACTTCTGTGCACGACACGACGTCGGAATCGACGAGCCAGGAGATTACGAAACGGATTGGAAGCCGTACGAAGAACTGGGAGTCTACCACGGAAGTTTCACAAAGGAAATCTTCAAGCGTCTGGTTGAGGTAAGCACTGGATGCTACGCGTAGCGCAATGATAGCCACGGAATACATGGTCAACTGATAATAATTGCCATACACGTAAATTCGAAAAGCTTTCAAACTGTACCAGTGGTGGATACTACTCTTAGCCAAGATCTGAGGGGCACGATGTTACACGCATAATGTTAGTAGATGCACATGTGCTATAATTTCCGTTTAGGCAAGCAACGCGTCCACGCGCACGCAACCACTCCGAATCGTCGTGCGTCCGATACGCATCGACGACGAGGACATTCGTGACTTTGCGCAGCACCTCTCGTTCGACGAGCAATGGCAGCGGCGCATCTACGACTTACCCGATGAACGGAACGAATACACCTGCAAATCGTGCTGCACCGGACCACACTCTCGTACTGACCCGTGCTCGGCGCCCACGCAGCTTCGTTTACCATGCTCACGAATAAATGTCCATATTGACCGCCCTGCCCGTTCCACCAGTTGTAATGTTGAATAAAACGACAAGTTAACGGCTCCGTTCAGTCGATGTCTGTTGATTCCTAGTAAGGATAATAGGCGATTGTAGTAGTCACGGCGCCATCTGTTTTCATGGCGTTTTACCACAGATATGAACGCTAGGTTAGTCACGACAATTAAAGCTTACCGTATTTCTTCTAATACAGCCCCTCGGGCTATATTTTTCGTAAGGGCTCTCCGAGGGGGCTATATTAGAGGTGGGGCTCTATTAGAGGGTGGGGCTATATTTTTCGGATGCCCGCCGCAGGCGCCGACAGGCAGGGAAAAAGGGTGAATAAGGTAAGGACATCGACCGAAACTTTAGGTTTTTAGTCTTTTTCTGACCATATACCTTGTATTAAGGCACGACTGCGCATGAACAACCATCACACAACCTCATTACATTAATACAACCAAAGCTCCGGAAACACGGTCCTACATATTGGTGATGGAGCTCTATTTGAGGGGGGGGGGCTATATTAGAGGGTGGGGCTATATTTTTCGTAAGGGCTCTCCGAGGGGGCTATATTAGAGGTGGGGCTCTATTAGAGGTGGGGCTATAATAGAAGAAATACGGTAACTCCGTAAATATACGGACTTCATGAGCACTAAATGCTAAAGCGAATTTCGCGGTGGCCGTACTTAAGCTTTTCGGCACCAGCGTCTAAACTTGCAGGCTGAGTGGGTTCGCGGAATTTTTTGATCTGATGTCGTTTTTATTAGTTAAACTTAGGACTCTTAGGTTCAGAAATTAAAAAAAAAAGTTTTGTCGATTAAATATTTTCCGAAAAAGAAGCACGCCCACCTATGTGTGTCCTTCGAAAGTAGGAAGCGTAAGATCGCTAGTGGACCATTCTGAAGGGCCGATCGGGCAAAAGTGGGCGATGTTGTCAGGATTCCGTGTCTCACGGAACGGCACTCGGCACCAAGGGTCCAGCACTGAATCGATACTGAGGTATGGAGGGTAAGGACGAACTGAAGTCGGTCCTGTTGGTGTTTCGCAAAGTCTATAGCGTTCGTTGAGTCCTGGCGTTGGTTCACTGGGCCCCTATAAAATTTAAGCCCCGACCTTGAGCGCTGCCAGATCGGTCTAAATAATGCACTTGTACGATACAAAATAGCAGAGAACGGCACTGACCTCCCCCCATCCGCTGCTGAAAACCCCGCCATCCCCCTCCCCCCCCCCCCCCCCCGCCTCTCCACTTTCCCGTTGTTAAGGCAAAGCCTCGCCTTCGTCCATACTCTCCACCCGGGCGAGGGGCGGGTCAAGATGAGTTCAGTTTGTCCATTTGAGTACGTTCCAGATGTTACTTATGGGCATACCGCCATTACTGTGCAAATGAGTACCCTTTGTGTTATTTTAAACTTGTTTAGCTACGTTTTACAGCCCAGCACTTTAGCTCGTGGACCTCGCCCGCGCGCTCACTGGCAGGTTTTGGAAATCCTCGCCCTTTCCCTCGGCCCTCACCCGGGCAGGGCGATTTTTGGGGGAGGCGCGAGGTCGAAACCCTGGGTAAGACCTGGTGGTTCATGTTATCCCTACGGTCTGCGGGCCCCTAGCGCTGACACGGTAGTCTCATTCTCCTGGTTCTTCACTTTTGTGCACCCTTGGACGCGTGACTTACTCCTGACCTCAGGTCGCCCATCTGAAGCCCCTCCGGATCCTGGAGAGCTCCCTTGCGAGCACATCCGCGAACAAGCTCTCGCTAGGACAGTATCGGAATACTACTGCTTGCGGCAACTTCCTAGCGTTCTTGATGAATCGACCAAATGCCCAACTGGTGACCTCAGAGAGCCGGCTGGGCTCAATAATCCCGTCGTTTAAGTTCTCCGCCGGAGAAGGTATGGATGTCCGCGGTTCGGTTGGCGCAAAACTAAGTGGACAAACGCTTCCATGAACTCTCGTACCGGACATCCATATCGTATACTTACCGAACCGTTTATAGTAGTAAAAATTCTGTATTTTTGACTCGGTTTCTCTCTCTCCCCCCCCCCCTGCCGTACGCTCCGTCGCCTGGAGCAAGCCTTCTAGGCGACCCAAAAAAACCTCGCTCACCTAGATAATTTTCGGATTCCGCGAAAACCCCAAAAATATTTGAGGTTACCTACCTTCCGTATGGGCGTGCTAGGCAGAAAAGTCGGCACTGGTTTAAGCATGGGGGTCACAGCGTTGAACAGATGGTGACTCCCCTGGTGGGTCTAGTCAATGACTCAGTTGACCCCACTTGCTCAGCCTAATTAGCGGCTTGGCACGCTCCCGCTTCTACACGCGACGCAAGATGCTAGTCCGGGGCGACAGGAGAATAAAAGTCGGTTAAACTTTCTTCGGCGGGGTCAAAGCAATGGTTGCGACTTTCTAATAATCATAACGGATGTTTAGAGCCGATTCTGGATGTTCTAGCGGCTACCACCCCCCCCCCCGCCCGCCCTTGACCCATACCACAATGTCGCGCCTACGTGCGCATTTCGTTACTGAATGCGGTCACTAGTTCGCATAATTTAAATGGGTAGATCCCATTATGAAGACAGAGAGACTCCCCATTTTTAAGTATTTTTCGAAATCCGCTTATCAATGGCTATCACTTGAGCTGAATCGATTTTTTTTAATATGGCCTGGGAAAGGCATCATTCAGGGGGTTGCTCTCTGTTGGCAGACCATTTTTGTGGGGCTAAGCCTTGCATCGGACATCCAAAATATAATCAGCTACAGTTGAGAACCAACCCCCATGACGAACGGACGATCGCTGCTGTCGGGCACGGCGACTGCAGACGGCATCGGTTAAGGGCTTCACGTTGCTGGACGGTGTCAGGCTGCGTTTCGGTAAACACCAACCGCATGATGAACGCATTCTGCTCATGCAGTCTAGAAAATCTCGACATATGCGTATCGACTACGAAAACTATACCCGAGATTTGGCCTATAGCAAAGACCGCCTGTCTTCATATTCGCCTTGGCGGCCGCTTTGGCGAGATACCTATCCTGCATAGCATCGACTGTGATGTGCAGCGTTGGAGTCTTGTACATGCGTTCCCAGAATCTGAGCTGGCCTAGAAAACTCTCTGGATAGGCGTACAAAATACGCATGCAAACCGTGCGAGTTGTGGTCCTTGTGATCGACGTAGACGACAATGGAGGCATCCTTGAAATCGTCGTCGTTTTCTTCTCGTCCCATGAGGTTTTCGGTTCCATTGACGGGAAAAAACTGCCTGACGGGGAAGTGTAGTCCTTTATCAGCAGCAGCCCTAACCATTACGTCACGAAATATCCTGAAAGCAATCTCCGGCTAACCGTTTAAAAACGGCCCTGTTTGAGATCCGTCCTCTGCCTCACGCTTTCCAGGCATTTCGTGTCAAATGCGTCGAGGGAGCTTTGTCCGCTGTCCTTTCGCATCCTTCGACCCTCGGCAGCCGGATATTGCGTCGAAGAAGAAGCACAGCTTTTCGATCGAACAGAAGATGGAGGGAGCCAAGCGGTTTCACCGGGGCGACAAGGTGACTGATATCTCCATAGCCTACAAGGTGGACCGTGCAACAGGTCGGGGCTGGGCTAAGCAGGAGGCCAAGCTTAAGTTGTCTCTGTAAGCTTCAACCTGACGTACCGCCGCGGAACCACGGTGTGTCAGAAGCCGCCGGAAGAATACGAGGAGCTAATTGTCGACTTCGCGCGCTATGTCGAGAACTTGCGGGCCAAGGAGAACTACGCATACTTGTACGAGGCCGATGCGAAGGCTGTATGGCTCGATGTGACGAGCGGCAAGTGCATGGACAATAAGGGAGCGGTACTTACCCACCAAATTGTGCAGTAAACTGAGGTGTACTTTCACATAAAAAGGCCTTTGAAATTAGAGTCCCAGCCATGAATAGCCCCCCCCCCCCACGGAGAGATCTTATAGAAAATAGAGCCCCAGGCGCTCTATTCAAAGAAATACGGTATCTAACCTTCCACAGAAATATCACTTTTTTTAAAAAAAAGTTAAATTTTTTTGAAAAATTTTTTCGGGAAACAAACATTTTTTCACATATTCCGAAAATATCTTTTTCGGAGCGATAGGTTCGTTTTCGGAATTGTTTCTGTCGGGCATGTCTAGGGTGTCAATTTTTCAGAAATACATTTTCGGAAGTGACGGCCGACAAGCACGGACGCGGCTACTAGTATTATGCCTGTAATATCGTGCCCTTTTAGATCGCGACTTAGAGTAGGTTGTGTTTCAAGTTGCGTGTTTTTCGAATTATGTAACATAGCAATTTTTCTCCGTCGGCCTGTTGGCCGTGACGATGATGGAGGTAAACATCATCCAGCGCTTACCTCAACGCTTGAAGAGGCTTTTCATGAAACTGCCCTGATCCAAAACTAGTTCGTCGTTCGGCCTAAAATTCGATCATGCATATCCTTTTCCGCCGAGCCGAAGGTCGGTCTTCTTGTGCACAGAAGTCAACGATTGCGTCGTCCATCACAGAGAATACGACACGGTCAACTTGTGTTTTCGAAGTTTGATTGCTATGCGCGGCAGACGGTTCTTGCGCAGTGCTCGAAGAAAGTCGTCGGTATCTGTCAAGGGCGAAGGCTACCACCACTGACGTTGAAAGGGCCGGAGAGAAATGCAGGACAACTCCGTGGAACTGAGTAGGCGTCATTCCGGCGCAGTCAACCTCAAAGGACTGGATCTTGTGCACAACGATCGGCGTTTCGAGGACGAGTGATCGCATGTTCTGGCGTGAACGTGAACCCCAAAGACAAATACGGTTTCGATTCAGCGTCGTGGTCTTTATAAAAAGAACGTCAAAGTTTTTTTTGGAAGCTGCATGCAGCATTATCGTGGAAGAAGCTGAAGCAATCTCTTATGTTAAGGAACATCACTAAAACTGTCCGCTCGTAAAGCTTTCGATACATGATCAGGATACACTTGACTGCACTTGAGAAACCGGACTAGCCTAGTTTAAAAATAAACTGGCATTCTAAACGGTGGCATCGATTGCCAAAAAGTTTGAAGGCCACGCTACGGCAACGGAATATCAGGCGTCCGTGCGCAGGATTCCGCTCGACTTGTGCCATCCAAACGGCGGATGCTTCGTCCGACTAAACTGCTATCCGTGCGTGAAGCCGACTTAACAACAAGTTTGAAAAACTGTATTCTAGTCCGTTACTTAAAGTTACTGCGGCAGTGTTAAGCAGCTTAGAATATTTTAGCGATTAGCTGTCGCGTGCTAATCCAACGAGACTATTGTTGAAAGCTTCCGAGAGCAGCTTTCGCGTGCATTCGTCGCGAACTTCTTCGTCTTCGTCCAGACGAAGCGACGAAAACGATTCGAATGTCGGTTCATCGCGACAAACTCAACGATGAATGCAAGTTTGTGGCGAGGACGAAACGACGAACTTATTTTTCGTCTACGAGAAAAACTAAATTTGTCGAGACTAAGTTAAACTTCGTCACGACAAAGAAATGACGAAGACGAGCAGTGTAGGAACCGAAAACCAGCTCTTAAAGAACACTTTGATTCTATGCTCTCAAACGCAGTAAGAGATAGTCCAGGAAGTATGAGAACCACCCATGCGGGGATCGGCGAATTGTTCACAACTGTTACAGAGGGGGGAAGGGTGACGGCAGATGTTCACGAGAACAGCGGGAAGCACCAAAATCGCTCACTCATGGAGTCGTACGTAGACAATTTCATTTCGGTTTGGAATTTTGGCACCACTAACGCGTGCAAGAAGCATTTTAGGCTCTTTTGTGCATTACTTACGGTGTGGCGATACTGATTCGAAATGACCCGAGTTTTTGCAAACAAACAAAGCGTAATGAAGGGCCGGGACGCTGTTCACAACTGTTCACTTAGAGAAATGGGCAGGGGGGGGCAAAAAATACTTGTGTGATTTCATATAGCCTCTCTTCGCCGTGACGAGCGACGAAGAAACGACGAAGACAAACAAGTTTTCCGTTTACGTGACGACGTTCCTTTCGTCGTGAAAAGTTAAAGTTTGTTACGACGAAGCGTAGTACGCGCAGGCACATGCACGTAATGCCCTATGTACGACCGAACAATTCGTAGCTTGTTTACTAGCAATTAATTGCTCAGCGTGCGTCCACGACCTTTGACCATACACTGCACGACGCTTAAGAAGCAATAGCCAAAACCATCAGGAAAAGAGGAAAACAGAAAAGAAGAAACATGCGGACTTTTTGAAAGCAAGGTGCAATCACGCATCACAGTGCACATTGTTGGCCAGGCAGAGAGAAGGAGGATAGGGTATCACGGAAACGTAGAAGGAGAATGAGCGTGGATGCAGCTAGGCGGTGAAGCGCTTGTTGACAAGTTCCTGGTTCTGAGCCGTGCGGGAGCGGAGCTCGTTGCGTGCAGCGTCGAGATTTCGCTGCTTTCTGAAACGAACCGTCAGCAGAAGTGCAATATTTTTTAATTAATTTTGGGTAGGTATGTCCAAAAAACCAGAGAATTTGCAGGACGCTTTCGTAATGAAATCAGGTTTGCATGGTTCGCGTCAAATCAAAATAAGCATTCGGTCCATCTCTCGCTAGCTACTGATTAGGGCTGAGCGCCGCTCGGTTGCCGACCGATTCCGATTCGTTTCCCCGATCCGGAAGACCAATTACAGATACCGATTCCTACCAATCCCTGCTACGGACCGTCTTATTTGGCTAAGTATTGACTCACATGTATTCCTCCATATCGCTCCGGCCACGAGCGGCAAGCTGCAGAGCACGTTGGACTGGCGCGGGCATGGACGTGGGCTGCGTCATGGTCTGCCGGGATCTACGAAAAGCCATCAGATTCGACATAATACAGACAAGACAAACAAGGTAACCGTCGGTGCAACGACGTTGCGTTCTCGCAAGTGCACGCAGAAAATAGGTACACGTTAACTGATTTAGGCTGGATATCGAGAAACGATTCGGCTCACATAAACAATGCTCGCGGACTAAACCAAACCGCCGGGACCTCCGATAAGGCCGCCGTGGGCATGGTTTGCGGTGTAGACAGAGCTTCGAACAGAAGCTCTGACGTTCGTTCCCGACTAATAACCTTTGCGGAATGCGCATCCCTTTGCGACGGCGCACTCGGATTTTCGGCTTTCATGAGGAACGTAGGTAAAGGTCAATGAAGCGATGTGGCATTCCAACGCCAGTGTATTCGATTAGAGCGGGAAGCGTGAAAGCGTAATGAAGACCACGAAGGTTAAGTAAAGTGCCAGTAATTCAGCAACTGTGGAGGTGTCGTACCCGGGGCTGTGAACTTTGGGAACGTCCAGAAATTATGTTAGCATAACGTGGGCGGGGGGGGGCAGCCATTTGTTAACCACTGTTAACAAGGGGGAGGGGGTCAAGGGGCTGTTAACGTTAACAGTCTGCGGTGAAAAAATGCCCGCCGCAGGCGCCGGCAAGCGAAATTTTCGCTTTGCATGAGCAATTTTAACCCTAAAATTTCGTGGTATCGCCTGCGGCGGGCCATTTTTATGACATTTCCTGCTTCCAATTTTCGTTCACCCATGCTGGAAAACGCAATCTGTTGAAATTCGGCAATTCCCACTAGGTAAAATGATCAAAAATTCTTTGTTGGCTAACAAGGAGGGGAGGGCGACTGTTAACAACTGTTAACAAGGGGGAGGGGGATAAAAAATCGGCTTAGTTAGCTAACGTAATTTCTGGACGTTCCCTTACCGAAATCCATCCGAAACCGAAGACCAAAAATATCATTGAAACTCGACCCGAATTCCGAAAAGCACCGAATTTCTAAAGCAGAATCCAAAGTATGCTTTAGTATTTATCTTTCATCTTTCATTCTCTAGTTCTGTTCGGGGAAAGTAGAGATCACTTTCGCCCTAATCTGGTGCGCAAAAAGGCTTTATCGGTGCAACCCTGTAGACAGCGTTTATAGAGACGGCGTTCAAGTGCGCGTGTGTTGATAACGTGAAACGCAGCAAGAAACTAACTTATATTTTAACCACATTAAGGAGTAAGTGTTTAGACGCCTAGAGGCGGAACTTTGACCAGTGGAAACCTTGGAAAAACTCGTTTTTTATCGAATTCGAACCTAATATTTCCAAGCCCAAAAAAGCCACCAAATTCTCGAACTTCCGGAAGCCGGTCCCAAAGTTAATCTCAGCGCCAGTCCTGGAAGCAACCGAACGGCTGACCTAACGTACGTACTTCGGAATCGCCTCGGGCCACCGCTATACAAAGTTTCCTTTTTGGAAAGCACATTACGTAACCAGCATTGTTTTGAAGTGAGGCGGCAAGATTGTAGCGGAAGATTTCGTATGCAGCGGGTTCAGTGATGGCCTTTATAACGAAGTAGTCGTGGAGGGAATCAAAACGTAACGGACAACGAACAGCATCCCGCTTCTACCGTTAGTTGGAATGTATACTTGCATGACTGGCCAAAGCCACATCAAAAACTGGAAGAATGCCGAAAACGCCAAGCCGCTATACGACTAACCAAGGCCTGCGTTTGTCCGCCTGGGTTAAAAGCGTCAGCGCGGCAACGGCCGTGGTTTTCACTGAGGTCACTGAAGGTCGAATGCGCCCGACGCGCAGATCTGATCATTAGCTGCGTCTGAACGGAGGTCGCTTAAGGTCGAGTGCGCCGCCTTCCCGCCGCTCTGAGCGTCGGCTGCGATTTGCACAGAGGTCACTCAAGGTCGACTGCAGCCCACCCGCAGCTGAGGGCGCCAGCTGTAATTTGCACAGTGGATGCACTGAGGTCAAGTGCGGCGCCCGACCCGCAGCTCTGAGCGTCAGCTGGGTCTGAATCTGATGTGTTTGCGAGGAATGTTATCGATGGTTAAGCCGTCTAAAAGCGCGTCGAGAGGCGTATCGGAAATGAGGAATCTCTGTTGTAAAAGTGCAATTTTCAGGGACGTTTTTCCACTTTCGACAGGGACATCGTCGTTTTCCCCGCCAAGGGAAAACGGCAATGTGAAAGCTGACGCTTCCTTGCATTATCGCTTTTTTACTTGTAAGGAAGGGGCTTACGCCAGCCGAACCGCTTGTTCCGAGCGCGCAATTCTGCTTATAGCGGTGCGCACACAGTGTGAGTAACCATGGGCACACGGGTCCAGACCCGCGGGTCTCCGCGGGTCCGGGTCTGGACCCGCGGTGGATGTGTGGAGCGTCAAAAATGGCAAGATGACCTGTATGCAATTTCTGGACGCTTCCTATGCGAAGCGGCGGAAAAGTGTGCGGAACGACCACGAGCCGGGCAGAACGGGTAGGCGACTCGCACGGCACAACCGTTCATATGTTAGTTCACAAGTTTTGCCATTTTTACTCGTCTTTGCGATATTCATGTAAGAGCCTCGAACGTGTGACAAAACTTGAAGCAACCCCCCCCCCCCGTGGCCTCCGATTGTCGCAAAACAGTAGCAAAACCGCGGAAAACTGAGGAAATTTTGCCCAAAATCGTCAAAAATCAACCAAAAATGCATCAAAATTTGACAAATATGGTAAAGAATGGCGAGTATCCCATAGTGTTCTACGTGTCTTAAAACGTGTAATGGCAGTGTTCCCTCGGCTTACCATATCTGGGAGGCACCCACCATCCGACTACCCAAGGGTCCCCCCTTTGGTTTTTCCCAGAGACGAAGCAGTTTTAAAAAAAGTTTATTTTTTTGTGTCATAAAAGTCTATCCGAGAATGTTCCCCATGCTATAAAACGTCGAGAAAACATGTTTTCCTGGCAAGTCAAACTTGCCTTTTTAAACGGGTTGTTGGCTGTTGCTCTAATTATAGCCCGGGGCCATAATTAGAAGGGGGGCCATAATTATTTTGCTCTGGCCCAAAGGGGGCTATAATTAGAGGGTGGGGGCGGTAATTAGAGGGGGGCTATAATTAGAGGATTTACGGTATTATTGTTCCATGCTGCTATTCCGCGAACAAAAGTGTGGGGCACTCACTGGCCATAGAATGAAGCAAAGATGTAATAGTGGGAAACGGACGAACATAAAATAACGCCGGGACTTCCCTTACATAAGTTTGTACAAGTGGGTAAGCGAAAATAATCCTCATTATCGTAGATCCCGGCGGCGGGCGTTTCTACAGAAGCCTCCGGAATGAAACGGACTATGCTAAAACTAGGTGCGGTAAGATACACACTAGAGAAATTGTCACCCAAGTGGCACTTGTCGAGGTGCGGACGGGTCATCCATCGGCAATAACGAGGGCATGAAAGGGATATCGCTAAGCCCTGGGAAACCGGGCGTCGGATACGATCCCCTTCCGCGGCGAAACCTTCCGCCTTGAGCTGGCTTCCGTAACTAGCTACATGCACCAAAAACGTGTGATTTATGCAAACATCGAGTTTATTCGTTACGTTAATGATCAGCAACTGAACACACTACTATAGTAGACCATAAAACCGGCCACAAGCTTCATTGAGCACGAATTTCTTTTTAGCAAAGACTCCCATGCGCCGTGGCTTATGTGCGACCTGTTCTGTTCGCTGCTCGGTTTTCGGGTGAAGGTCACGATGACCTTTCCGTGGTAAATCACCCAAATATTTGTTTCGTTTCGCCGCAGTGTTCGCTGCTGGTTCTCCCATGGTGGTCGATCTTATTCGCTTCACGAACCATAAACAAATAAAATAATCACCTGATTTACTCGCACGTTCGCACGCGCATTTACCAGGATTGTCGAGCTCGTAGGCGCTATAAAATGCCTCAACCGAGGATTCTCGGGACATATTTTCACCAACCTTTTACGTTCAGTTTTTTATTTGCTTAGGTATTTATGACGCGTGGTTGACGTCCAGCGTGCCGGCCTCCATTAGCTGTTGACCCCACCCGCACCATAGCCCGTTTCGTGCCAGAACGACAAGAGATTTTGCTTTTTCGGGACCGAGAAACGGAGCCTTTTAACTGCACATAAAAAATTCTAGAAAGTACATGTATCGAGCAGGGATGGGGACTCCGAAATAAAACCGAATCCAAATCCGAAGCAAAACCACCGAATTTCCGAATTACCGAATCCGACTCCGAATCCCCATCCCTGGTATCGAGGTGCCCTGGAGGTTACCTAGTCGGTGTGCAAAAGAATCCATTGGATTTCCAAAGACATTGCACTATGATATATTTTTGGTTCCAATGCCAATATTTATCTTTTTTGTTACTTCAACAGCTGATTGGCTCGTGAACTTGATTTGTTAAAGTGGATTTAGCATCACTTCGTTAACATTTTTTTTTAAATTTTCCGTTTCAGCGTGTTTTCTCAGATTTCGACGCGAATGTTGTCCCTTAAAGTATACCCGTGACTCTTTCTGTTTTAGGCGTTTTATAGCAAAATGTCGTCCGTACCAGGCGAAGTTCTCAAGGACATCTTACAACCGCTGAGCCGATGGACTCTCGACGCCGTCCAGATTACTAACAAGCGCTTTCGGCAACTCATCTTCGGGCACATGTCGGACGTTTGCCTGCGCGAGATCTACCATGCGGTCTTCCGAGCACCGAACGAGGGCGAGGCGGGAAGTTGGTTCGTTCGGATCGACGATCCGCCGACACGAGAGCTTTCGAGAGCTGATGAAGACACTACTCGCCTCTCATTGGAATTCCTACAAGCGCTGAGCAGTTCTTGTCTCGAATTCTTGACGCTCCATGGTAAGTATATTAAGCGCATGGGCGAGAGGTCGCCCGTGGGCAAATTGCGAAAGGTCTGCGGGTAAATCTAAGGCTTAGGATGTGCATAGGGTAGGAAACCCTTTCAAAAACACAGGTAACAGCACAATTCTGAATCACATCGCGATTCTTTATGCAGGATAACTACCAGCAAAAGGCTCATGTTTCCTCTCAACGACGATGCGTTCGCTCAAACCGGTACTCGTGTTTAGGGCTCGTCTTCACGCCGGAACTGGTGGCGCTCCTCCTTCAGACGACCATCGAAGCTGGCACGCTCCGCCTTATGGAGGCTAACTGCGCTCAACTGACGTCTTTTCAGTTCCGCGAAGTCCTCCTACACTTCTCGCCGTCTTCTTTGATCCTCGAAGAGTGTCGCCTACGCGAGTGTCAAATTTCGGACGAGTTCGTTCGAGGATTCATCGAGAAACGTGCGCGGTTCTTATCGTTTGACACTACAGTTCCCATGGCCGGCGGTACGTTCTGCGTGACGGACGCCGCAATCGTCGACTTCTGCTCGCAACTAGACGTTGAGACCCGTCGGGAAGGAGATACAGCGATCGCCGAGCTGGAGTTGCACGGGGGCATTTTCACGAAGGGCCTCTTCCAGAGTCTGGTTGATGTAAGCACTAGGCGTCATACGTTGTCCAGTATCAGCCATGCGCAACTTAGTATTGGCCAGGGCCGTATTTAGCGGGACCCTTCCGAAAAATTCTAAACCGCGTTCCTATGAAAATAATACGAAAATGGGTAAAATTTTAACTCGAGGTAAGTATAAAATAGTTAAAATACGCTGTGTAGGCCATTTTCAACGTTACTAAAATCATTTTCAGACCCATTTTCGGCCCATTTTAAGGCTTGTCACAAAGAGAGGGTGCTTACCCTCTTTCCCGCCGATCTTAAAAATCCTTAATATGGCCTTGCTGTAAGCCGGGTTGGAAGCGCATTGATTACCGGATAAATGTCCAACCGGCAGCAACTGTGCCACAATTAACGTTTAGGCAAGTTCCGTCTCCACGCGCACTCAGCCGCTTCGAATCGTCGTGTCCCCCGTGCGCGTCGAGGACGAGGACCTTGGTGATTTCGAGGAGCACCTCTCGTACCGCGATACCGCCTTCGTACGCTACGAGTTCCAACCGGTGGCCGTCTACGAATTCGACATTGAGCAGCAGGGAGCAGCCAGCGCAATGCACCTGAAAATTGAGCTGTGCGGCGACAAGCTCACATTGATCCGTGCTCCGCCTGAGAGCCGCCTATTCGAAGAGGAGGACGAAGAGTCGACGCTCTTTGGTGACGTTCTGTGTGGTTAAGTAACCTCGCCATCCACGAATAAAGTGAGATTTAATGGCGCCTCTTGTGCTATAAGAAGAATAGGGGACAATGGCAACAGGTCAAATGATTTCCAGTTTCCGCTTCAAAGATTCGCCTTCCGCGACAATGGCTTGCGTGCCAAGCGAATCTTGGGAGAAGGACAATAAATAGGTAATTTAGCTACGTCGAAGCGCTTATGGATACCTTGACAAACGTCGCATTTCAATAAGATTGTAATGTGATTTTTCAAGCACACATTTGAATTCACACGTCCTCGGTCTTCACGTTTCCAGCATGAAGATGTTCCCAGCAAAACGGTCAGTTGGCCGCTCAACCACTTAAAGAACAACCTCAAAGAGGATTGCCAAGCTGGCTGAATAGCTAGCATGTTTCATCCCCTTCATACTTCGGAATTTCTTGTTTAACCTTTAGGAATGACGTCCGTTGT
The DNA here is from genome assembly GCA_020875895.1 of Aphelenchus avenae. Classification (NCBI taxonomy): domain Eukaryota; kingdom Metazoa; phylum Nematoda; class Chromadorea; order Rhabditida; family Aphelenchidae; genus Aphelenchus; species Aphelenchus avenae. The sequence continues at coordinate 682,880 of JNEY01000017.1, forward strand.
TTTTAGCACATGTTTTGCTGTACTAAGGAGAATTACGCAGTTTTGATTTGATGCGCAAGCTCTTCCAAACGGTCCAGCCCCGACGCTTGGCCTTAATCTAGAATTATTCGTCGCATAGACTTAATATCGCAGTAAGGCTGATCTCAACACTTGACCTAAATGACATTCTAGGTCTGCCTTCCTCAAACCGCCTCTCATGTGATAACATCTTGAGTACGTCAACTTTAGATTTCGTCATCATGACATTGGCGCCCACTTAAAATTTTTCTCCCGCATAAATACAATCACTTGACTCCCCTGAAGTGAAACCTGTGATAGAAGATATTTTGCAGTTTCACCCTAGACGAGTAAATTTTAAACCCCTCACAATAAGTCTTTAATGATCTTGCGGCAGGTCTGCCTAACGTACACTGGATTGGAGAAAAGGTTTTACCGTATTTGCTCTAAGTTATCCCCTTCTAGTTGTTCCCCCCCCCCCCTCTCTAATGTACCCCTCCCCCCAGAGGTCGATTTCTAATTTGTCCCCCTCCCGGGGATAAATTAGAGACAAGCTAGCGGAAAAAAGGCATGTTGCATCCGCCTTCGTACTTCGGAAGTCTCCTTTTATCTCATAGAATGACTCCATATGTTAGCAGATGATTTTGATGTACTAAAGAGATTTACGGAGTTTTGATGGCGAATATTGTATTTTCTAGAGCGGCCACCTACTTCTAGTGTGCATTAGGGAATCGCTAGGTACGCATGAGTGCTCGCATTAATGCACTCAGCATAGCCTGGTGCATGCGTTTCGTAAAACTTAAATTATGCCCTGGTTGCCGTTTAATCACTCTCCAGCGCTTTAGTTTACTGCGACAGTGATGGTGATGGCTCGAGTACCAGAATACGGGGCGATAACGGGATGAGGTGTTCAAAAACTCCCCTATATTGACAAAGAAATTTGTGGGCTCTAGGCAGTCTAGTAGAGTCTTGCCGCGGTCGAAACCTTACCTTGTTCGAGTCATTCGGTGTGGAAGAACACCACCGGCGAGCAGCACAGCGAAGGCGGCAGCGATGGCGACACTCTCGCTGCTCTCGACAACCTCACCAAAAAGTACAGCATCGTTGGCAGCCGCTTCAGGCGTTTGACGAGATCCTTGGACGCTGGTGCAGGCGCGTGAGAGTTTTCTTGTCGCGTGTCACAAAATGAACGCAAACCGAAGTGGTGGGTTCCGTCGTTGTTGGAACCGAAGCGGTTTAAATGAATTCCAGACAGGTATGGGGGTAGGGCTTGGACGTGTGCAGAGCTGGTTCTTTGTCTGCTTGATCATTGGGAAGTCGTCGTAGTTTGTCTAGTGCTAGGACTTCATTGTTTCCGCCACAATGCTTCACCTCGTCCTATTTGACCCAGCAGAGCTGGGCTTTCGTTTCGTCTGTCATCGGGAAGCGCCTTATTGACGAAAGCGACGAAGCATTTAAAACCGAATTGTACGCCCGACTTCAGCAAGCTGACGTTCTGACAGCCAGTGGACAACAGTGGCCGTCACAGGGACGACATACTTCCTCCGTGCCGTTCCACAGTATGACCATTGGGACACTAACAAGAGGCCGTCTTCATGGACACACAGGGGTCCCAACATGAATTTCGCCGGGTAAGGCGGGTTGTAATGTAAAATCCAGTAAAGAAACATTGCTTCGGCACTCCTTTGGAATTTTCTACATACCGATTTACTGCGATTAGATGGGTCTAAAATGGGCACAACCGGGCAAGCCCCTTGCAGTCCTCGAATTGCCGCATGGAAATGTCGGTCACGGCCGCATGAGCCGGTGAAAGTGACTTGTATTCGGACTGCGCAGAAACGGTTTCTCCTCACGGCGAGGTCCAAGACAAAGAATTCCGAGCGTTCGTGTTTTCACTTGTGGTGGAGATCATCACACAGAGCATGAAGAACGTATTGTATCTTTATACTGGGTGTTAACGAGAAGCATGCTTTCGCGAATTTCCTCTTTTGCGTCAACCATCGGAGCGAGATAGTCGGTACTTCTGGCTTCGACTATTCGGTTCCGATCGTTCAACTAGCGCAGCTGAACAACTAAAGCATTTGGGCATTTGCAAATAAGCCTAAGTTCAGAAACGCCGAGCTCCGTTTGCATTAAGATCGTCGACATAAAATGGAAGCACGGTAGCCAAATTACCGATAAAAATCTCGATTTCCTTGTGAAAGCGCCAGAAAGAGGAATGAAATGCTGAAATAGAACAATATAAAGTAAATTGGCGTAAATTCATGCTGAAAAGCAGAAAGATCTTTTAGAATACTTCCTTTCGCAGACTCTAAAAAGTGTGGAAAAGCCAACAGACGTCTTTATTTAGCGCCGCGTCACGGGGTGATGTGCCCCAATCTCTCACGACTGCGCATCCCGTATCCACTTGTTTTACGTTTTACGTTTACGGGAGCATCCTTTTGCTGCTCCATCGATTGATGCCTAACTTTTTGCGGTTCGACAGACAACAATGTTGAGCCTGGCAAACAGGCAAGTACGCTTTACTTTAGCCGTACGTAGGGGCATTACTAGAAAAATGCGTGCGATTCCCCGTAGGTAGTGGTACAGACGAGTGTTCACGTAAGCCTTAGCGCGACGAGACCGTGGATGGGCTTGGGCTTGGCGGGCCGTACCGTGTCTTTTTCCGTCCCGGTCCCACTAATTGGTGACGTTTCTCACTGCATGGATACGACACGCGACCCGAAAAAAATACCGTTTTCTTGTCGTCCCGTGCCGTTTTAAGTGTAAACGACACGCCATTTTTGGCCTCCGTATGGGACGACAAACGGTACGCGGTGGTCAGTACGGAACGGAAAACGGCATCTGGTTGTATCGGCCAAATGAGATGCGGCCTTGCGTGCTACTTTTTTGTCGTGGTTGGAACTACTCGTCTCACGATACTGAAGGCGACATAATCGCTCGCTTAGGCCAACCGTTACTCGAAAGTCAAACCTCGCAACATTGGACTCGCTGATTTTTTCAACGAAGCGCTATTCAACGCGTCTGCAGCTGGTCATCTTCGCACGTTTGGACTATCCCTGACGATGCGTACCAACAACTTCCCGATCACCCCGCTTGGGCAAATGTCCGTCATGTATAGGGGCAAAAGGCCCGTATACCTCGAAAATGTAAGTAACGACCGCGGGACGTGGAGCGCCGCTGGGGCTTAAATAACTGCTCGTTCCTCAAATCGAAATTTTTGTTCGTTACACGGATATTTTCTTCTGTCTCACAGTTCAAAACAGGTGCAAAGCGACAGACGCGTGAAAGACGGGGCGTACCGTACTTTCCACTAAGTGGAATCACCCTTCGGGTTTTGACTCTAGATCATTTGGTGTTTTTTTAACCTTTTTACTGGTTTTCATATTTAGCCAACCTCATTTTTGACGCTTTCGAAAATCAGCCCAGTCGCCACGGACTAGAGATCTCCGATGGTCCTAGCGATGAAGTTCTTGATGGTCTTCCCTCCAGTCCCGCCGTCTCGTTCGTCGCGTCCGTGCCCCCTTTCGCCGTGTAGCCAACCCGTTTACTAAGACGGTACCCACCCCGTTTCTCCTCGGTAGGCGTTGTTTTTTTAACGCAAAGACGGCTAAAAAACGGAGTACGGTAAAATCTGTTCTTCCGGCGACGGATGTCAAGTTGTTGCCAGCGGTGTGAGTGCGTAAACTGAGTTATGATCAGTAGATTGGCGAAGTCTTTCGAAAGCCTTTCAGGAAAGGGTGAAAAGATAGCGGAAAGAAGGAACTGTTTGAGATGGGGAATTAATGGTTTACTTCTAGGGCATTTTACGACGCAATAGACTGCCCCGAGAGACAGCCAGCCGTTTGAAGGGCACGTCGATCGTAGTGTACGTCGGCTACAACAACAGCAACTCGCACGGTTTGCATGCACGTTTACGGCGTCTACCGAGAACATTTTTGCAGGCAAACTCAAACTTTGGGAACGCTTGTACGAGACCGCGACGGTGCACGTACCGGTCGATTTCGAGGTGGAATCGAATCGGGTGAAGATTAGGACGATCGCTGAGGTCGCCGCCCAAGTGAGCACCGAAGACGGGCGGTCTTTTTTATAGACCGAGCTTTGGGTAGAGTTCATGTGATCGATATGCATCTGTCTAGGCTTTCTAGAGCTATCCTGGACCGACAGTCTTTATCACGGGGTTGGCGTTCGCTAAAACTCAGCCTCACACAGTCATGCAACGCAAGACGCTTAACCGCACGCCGTTCCCGCGCGCAGTCGCCACGACGATCCGTTCGTCACTGGGGTAAGTTCTCTGCTGTAGCAGATTATGATTCGGATGCCCGTTGATAGGCTACATCCCAGAAAACACAAAAGATGCTCTCCTAAAAGAGGGTAATAATCTCGAACGATGGTTTTTAAATCGTGAAAGTCAATTCGCAACTCAAGCGATAACCCTTGTTGATTTTGGAAAAACTCTTGTTACTGGGAAACCCGTGAGCTTACGAATATGATAAGCCACTTTAAAATGCCGTATTTCTTTGAATATAGCCCCTGTGGCTATATTTTTGGGCTGTATTTAAGGGTGGGGCTATATTTTTCAGATGCCCGCCGCAGGCGCCCGCCCAACAAAAAAGGCCTTTCAGTAGCAAAAATTCAAGCAAAAGCTCTGCATTGTTGTACTGCTAACTACCTGTGTTTTGGCTGCCTCTAAGGAACCTCACTGTAGGGCTATATTTTTCGTAAGGTCTCTCAGAGGGGGAGCTATATTTTAGGTGGAGGGCTATAATTAAATAAATACGGTGTGTGGAAAGCTGACCGCATTTAGTCTCGAAACATGTAAAAAACATTTTGCGGGACGTTATGGTATGCGCGTGGGCTGACTAATGCGCTTTTGCTGCCTCATTCGGACATGTGACGCACTGGGGCGTGCTTTGTAAGGCTCTGGCTGGCTGCGCAGACTGAGGCAAGTGCGGCGTAATCCCTAGAGGGTCTTTAAGCTGCTCGAAGCATCAAGTTTATTTTTTACAGCGGGTCTCTGGATTATGCGCTTTAAACAGAGCACTGTTTTCGATGCAATTGCCTAAGCTTGAGCCTCAGTGTTGACGACGATGGTTACATAATGGGACTAACCTGGTAAAACAACGTTACCCTACTAAATGAATTTTTTCGTAATTTCTCCTAGTCCTCCCTTTTGGTTTGAAATTTTACGAAAATTTTATTGGCTCTTCTTACGCCGAAAAGCCGTTGGCTTTGCGGGAGTGGATGCTTCTGCACGCCAGGCACGGTACGACATATCGGTCGGCAACCGTAGAGCTGGTACGGCCATACCAATCGGTACTGCTGTACTATTGGTACGGAATACGGTACGGGTTGGGTCATCCAGTACGGAGTACACCGTACCGTACCGTATTACGGGCCGCATTGCCGTGCTATACGGTGCGAAGTAGGGTACGGGGTGGGCCAGTACGTTACGTAGTACGGTACGGGTGCCAGTTGTCGAGCTTTAGTACTATAAGTGTTGTCTGATACCAAAGCTTGCCGAACCGTCCGTCCGTTTAGGTTTGCGCCGAACGAGCCCCTTACCAACGCGGCAACCTCACCAACTTCATGTTCTATGGTGATTACGACTTCCAATGCGGAAATATCGAGCACAATGTGTTGCTCAATGTGTCCACCTGGGCATTCAAACGATTTGTCGGAGGATCCCAGAAACCACCTTCTGCCGGCTATCGTATTTCGCTATTGCGCTAGCGAGAGCTCCTTCGCGTCGATTCTCGCAAACGAGTTGGACAGAATCAAAGAGGGCTTCAAGTCAGCGAGCAGATCTAAGTAAGTCCGTCGTCGAAAGGCGCATAAAGGTGGAGAGGCTTGGTAGTGACAGACCAGAATTTCACATTGTTTATGGCTTGGCGTGAGTGCTAGCCGGTACAGGGGCAGGGAAGAACAGAATCTAAAACCCGTAAAGGAGTAGTGTCAGTCTGTGCGGACAGTGAACAGACGCGTCTGGTCGTTTTATATCACTTCTGCAAATTTGCATAACAAGCAACTTGCACTGACAGCTTCTGGAAACGTATAAATATGCACAAATCAGACATCAGGCATCAGTCAGCGTTTCCTTCTCATCGCTTCAACCGCTCCTGTTCTCTTCATTGCTCTCAACACAAGTTCGTGCTGGTCCTGTTCTTTTCAGTGCTCTCAACGCAAGTTCATACTGCTCCTCTTCTCTTCAGGGCCCTATACCCAAGTTCATGCTGCTCATGTTCTCTTCAGTGCCCTCAACGCAAGTTCATGATGCTCCTGTTCTCTTCAGAGCCCTCAACGCAAGTTCNCAGCTTCTGGAAACGTATAAATACGCATAAAACACTCATCAGGCATCAGTCAACGTTCCCTTCTCATCGCTTCAATCGCTCCTGGTTCTCTCCAGTGTCTTCAACGCAAGTTCGTGCTGCTACCGTTCTCTTCAGTGCTCTCTACGCAAGTTCATGCTGCTCCTGTTCTCTTCAGGGCTCTCTACCCAAGTTCATGCTGCTCCTGTTCTCTTCAGTGCCCACAACGCAAGTTCGTGCTGCTCCTGTTCTCTTGAAGGCACTCAGCGCAAGTTCGTGCTGCTCCTGTTCTCTTCAGTGCTCTCAACGCAAGTTCATGCTCTCCTTCTCAACCGTTTTCGGCGAGCGCCTTCACCGTACTCTCGAGGATGCCGCATGAACCGCACAAGCCATCTTCGTCTTCAAGCCGGCTAACAGGACGTGCAGGACAACCATACCCATACCCATACAAGCCATAACCTCAAACCTTGAACCAAGACGACTCGGACCCTAAAGCAAGAGCACTCACAGCGTGAAGTAGGATGACTCAGGCCGTAACATTCAGACCGAAGCGGGAGACCTCAGTGCGTAAGAGAGAACACTCACAGCTTGAAGAAAAGATGTCTCAAGTCATAACCTCGGCGCATGAAGCAAGAACACCCAGCGCGTACAGAGAACATTCGCAGACGATACCGGTCTTAACCTCAGAGCTTCAAGCAAGAGAACTCATTTCTTAACAGAGAACATTCACAGCTTAAATAACGATGACTCAGCCCTTAACCTCAGAGAATAAAGCAAGATGACTCAGACCTAAACCTCAAACCTTGAACCAAGACGACTCAGCCCCTAAAGCAAGAGCAATCGCAGCTTGAAGAAGGATGACTCAGGCCTTAACTTCAGAGAATAAAGCAAGAGAACTCGGTGCTGAAGAGAGAACACTCACAGCTTGAAGGAGGATGTCTCAAGCATTAACCTCGGCACTCGAAACAAGAAGACACAGTGCTTACTGGGAATATTCACGGACCACTCAGACCTTAACCATAGAGCTTCAAGCAAAAACTCAATGCTTGAGAGAGAGCTTCACAGCTTGAGCAAGACGATGCAGGCCTTAACCTCTCTTAATTAAATCAAGAGAACTCGGTGATTATGAGAGAACACCCACATTTTGTAGCAGGATGTCTTAACCTCCGCGCTTGAAACAAGAAGCAGCAAACGCTTACTGGAGAGAGCATTCACAGCTTGAAGCACGATGTCTCAGGCCGTAACATCAGAGATTAAAGCAAGACGACTCAGAATTTAACTCGGAGCCTAAATCAAGACGACTCGGACCCTAAAGCGACAGTATTCACAGCTTGAGCAAGACAACTCAGGCCTTAACCTCATAGCAAGAGAACTGCAGTGCTTAAGAGAGAACACTCACATCTTGATGCAAGACTACTCAGACCTTGAATTAGAGGTTGAAGCAAGACGACCAAGACCGTAACTGGGCCGCCGAAGGCGGCCCCACAGCTAGTATGGTACTAAAATAAACTGAATCCAAAACAATAATGCATTTCGGCCCGTAGCAATCGAATACGGAAGCAGGGCTTTGTTTGAATTATGTTGCTTAAAGTCGGCATAAAACCAAGCAAATGTGGAAGCAGATCATGAACCTAGGACAGCTCATTTACTTTTTGCTATTTTTCGGGTGCCGTTCTAGCAAAATTTCGAGCTTGCGAATAACCGCATACGAATAGGCAAAATCTGGCACCACACCTGACACGTACTCTTGAAGGAAGCAAGACATTTCTCCGTAGGTGCCCGATCATCGAATTAGGATTCTTTGTCCGCATGCAGCAGGTGGGGGAGAAGACAAAGGGGAATAAAATGGTTCTTGTTCTCGTCACTAACGAGCATGCGAAGGACTTCCGGAACGAAGAACTGGACAACTACCGTACCTAAAAGCAAGCGCCATCGACAACGGCAACGACAAGGGCGAGCAACGCAAATTCTTGTTGAAGTCCTTTCGATTTCCATCAAATAAGGTAAGGATATTAACCAACCATGCCAACGCTAGATATACGTCTTTCTTTAATCGATAGCCATTTCAGGGATCCACAAAGTACACTAAGTATCTGATCGCGCTCTATTCGACCACCTTCACAGTTGCTCAGCTTCGGGACATCGCCTATGTGCTGTGCTACTCTCGGCAGACTCAGGCGAACCCCACAACCCTGCCTGAGCCAGCCAACCTGGGCTCTCCATCTGCCGGCCCGAGAAAAACAGAAACAGAACAATAAAACAGAACGAAGGTTGCGGCAAAACAGACCCAGGTCGAGCCGGGCAAACAAACAAGCGGATTAAAACGTCTACAGGGACCAGCGTGAAAGAAAACGTCAGCATTAAGCCATGATGATGATGAGCTACGAACCATTAAGTCACTGTTCTATATAAAATTGTCATTTTAGTAATACCGCTGCCTCCCCATCGATGAAAAGATCTTCGTCAACTATCCTAAAGGGGAGAACGTCGGCGGCGCTTTTACTCTTCGCAAAGGCTTCTTCATAGAGTCTCGGATTAGCGGCACGCCGGATGCCATGTCGACTTCGCTAGCAGCGGATTGTAGGTAACAATGGTCCATAGCCCATTGAGGGTATTCCTCGAAAAGACTGATGCACATCGCAGTCTTTTCTCACGATACGTTTATCTTTCGAAAAATAACAGTCGGACGCTATAGCCCTAGAGTGTTGTTCCCGTTTAAACGCATTAGTTTGAGCTTACAGTTACACTATGGATCCGGTGGGCGCCAGCCGAACCGACAAGCCGACTTTGTCGGGTCGTCTGCTCGGGTCAAGACGGTAGCCCACCCCGACCCGACGTTTTTTTTTACTAATTTTGGCCAATTTTTCAACAAAAAAATGCTCTAAAAGATTTCTCTGGGTTTGGCGTCGGCAGACCGCTTTGGGTTAAAATGGCAAATTACATACGCTTTTTGACCGCACAAGCGCCGTTTCTCCATTCCATCTCTCTCACTGACATACCCTTGTCATTGGTTCTTCTCATGTACTCTTCATTTATGCTTTATTTTTAGTTGTTCACATCCCATACCTGTTTAAATTACTCACTTTGCTTGCCGCGGTTCCGGAGTCATTTAAGGCACGCTAAATCCATTTTTGCTGCACGAGCTCAGTACAGGTTTAGCAGCAGCGCTGGTCGCTAGGCACTCAAGATATTACTTAGCCAACAAACAGAGAAAAGACGTCTCTTGAAGCGTTAAGGTGCTGCTGATGTCGGTACGTAGTTTCATAAGCTGAAGGTGGGTGTCCAAAGATGCGGCGTGGATGTCATAAAATAGGTGTCACGTGTGACCAACGTGACCAAGCTGCGTGGGATCGATAATCGGGCTTTTTAATGTCGGAATCGACTCTTAGTCCTCAAGACCGACTCCGCCAGCTCGGATTTTTTTTTGTCGGCCGTGCTCACAACGACAGAATTGTTGCTTCAGTGGTTTTATTCATATCACGTTCAGTTTTATCAGATTCGGTCAAGCAAGATCCGTGAAAGGCCGCTGCCGAATTGCGTACGTTCAAAAAGAAAGCCTTAAAAACTATTTCAAATCCGCTTTTCCCTTTGTTACTAAAGGTTGCAGTCAGCAGAAAATGGACTCATGTAGTCACGCGCGTCTGTAAACACCGTCGTCCAGTGGACATGAGTGTCTGGCGAGTCCTCTTGATAGCGCGTGATGTCTCCACATGGGTCGGCTCACTGGCCCTTAGAATAGTCGTTTTCGTGACATGCCGGTCTGCTAAGTGCCGTTCTAGCGCAAAGTCGTTTGTTCAGCAACCCACGGCATTCAACGGATTTTATCGGCCCGTAAAAAGTCCGGACGCCTTGCCCATGCTATTTCAAATTCATTCCTTTCCGGGAAATTCACCTTTGTAGCTACCTGAATAGATCGACATTGGCCGGTTTACGACACCGGGAGAGTCCGACTGTCTCAACAGGGGCCAATTTGCCAACAAGTAGTTTCCCGAGGTGTTTGTTTGCCGGTCTAATTTCCGCACGGTTTCCCCATTAATTAAAACCCACAAGGAGGACCAGCACCCAGGCATGCACGTTCGAACGTTTAGAACGCAACGTAGAGTTTTCGTTGTGTTTCTTTCACAAGGTTGAACTAATTTTTTTACGTGTACGATGAAAGACACCCCACCCCAGGAAAAATTCGCTCTCGGTTTTTGAAACTCTACTGATAAGCGCTGCCTGTCAATGACCGTGAAATATGTACCCCTTTTAAACGATTTGTTTTTCTTTTCCGCCGCGATTACGGGAAAAGCCGTACTTTTGCGCGCTGCTTTTCCGTTTCACAACTCTTCGCCGTTGCTTCGCGTGAGTTCTGGGCATGAGTCAGCGCCGCCTTCACTATGTTCCCGGTTCAGACTCCGATCCAAGACGTTGTTTGTAGGCGATCACTAATTTTTACTCATTTGGAATGTGTTGCAATCGCCTACGGGAGCCGCGCCAGAAGCGCCCAGGGAGCAAGTTCAGTTAAGCGCCCTTAACGATCACTGACTTGCTGAACTCGATATGTTGGTGCACGTCCCGCAGTTTGTTTACGAGCAAATGTTAAACGCTTCGCTTGAGTGGAGTGGCTTCGCTAGCCGATCGCTAATTCTTACTCAGTCGGGGAATGAGTCATGCCTTCAGCAATGTACAGCCGGCAGGAGGCGCGTCAACACGTCCAACTGACTTGCCAGCGAATAACAAGGCTCACTGACTTTATCGATCCTGCGACGGTGAGCGTGCGCCGCAGTCTGCGTTCGCTTCTGGCTCAATCCGCGACTTACTTACGAGTGAATGTCGGTTTGCATGTCGCATGAGCGTGGCTTAGCTTTCTTAGGCGATCGATTAGTTAGCCCATAGTGTTTTGGAATGCGTCGACAATCTTTTCTCAGGAACTTGGAGAAGTCACGTTTTCGTTAGATATTGGTATTACATAAACACGAGGCAGCTTACGGAATTCTTTCAACAATTAATGACACAGTTCACTCAGCGCAATCGTACCCTACTCACTGAATTCGTCTTTGCTTCTAAATGAAACTTTTCCAAAGTGCTAGGTGCTGTGACTAGGGCCGCAGTCTCGTAAAATATAACGGGTGGCTGTGCGCTAAGGTCTTGGCGCTCTGTCGCCAGCTGTCGCTTTGGGTGCTGTGGAGGGCTATTTGCTGATGACATTTCACGCCGTGCTTCACCTCGTGGCTTTTTCTCTTTAAATGTAATAAGCAAAAATGTACCTTATTTCGGCTGAACTAAAATAACGATGACAATAGTCAGTTAAAGCTAACAAATTCGTGGCTTTCGTGCTAACATTGATCATGCGTCTTGAGGACCAGTTGGCATTGACGTAATGAAGTCTTCACGCTTAAAAACGGTAGTTTAACGAGCATACTCGTACTTTTCAGACTATCCGAAGTTGCAAGAATATTTCCGACTTTCGTCGTCATGTCCTCGGCGGATTCGGCGACCCACCGAGCTTTTCTGCGTGACATCTTCGGCAGAGTCCTCGACGGCAACGGTCTCCCGCCACAGACGGTGATGCAAGCATACACGTCCATCTTTAATTGGGTAAGTTGGTCGGTCATCTTCGTTAGCGTTTCCCAAAACAACTGACGAAGCGAAATATTCAGATCGATAACGGACCGACGCAGCTTCGGCTCGGACTCCCGGACACGGACTACACGCCTGTTTTCGTCAAGGTCTACAACTTCGTCCGTGACAGCATCTCCGAGCACATACATACAAAGGTAGGGAGCGTAAGTGCAGTGCAGGACGCGAAAATGGGCTGTGCAGGACTTTTGGCCGATGACTAACCCGTCGATCATCGCCGCTAGCGGGCTCCTGTAGGTGGCCATGTATATGAGGATGAACGGAGCCCCCTTGTGGACCCTCTCAGTAACAAAAAAAAACATAAAAGCTGCCTAATTTCTGCTTTCCCATGCACAAGGACGTCACTAGGACCCCTCGGGAGGGGGGGGGAACCAAAGAGGGGACCCTTATCTCTTTGTTCGGCGCCAGCCTTCGGCCGGCGCCGAAAAAATGTCTTGCCCCCCCCCTTTGGTACATTTCTGGAGTGTCTGGTTTTGGCCCTTTTCGTGGCTTTAAATGGTGATTTAGCTGCTAATTAACCCTAGTAACCGAGGACGTTGCTAAGACCTATCGGGAGGGGGCGTATCATAGGGGGGACCAAGGTACTTTTTAAGCTGTTTTTCAGATGAAGCGTAGTGGTTTATTGCGCGTCTGTATCGTCTTCAAACCGCATGAATGGGTGGTTATCATCATTAGAACTGTCGGAATCTTGTTCGACTTCGCCGGGCCTTCGGCCCGGTAAGGGGAGGGGCGCCCCCCCCCCCCGCCCCCTAGCTACGTCCTTGCCCATGCATAAAAACCACAAGGTCGGGGTTTCACGAATTTTCCTCACATACTATTTTTAAGGTGCCATTTAGGCGCAGCAAACGAGACACTTGCTGTACGGGATTATGTGAGTATTGGTGATTTCTGTTGCGTTCTTATCACGCGTGACCCGGAGAGGGGGTGGGGACAAAAGGTGGGGACAAAAAAAAGTTGTCCATGGTTCGTCCGATGCAAAAGTGCCACGGCCCGTGTTATGGAAGGCGCCTAAGCGTACCCGCGTTGCAGGTAAACGATGCGGAAGCGCGTGACGTGCCGAGTCTCGCGCCGACGGCTGGAGCTTTGAAGACGATCGACGCAGTCTGTCGCCACTTGCACCGTGAATATCCGGGGTGGCAAAGCCCGGAAGAGATCTCAGCTTTCGCGGTCCGTACATTCCGCGAAGCGGCCCTCGAGAAAATTCAGTCGGATCCGCAGCTACTCAGCGACTGGCTTCAAGGCGGTATCGATGGAGTCCGTCAAGGGATTGAACCAAGGTAAGGATTTCGAATGTGAGCCACCGCAAATAATAGGTTTTTTTCGCTGTTTCGTCCTTGTCCGTCATTGATGGCCGCACACCATGGCATCGACCAGGCCCTCAGGACCAGCTCTTATGATATCTTTTTACCAGCTGGGAACGTCAAGGGTTTAGGATGAAATGATAGGCAGCTCATTAGGCTTAGGCATAGACTTTGGGCGTAGGGTCAGAACATCTCTGCCAAATATGGGATCAGGAAAAGCCTGTCTATGGAAAAGGGCCTTTCAAAATTCGAGCCGTATACGAATGCTGCTAAAGACCAGAGCGAAGTCGAATCCGATGTTAGCGATACCTAAATGACTGAGCGATGAGTGATGGACGCTTACTTCTGGTTTTTGCGGCCGACGGTGGACCTGTCTAAGAGCCTAGACAGGCAGGTTCCGTAGGCGTAGGCTTTAGCAGTTCGTAACGTTTAAGCAACAACTTTGTCAGTCCCTTTTATAGTTTAGGGTCTAGGCCCAATTTACAAAAACTGAAACTTACCGTTCTTAAAGTTACTGAATTTACTAGTATCGAATAGTCCAGAAATTACGTCCCAATGACATATTTCTGGCATTGTATCCCTGGACAACCTGCTGTTCTTTAGCGACGATGTGAAGTCTTACGGCCGACGACTTCTGGACATTTTCGAGCTCTGCCCGGGCGACTACGCGACGTGCGTTTCGATGCCGTTCATTCGCGACGCAGTTGCGCTCTACCACGAAAAGGCGAAGGAGCTGGTGTCCGACGATGCTTTCGAAGCGCGCAAGACGGAGATTCTGGAAATGGAGACCCGTCGGGCCGAGGTGTATTTGCACGAGCCGCATCGTTCCGACTACGTGACCACGATTGGCGAGCTCTTCGGACTCGGGGACGAGAAGTTTCAGCGCCCCTGACACACTCGTTTTGTTGATTCCAGTCTTACGCTCCTCGCTTACTCTTTCTCTTCAGTTGTTCACTTCACGTGCTTAGCCTTAAAGTTACTTCATGTGCTTTCCGCGGTTTCGGAGTCATTAAAGGCATTCGACTGTATTGTTTTGCATAGCATCCTAGCGCATTTCTTCGAATAAAACTCCGAGGCTTTTTTTGTAAATATTTGGCGACGAGTCCGAGTGCCAGAATTGACGGAAGGCGCAGACGATTCCGAATCTAAATAGCCCATTCCCTCATAACCCAGCTCGGATCCCCGCTAAGACGGGTTTGAAGGTACGCGGTGCATGAGAAATACTCTGTCAAAGACGATCAACTCGCATATAGCCTTCGTTCTGCGTAATATGGAAGCGCAGGCCATTAAGAGATGACGCACCGGCCTAAGGAATTTGTTGTCGAACGAGATATACGTACGCGCCTTGAGAGCCTACGAATTAGATCATTGTTTTGCACGAAGTTGTGTCGTAACCATGAGAAATCGGACGAAAATTTTTCGTGAGCAACGAGAAAAGCACAGCGAGAACGGAACAACTAACTTGCTGTTCAATGAGAACAAGCGTTGGGGAATAAGAACGAGGAAAGGGGATAGAACAAGAACAAGGGACTCGAAAAGTGGAACAACGGGGAACCCTGCTTCTAAGGGCCATTCACTCCTGTCGAAGTGCTGGTAGAAGTTGGCAAGGATTTACGAGTAGCCATTACTGAGAAGCTCCTTTTAGACAGGGCACGACGAGCGTAATCACAATAACTCTTGTGATTTCTCTCGTGCTAATTTCTGTGGGGCCTAGGGCGTGCTGTACTCGGAAACAGTGGCCTAAAGGCTAAGAATTGGCACTGTAAAAATTACCTAAGGGGGCCAACGGTTCCTGTGCATTCTTTGGCGAGCCCTACTCGCCACCTGTCGGCAAGTTTCATCTGGAGATCCGTTTTTTTGCACTTTTTTGCTGATATGCTTTGCATGTTCCGCACTTTATATGGATCTGACGCGATCCATCGCGTGTTTACGAGCAAAACGCTATACGCTTCGCTTGCCAGGCTATCGCTAATCATTCAGTCGGAATGATTCACGCGTTCTGCACAATACAGACTGCGGAGCCGGACAGCGACAGCGGCCGCGTAACACGTTCAGCTGGTGTCCTAGCAAATAACGAATAACAACGCTGGCTGCCTTTATCTATCCTTCGACGCTAAGCGGCCCCGCAGTTGGTGTTCGCGTCCGGCGCCATCCGCGGCTTGTTTACGGCAAAATGTTGGCTTACACTCGTCTGAGCTTGGGTTGGGTTTCAGGCGATTGCTACCTAATTCTAACTATTTGGAATGTTTTGGCATCGTTTCTCGGGAACTCTGAGAGGTCAACTTCACGTAGGATTTCACGAGATCGCGAACGGGGACGGTGAGAGACGCAGTGACCAGTCGGCATTTCAAAGGATATTACCGGGAACAACTCGCGCACACGTGTGTTGAGAATTTTGTTGGTCAGAAGTCACAATTTTGTCTCACATCTTCCTTGCTCCTTGGCGGAGCCAACGAGCACGGATTTCCGACGGTTCGGACGGACCGCAGCCGTTTATCTTCGCGGCAAGCATTTCGAGAAGCAACTGACGGACGGAAGCGGGCGGAACGGCCGAAGGAAGGTCGGATAAATATCTCGTGTTTTCGGTCTTATTTTGAGTGTTGGAGAGTTCCTTCGAGTACCTGCCGTTCGAATGTGATAGAAGGTCAACACCGGAATAAAGAGCTTGCTGCTAGACCCATTCGCTACACTAGGATTCTAGTTACAACTTGCTCTCCCATTACCTACGCTAGAATGCCTAACAACGTGCATAATCCTGTTCGTTACAAGGGCTGGGTTTGTCGGTCGCCATAAAGTTGTACTATCGGTTCGCGTTTGGTATCGTTCGATAGGTCGTCAAAAGTTACGTAAAGTATGTCTTTATCGGGGTCGGTTGGCTACAAAAAAGTTATTGTTTCAAAATTCCAACACATAGTCCTCCTACCATGCGGTAGCGAGCGCTGCGCACTCATGGGCATAGCGGGTAAAAGCCCCATACGGGTTTTTAACGCAATAAAAAACGTCATTGTTCTGGGAGCGTATCTTGCTCCCATTCAAAAGTGGCTCAGAAAAATGTGGGAAAACACGGAAGAAGGCAAAAAAAAAACATGTGCAACACATAGGCTGTTACTGAGTTCCAAAATATCGGTACCGAAATAGTGCTTAGCCTTGAGCGGCGATCCTTGCGTCAAAAACCAACTTGAACCGGTTTTGTGCCGGAGCTACGTGCACCAAAAATGTGCGTTAAATGTCCGAGCACGTATAGGACATCATCAAGCGTCACTGAGCGTTGACCAACTGGAAAAATTGAACACTTTCCCAGCTACCAGCGCTTTAGCGTTTCTGACTTTGAAACCGTTCACTGCACGTTTCCAGATTCCTCGATTCTGCAAGTCCCACGGTCCTCGTCCATTCAGCGCTCTGCTCTCAGTAGCGCCTAGTGCGCGGTCTTGTGGTCAAAGGTGTCGCGTCATGCACTTAGCAATTTTATAAGTTTGCCGCCTTGACTATGAAGAGGCTTTGCGTTTCTAGTTCCTATTTTGGTCAGGAAATTGCCTATTGGATTGCCGGTTTTTTTATGATGTCCATTCTTTTGCAAGAGGATAGAAGAACGTTTCTTGGGAAAGACTTCCATGCACCGCGGCTTATGGGCGACATGCCCTATTTGCTCCTCGCTAAAAGGGTGAAAGTCGTGATGACCTTTTCATGGTCAATGACCCAACGTTTCGTATAGCCGCACGGTTTGCGCAGGTTCTCTCACGATGATCGAACTTACTGGTTTTCCCTCGTAAAAATACGATCGGAATAAACCGCGTGTTTCTTTAGTCCGGTCATTCCCAGGCCTGCCGAGCTCACAAAACGCTATAAAAGGCCTCAATATTGTCTTCTCGGACCATATTTGCTTTCACATTCGACTGTTTTACTTGCCCTATACGTGCACCCTACGACTGTTGCAAGAACCATGCTGCGCGAGCTCATGTTCGAATCGCTTCGCTGGTGCACTCGCGACGAGCTCGAGAGCATGCAGATGAGTTGCCGTATGCTGCGCAAGATGATCGTTTCCGGCTCAGGAGTGCTGCCACTTCGCACTCTGGAACGTGTAGATGTGGTACGTTTGAGAGCTTTTAGCGGTTGTAGTTAGCAGCACGATGTGTGCTGCTATCAGCTTTTGGGATTTGGGATCAGCTTTCCGCTAATATTCAAAATTTGTATCGTACAACAGAATGAGTTAGGGTTTCAAACGGGTTCCCGTGTTTCGAGTTCCAGTGCTCTGGGTCAGGTGTGTGCCTCCCCGGTTCTGGTTCCGAACGTTCGGGTCCCGGCTAAGGTGCCATTTAATGTAACGGTCCGTTGTTTTGGGACCAAGGACGTAGCTAGGGGGCAAGCAGAGTTGGGGGTTTCTGAAAATCCAGTCGAGAGTGAGACTGCGAAAACCACCCGAGACCTTGATCACCAAAATGCACCGAGAAAACCGAGACGGAGACTCGGTAACAGCCCTGGACAGAATACTGGTTCTGGAATCATAAACGAGCCTCCCCAATGCTCCATGGTCAAAAACAGGGATGACCTAAAACGCCCTTAAGCCGTTAGATCGAAGACCTAAATAGCCGGAACCGTTACACATCCGGGCCATGATGACAATGTCGCATTTTGTCTTCCCTCAAAGCAACTTGCACGACGGTATTTCAGCAGGCACATTTTAGGCCTACAGTCTGCGAGACAAGTTCCAGATCGAAGTAATCGAGGATGATTTCTATCCGGTTGGTTACTTCAGAGCCTCGGTGGATGACGACGACTTTGAAGCAATGCTCCAGCGGCTCAACCACACCTTCATCAAGAAGTTTTACTTCGGCCTCGTCCGCAACGCGTTCTTGCGGCACTTTATGGAGAACGTACAGCGCCTGGGCATCGCGGTGGAGCACATTAAGTTTGAACGTATGTGATTAATTCCTGTCTTTCGTAGCGTGAAGGTCTCCCTGTATGAAAGAGTCGCATTTAGTGCCCTATAACTCACCGACCGAAGATTACACGCTGGGGCACTCCATCGTCAAGTTGCTTCAGCCTCGGGCTTACGACGGCCTCGCGTCGTCGTCGGCGTCGAGCAACAATGGCGCGATAATGCGTTGGATTTAACCTGCCCTGCAATCTCTCATAGTTTGCAGGGTTCCGCATACTTTGCTCTCCTTCGATTGTCTCAAGTGCTGTCGTTATCGTTGTCCAATACCGTTCGTGAAATCTGTTTCTTGCTGCAATAAAACACAAGCTGGACGACTAATGAAAAGGTTTGCCGGCAACACGATCTCATCACCAAAGATCTGCTGTCATGATGCATACCATGCGAAGCAGTGCCGCAGGGATCCAGTGTGAAACTTACGCCAAGCAACGCATGTTTCATAACGAATTCGCGGTTCACTATACCGGAACAATTCACCTACAGACTGAGCCGCGATGCGCGTTTAGCAAATCTTTTTCGCAAACTCTTTTGAAACTTGCCTACTTGATTTTGAAGCGGTCGTGAGATTCCTCTTTTTGTCCTGAAACTGCGAGTCAGCTCGCTTGTATACTGTTTGCTGCCCATTCTCGTGCAAGAGCATACAACAAATGACTTCAGAAAGATGGTTCGTAACGTATGAGTACAATACTGCTACCGTTAAACTCCTATTGGCGCCCTCTCCCCCTACTGCATTCCCCGAGCCCACAACTGACGGTGGTCGCAGCCTAGGAAACGTAGTCGTGGCTGCCTGGCACGACGACAAATGGTAGATCCTGCAACCCTTCCGGCTACAAGTTCTTTGTGCAGTTCGTTAAGGTAAGGGTACAAGGTTTGTCGATAGTAAAAAAATACAAATTTTAAAGTTGAAACTTCCACAACTCAGAGATCGTCACTTGCGAAACCTACCATATTTAAAGAGAAAATTTAAGAAAAAGCAGAGAAAATTAGCTCTGGTGGCGCCTGCTGGGCGGGCTGGATATCATGTTTCGACGCACGTCGATACTCAGGTTAACAAAGTCCTCCCTCGTCTGTGAACACTGTTCTGACCACCGTTTCCACATGTTAGACTGCGTTTTTCCCGTAGCCAGAAATTTAGCCGGTTTGCCACGAAATTCAATGCTTCTATTCAAGTCGACATGGTTTCCTACTTGTTCTTATCTTCAAAATTTTATATTGTTACATTCATTGTTGGACATGATCATGCGGCGAATTCGGAAATTTACCAAGTCAACATAAATTTGCTAAATTTTTTTAATCTTTTTTACTCCAGTTTGAGGAATGACGTAGAATATACCGTAAAAGTCCTAATATAAGAGCGGCTCTTATATTTTTTCAAGGGGTCTGGAAGTGCTCTTATATTAGAGATGCTCTTATATTAGAGACGTTCTTATATAATTTCGTGCCTGGGGTAACGATCAACTATGTTTATTAGCACAACATAATATGCAAAATTCGTTTTTTAATATCGCTATCATCACTAAAATTATGATTTTCGTCATGGGATCCCGAGTCCTCTTCGCCCGGCGCCGCTCGTTCGTCTTCCACGACTTCGACGTCGCTCAGGCGTCTGATGTTGTCCTGGTCAGGAGCTTCGATTTGGAATCCGGGAGGACTTCCGCTAGCTTCTGCGCGTATTCTGCCTTACGTGCTTTGCTCAGCTCGTACAGTCTGTTTGGAACCCCACTGCCTTCCTTCAGGCAGTGTATGAGTGGTTATCTGCGCCGCCGATAGCGCCGATACCGCATGCTTTGAAGGAGTTGATCACGTTGTTCTTGGTGACTCCATCGTAGCAGGCCTCGAGCACCCATTCGAGGTACAGCTCGGGCGGCGGCGGCTTCGGTTTACCAGCGGCGGTAATCTCGTGCTCGCCGTCTAGCATCCGCTGGTCGTAGAGTGCTTGGAACTTGGCCTTAAAAGGCTTGTTCCAGCTGACGTCAGCTGGCGTTCTTCCACCTTTCATACAAAGCGCTCTTATATTAGAGACGCTCTTATGCAACTTGCAGGCTTTCAAAAGTGCTCTTATATTAGAGACGCTCTTATATTAGAGCCGCTCTTATATTAGGACTTTTACGGTATCACGTTTAAAGGTGCATACGAATCCTGGTATCCGCCTTAAGCGACGGTACCGTGAAAGCAAATCAGTGAACTGATTAAATCGTCTTCGCTCGGTTCGATGATCTAGAAAAGTCTGGAGCCCCTAGCTTACCGGCCAACGTTCGAAGCAGGTTTGGGCTGACGGCCCCTCGTGTTCGGAGCCGAATTCGATTCCAAAACTTGAACCCGATGCAACAAATGAGTGATATCCGATGCCAATTCCGCTTCTGTTACGTACCGGCAATAATTGCCTTCGCAGAACGCGAAGAGAAGCGTTGGGCTTTAAGGATCTCCTATAAGTGTCGCCAGGGCGAATTTCCCTGAATTTGACAATACGTGTGACTAGCCGCGCACAAACGCCAAGGAAGGTTCGCGCTCGCCCCGTACAACGGGCCTAACAGTCGTGCTGGCCCCAGGGGCATTGAGACACGACTAGGTCCGTGATGCCTGCTGAGCCGCAAACGAATGTGTTCGCCTTTAACAACGGCATTTCTATGCAATTGTTCGTCAGTAAGTATTTTTGTGTCGCTTGTTAGCATCGACCATGCTCTTAGAAGCACCAACGATTTGGGACGAGTCCATCATTTTTTGTGCCAACTCCAGGTTGGGCCATTAATCGCGCACAATGATTACTTTGCAGACGGCTGTAGGTCCATAGGAGACCCACTTTTTGTATGCACACGTTTCTTTCTCAAGGCGTACGATCAATTTTCTTCCCCAGTCAATTGTGGACCAATGGTACGTTTCGCAACGTAGTGAGTCATTGAGTCATACGTGCGCCTCGAACGGCCAGCTTCCAGAACACATGTTTATTGAACACTATTCTTTCAGTGAGGTCGTTCCACACCGGCTGAGAAATTTTGGGTGCGGGAACGCTAGTGACGTGCGATGGTCCGTCATTTCCGTGGATCGATAGTTCCTCAAGTCGAATTGCTTTGCTATCATCGCTCAGCTAGTAGCTTCTCCGAAATTGAAGCTGAGGTTGCGCATCATTCGTTTCTATTTTGGAAGACCCCACATATTTCTGTTTCCGCCTAAACGATTATCAAGACATATCCGAGAAGCTTAATTTTGAATGAATCGTCGTGGAATACTTATCGGAATCGATGATGACGTGGCTTACGCATTCGCTGGCACGTTAGTAAGGGTCGGTATTTTAGGTCTCAACGATGTCATCGGAACTTAACGCACGCGCTATCAATCTGATCCTGGCCTTGGCTGAAGAGGACAATTGGCAGAGAACCGCAGCCATCACCGAAATTGGTCACCGTCTGAGAACCGAAGACGAAAAGCTGTGCGACGACCTACACATGATATACCTTGAGGAAGTGGCTCAAAATGTGAGTACTCACTGAAACGTGCGATCACTATGAGCCGCTTTCCTGTGAAATCAGGGGTGGGATGGTCAAAGAACATGATGGGGAAAGTCAAATATTGGGGCCACCTGATGAGAGCTGCTACTTTAATATGGGGGGGGGGGTACCTAGTACTTAAAGCAGTTTTGAGCCTTTTCACTGCCTGCTTCGCACATTCCCCTTTTACCTCACCAGATTCTAATCGAAATGAACGACGGTTTCAGGGTCATGGATTCCTGAAGCGTCGCCTACTTCTACAGAACGGCCTGAAAGAGAATGACGTGCGAGACATCTTCGCGCATGGCGAGCCGCTCGTCTTCGACAAAGAGGACTTTCCGCGACTGATTGTGCCGAAGATCGTGGAGGTATGTCGGGGTTAAGTGGGGCGCGACCTAATATTGGCAATGTAGTTTTCAAAATGCGGATTTTTAGCCCCAGGAAAGGGTATAAGACAACGCTAAGTTTTCCGTTGTGCACTATTTCCATCCGCACGTTCGATCCCTTAATGAGCATTAGACGTCATGACCATGGAAGCTATGTCTATGGCAACGCTGCGCAATGGATCTTCTAGTGGTGGCCCGGTCCAGCCGACGGCCTTCAGTCGGGGTCGTGACTTACGTTTTGACCAGGCCGAAAATTCCTGCGGTCCCCGCTTTCCTAATTTTCCGCAGGTCTAATTTTTATTTACATACATATTTCTTTTTTTTTGTAGTTTGTTTAGCATATGAATCCTCGAATCTTGTCATCTAAAATATGCTGCCAGACGCGCCCGTAGCGATTGTTTGGAATACCCGGGAAGATAGGTACAATTATTCAAACGTAAGCGTGAATAGCGTCAAATTCTTTTAGACTTGTTTCGTTCCGATTTCCGGATATTTTAGGGGCTATAACACCACGTATAGTTTTCTAACATTCCTGAAGTATATCTAAACGGTCTCTGGCAATCTTTAAAGCCTTCACAAACGCGAAAAACCTTGTCCTGTTTTCTTGCTGAGATCTGGCGCCCGAGTTTACAGGCATTCCAACACGTCACGGCGGAGCCGTCGTTCCTCAACGTCACTGTATCGGCGGTTACGACGATTGAATGCGCAAAACAGATGGCGGCCAGCATCGATCATCTGGCGGAGATTTGGCAGGATGCTTACGACACATATCTACCGTGCGATGCGTGCAGGATGGTTGAAAAGAAGCGGACGCAGTAAGTCGTGCTTCATGATAATGTTGGACTTTGTCAAAATTTGAGAAACTTTCTTACAAGAAAGCGCCGCGGTAGGCAATACTGAACTTATTTTTGAATTCAAGTACCTCGATTTCGGAGAGAAAAATCGGCTAGTATTAGTAGATTGCGGTTCACTTCAGTTCAGTCACTGTCCAACTTAAACTTTGGTCCGAATCCATCCTCTATCTTAATTTGGTTATTTCAGTTCGACTCACTTCAGGGGCGGATGGCACCGTCGTGTGCCGTGGACGCCGTCGGTGAGTTCGGTGGCGGACGCTGTGGAAAAGTTCCACGTTCCTTCAAAGTACTTCGGCAAGCAGCTCGATGTGGAGCTCTACTTCGCTGTTGGAGATCCACAAAAGGACAGAGGCAGCGACGTGCCCGCTCGTCCTCCTACTGCTCCGAAAGAAGAGTGAGGCGTGTGACTGGACTGCACCCATTAGCACTCTGCATTTAGCAAGGCTGGACTTCTCAAACTGGTCATTCGCCTCGTCGACGGAGTATGCAGGGGTTCCACAAAAGCAGTGGCTCGCAAGAGGTGCGTACCGCATTTGCTCTGTCGACCTCCGTAGTTGCTGTCCCCCTACAGTGTCCGCCGCCCAGCTCCAGAGGTCTACCGGAATATTAGCCCTGTCTCTTTGTGTATTTGCATCTCCCTCACCATCTCCGCTCAAAATATATCTTGCCCTTTAACGGTTCGTGTAACCCAATTGACCGGCATTACGCAGGTTCAGGTGTCACTCTTTCAGCAAGTCGATCCGTCTGATTTCGGACTTCGCATTGGAGGTCTACGGCTTCCTTGACCGACCGGAGGTTGGCAGTTCCCTCGTCGCTAACCGAAGTCTGCATGAGCAGATCTTCAGGCTCCGTCACCTGCTACCAGTGCACCATTTAATGTGCGAATTCGAGAAGGAGCAGATTACACCGAAAATGGACTACGTACGTTTCCGCTCACTTAAGTCAATTGTTCAGTGACTGTGGCAGTTAAACACTAGTGATGAGCCTTGTGCTAGCTTGTCGCTGTGTCTTCGTTACGATTTTTCCTTAGTTTCTGTTTTTAGCATTAACGAACGTGAAGTTTCCAGAGCACTGGTGATTACAAACCTGAGCCGCCCGAAGACTACTGGCTGAGACTGCACCACTTCCGACGCGACCTTCCGTACAGCGACGTTCGTCGCTTCAAGATTCCTCCAACCGCAGAACTTGAGTCGACTGCCGCCGACTGCGCTCGGATCCTTCGCTGCCTGAGTAACAGCCATGTGGCGGACTTCAAGGCTCCACCCAAAGAGCCGTGTTTCACCATCAAGATGCTGGCTGCACTCGTGAACCGCAACTTCTCGTTGGAGCGCCTGCGACTTCGCGCCTTTAACGACCCGCTGACCGACTACCGTTCGCTGGATGCGGTCTTCGGCGGTGGAATGCGGCTGGCAGCATTCAACCTCTGGATCCACGAGGACTGCTTTCATCATCTCGTCAAAACAACCGACTTTTTCCGCATGCCGGCAATGCAGCGGATTTCGGAGTTCAAGCTTCTGTTGGTATGTTTCCCTGTTATGTATGGTTCTTTTCGTAGCTTTCGGCTGGGGGGAATACGCCGAAAATTTTATTTTGCGGTGCCTACGGAAATAATAAACAATGGTAAATAATTTGCAAGCCTGACCAATTAATGCTTAAAAAGCGCTGAAAGGGCCAAAGAATTCGGTAGCAAACGAGCTTAATTTTGGGCACTTGGGGCAACGCATAACGGCTGCCCTTGATCATGTTAAACAGCCGAAAGTCTATTCGATTTTTTCGGTTCTTTGTTTCCTCCTGTGAGTTTGTGAAATGAGGTGGCTTGCAGTCGTCATTTGGTGCCCAAACAACGAGCCGCAACCGATAGGTTTATGAGTGACTGTGGATGTGCGCTTTATCAAGGTGAATCGTTCTCTCGAGCTTGCTGCCCGTTTTTGGCGTGTGCATGCGTTACGTTTTGCATTTTGTGTGCAAAGTACAGAAACGCCCTTGCTCAGTATCGTTTTTCTCCGATTACTTTCGTCTGAGGAGCTATTTTTCGAAGACCAGTTTAAATTATTTCAAAATGTCATTATTTTTTGTTGTTGCCCGTACGACTGTCTCTTATATGCTTGCTTTCGTGTCATCCATTCTAAGGAACCTTCAGATTTCCTTTGTCGCGTTGTCCCGAGGATGTCCGCGAGATTCTAACGCTTCACTGTTGTGCTTGAAAACTGCTAAACACTGCTTTCAGCGAAGATGAACACTACAGTTGTGGTTCCAGAGACATTCTGCATCGGCTACATAATCGGACACGACGGACGGACGATCCGCAACATCGCAGAGAGGACCAAGACGAAAATCCGATGGCCGAACAAGTCGAATCCAGCCGACAGAAAGTTCACGGTAAGCGACTAATGTGTCACTCAGAACATTGTCGAGTCTGTTCGGAATTCGGAAGACATTTTTTTCATAATTCGTGATGGGAAAACAGTCGGAATTCCGGATCCGGATTGGGCACTTTGCGTTTCTGAATTCGAATAAATCTTACGCACGGCACTTTGTGTACGTGGCCATACTTCTCCGTTTCAGGTATACGGATACGGAAGTCACGCCGCAACGGATGTCGACAAGGCCGTCGACGAGATTCTGCGGCTGGTGAACGGGCCCTTGGCCAGCATGGAACTGCCTATCTGGAGAAGAAACAGCTCATCTTGTAGTCGCCGCGCGACAGCGATACCGAAAGGCAAGCGGCTCCGGCTGCCCAGCAAAAGGTTGGCTATAAATGCGTTAGCTTCTCGTGGAATACGTGAAGACTCGCACCATGATCATGTCCTTTATCATCAGTTCCTAGACAAGTCTAGTCTTAACTTGAAGTGCCCGAAAATACACACGATTCTAGGAACAGAGCCACATGAGAAGGGGTTATTTCTTTGCACATATTGGGGAGCGGGGGGGNCATTTTGACCCCTTTTAGGGGTCCACCCCCCCTGGTCCCGACCTCCACCCCCCCCTATCCTGAAATCCTGCCTACGGCCCTGGTATGGTCTTTATCAAAAATGTGATTCCAAAACGATCCAAATGTCATGACGGCACTGAGACGCTTTTAGAATGTAATATCCAGGCCAAAAAATGCGTGACGTTTTCCCTGGAAGAACCCAAAGACCAAGGGTTCATTTACCCATGAGCTTTCGGTCAGAACTTACGATACGATACGATATTACGACTTTCAAACGTTTCGGTACTTCTTAATCCAGGCATCGGTATTAAGTTCAATAGGGAATCGACAAAGCAACGTCGGCCGAAAATGTGCTTTCGCTACGGATTACCTTGTTTTGCTAAGGTTCATCATGCACGACCAAATAAACTTCCCACAACGTCGATCGGAGCGCGCAGTTATTACCGCATAATGGAACTAAAAAAGCCGAATAATCTGAGAGCCGTTTTAGATTGGTTGATCAGCGACAAATTTCCTTCGTCGCATTTGACGGGTCGGCTGCGCGAAAGCGGACCTTTCCGGGCTCGTATGTGCTACACCCCAGTACGGCAGTTTTGCCGTGACGTATGACGGAATTTTGGACTACTGCTTCTCATCGGATCTTGGAGCCCTTGGTAGTCGAGAGCGCACCCTGTGGATCCAGGAAAGGGTGCCCATCGGCCCGACCTTCTTCAAGAAATACGTCCAGGTACGCTCGCTGGCAAAACATCCCCAGACTCAAAGGCTCGTCTGCTTCATGTTTATAGTATTTCCTTAAGATACTCTGGGCATTCGGAAGTGAGCACTATATTTCCCCAAAAAGTACTTCGAAGCATGAGAGATGTACTACCCTTGCTCTCCTCAAATAGTACCCCTCTCTTTCATAGGGACTCTCGCTCTACCCTCTGCCTCACAAAATACCCGCTTCCCTCTATGGGAAGTTGGAAAATAGGACTTCTGCCCCGCAAATGCTACCTCGCTCCCGTGTAAAAAGGTTCAATACGGATAAGTTTTCGAAAAGTAAAAGGGAAAGCGCCGTCAAAAGTCTGCTTCTAGCTATGTTCACTGAAAATCGGGTGGTTTTGCTGTAAAGTTGAGGCAGTTCGCTGCACATTGCCCTTACGTTACTGTCATCTTTAGATCACATTCCCAATCACTAACGATTATGTTAATCCTCGCAGCAGACTGCTAGTGCGCCGCGGACACGAGGACGACGCAGCGTTCTTTTATTGACATTCTGCATTTTTATGGAACTTGGTCTTTCGCTTGACTTGCAGAACTGTCACATCGTATTCTGTGTTCATCGCTTACTGTTGTTTAAGTAAAATGAGAAGGGACTCGGAGCGTCTTCAGAAAAAAGTTCGTTGCCTACCATACACGTGAAAAGTATCCCGAATGCGTGCATAAGCATACAGCAAGTGGCGTCAACAAGTGCTTGTATTTTGATCAAGGAGCTGCTGTTCAAGCAATTGCGTGCCCTGCTAGCTCGACGGCAGATCATAGTGAACCGTGCAATCACGTATCTTTAATGAGGGCGACTGTCCCGCAAAGAGTTGGGGAGCTTCCAGAAAATGTGTATTGATTACAGGGGGGGGGGATGGAACCCCAACCAAAATCAGTGCAAAAATTGATTACACCCCGTTGAAGGGGGGGGGGGGGTCAAAAATGGCGATGTAATGATTACACATTTTCTGGAAGCTCCCTTGCGAGAGAAACATAGAGATATTAGGGATAAACATATGAAGCACATAATGTTACATCTTTCACAGGCTAGTATTGACTTGGCTAGTCTAATCAGGCAAACGTTCAAAAGACACATAGCAGTTTCTCGCGAACTGAGCTATCGTTGTGTTCCACTGGCGTGATAGCAATTTGCAATAGCGGATGTTGTACGAGAAGGTACAGCTCACTGCAGAACCGGGTAAAAAAAGCCCTTTTCGTTCCGTGCTAGTAATGAACGTTAGGGACCAGGAACGGCCCCGTTTTCTGCTCTTAATTTCGGCGCGAAAAATTTGTCTTTAATGCAAAAAAAGTTTCCCTTTTTGTGGTTTGCGGCTAAAGTAAAACTAAGTGAGCTCGAACACAGGCTTTGTCATTCGTCGCGCCCCGCTCTGAAAGGTTCCGGCGAGTAGGTACAAGGTACAAGAGTAGGTGCAAGAACGGCTACCGGTCCCGTTCCCGTGTTTTTATCGTTTTTCGCCAGTTCTAGCCTGCTTTGAGCCTCAATGCCAGCTACGTTCAGGAAAACAGCATCGGCTTCCACGTCATGAACGACTATTTCTATGTACAAAGGGTCCAGACGCGCTGAAAAATGCAACATTCAGCTCTGCTTGGGACGTGTAAGGAATTAATGTTTTTTGTATGGGGCCGTCTGAACGACTATGTTTCGGAAAACCGCACGTTTCAGCTGGTCCTTCGGAGTTCTCTTTGTACGAAGTATTCTCGGCCGGCGAGATGTCATACAAAAACCGGCAAAAAAAACATTCTAGCGCACGTGCTAGAACGGAATCGACAAGAGCAACCAGCACTGTCTCTTGCTGACGGGGCGCGACGGGGGGGGGGAGCTAAAACCAAATGGTCCACAGCCTTTTTGTGTTTCCCCCCTCCGATAAGCGCAAAGATTCATTCGAAGATCCGTTTAGGTAGGCACCGGATAAGGTTAAATGCTTAATCTCAGGATCGCGTGGTTACTTTAGGGTTAGTAGGTCCTTAGAACTGTAGTAAATGGGAGCTGAGTTGGCGGGACTCATCTCTCATTTACTACATGAGGGCTTGTCGGGAGTCAGGTCTTTATACCGGCTCCTCCTGCGTAGGCAATCAGTGGCAGGCAAGTATGAACTCTTTCACCCACATCACACTTCCATGCAACCGGCGGAAAGGCGAGAAGCGTTGCGGTCAACGCGTGGAGTGCGAGGTGGCATGTACTGGGTGCGTAATGGGTGAATGGGTCCGCACGTCGGTCGGTGAGGGACGTTCGTCCGCTGAGAGCGACCAGCATTTCATCATGAATGCGTACCTAAAAGCACACGTAGGTCACCCCAGCAAAACCTGGTTCTTACATGTGAGCAGGGCATAACAGCGGTTGTTCTATGCGGTTTAAGACGGCATAAGACGTCTTCCTGACTTAGTTCGCCGTATCGCATCTCGCCATCCGAGGTTGCTTCGTAGAGTAGCACACCGAAGGACCAACTAGATAGTCACAGAATGCCTACTTCGGAAGCGTTAAACGTACACGTCCGGTTTCGCGCTATACGTGGCTCTCTGTAACGACTCAGGAGCCATCCATCGAACGGGCAGCTTCGCGTCACGCTTGCTTAAGTAGACGTCGTCGTGCGTGCACCGGCATAGACCGGAAAACGGACATTTTCGCGTCGAGGACAGCGGTAAGAAGTATGTTTCTGGCGGCTAAGTCTCGTTGTTCCGTAGAGTGGAACAGAACTGGAACAGAACAACGGTTTTCTGGCTTCAAGCTAACAGAACAAGAACAAGAACAAAAGGTTTCTTTTTCGTTGTTCCTTGATTTGTTCCACTTATCGTATTTTGCACCGTTTCTTTGGCGGCTTTTTCCGGACGACGACCCCTAATCGCCACCGTGTCGAGTAGCAGCTTTTTTCTCGTTAGGGACAAGTACAAAAACAAGTGGAACTGGAACAAGGGCATTCGGCGTCGACGTATCCGACTAAGTTGACAATATGCGCATGACTGCCAAGCTCCTTCATCGGGTCCATCTCTTCATGCATGTCATGCCTAAACCGGCATTCAAATGTTGTACATGTTCGCTGCCGCATGCTTACTTCATTTCTTCGCTCGAACATCTGGCAACTTTTATACCGTATTTTCTCTAATAAACACCCCCTGCCCTCTATTAGACCCCCCCCCCACCTAATAGACCCCCCCCCCTCCCCAAAAATTCACAGCTGGGCTGGGGCAACCGTTACTTCCAAACTAGGGCCATATTTGAATAGATAACGACGAACCAAGTACCTATTTTAAAACGAAGAGAGAGTTCTGCGGACGCAAAAGAAAAAAGTTACGAGCGTTTAAAATTTTAAAATTTTCCGAAATTCATCAATTTAGAATTAGACCCCCCGGGGGGTTTATTAGAGAAAATACGGTAACAACTTTTGCCTTACGATTCGCTGCGCTGAGTTTTTTCTCAAGTGACTCCTTGACTTCGACGAGGAAAACTTTAACGAACGCGCCGGAACCGATTTCCCGAGCGGTTAAAAATCTGAAAACTTTAACTGATCATCGAGAACGTACTTCGGATGGTCCGCAGCTTTTCTACGATGCCTATAACAACAGTAACCAATTAAGGAAACGAAGCAGAGAGAAACGAATGTAGCGACGACTATCAGTACCATCAGATCAGCGCAGCGTCAAAAATCAACGCCATCGCCATATTGCACGGCAATTCCGGACCTTGGCGTAGATGAACGGCGTGTCTCGAAATGGACTCGAATTTGTCTGAACTTCGTAGCCCAACTTTTTCTGAAATAAGAACTGCAAAACCGCCCTAATATTGTAAAGTCATAATTGGGGGAACGGGGCGAAAGGCATGATGGCCAGCAAATTGCTCATTGCTCAAAACAAATGATCGTCGTAGGTAAAACGCTAAGTTTTAATCAAAGGATTAACAAATGATGGCGGCATCTAGCGGCGGACCATTTTACGTAGCGCTAGATACCTAGATAAAGATAATAATGCCTAGATATTTTCCACCATTTATCCGAATTCCAAACATGCCGCAATTCTGAACCCCGAGGCACCTCTAGTGAAGGACAAACTTTACGCTGACTTTGTCCCAACCTGCGCGTAGAAATAACCTTGTGTTGGCATGGCAGTTGAAGTGCTCTGCAAGGTACTTTGGCTCGTCCTAGGCATAGCTGTAGGGATCACGCCACGGTGGACGCACACTCGTGAGCTTTGACTCTCACTCGTCTTGGATGCGAAACCGATGCGCATTGCATTGTCTTTGCTGATAGTGGCGGTTACGCAGTAGCGCTGAAGGAACGGTAGACCTAGTATGAAGCCGATGGTGTCGAAGTACCAATCCAGCTCGTAGCCCGTAGAAGGCAGTACGCAAAAGGCGCATCGATGTTCATTGTGCGAAGGCACAAGGCGGTTCGATAAGATCGGTGTAGTTCAGTACGATTGCGCTGTTGTCATCACCGTCATCGTCACTGTTGCCAATGGCAATCTGATGATGTGAAACTGATTAACGAGGTTGAAACCTACTGTGCCTTGCAGACTTTATTGAGGCTTTTAAAAGTGGTCTAAACTCACACATCGTATGCTAGGTGCAAGTCCCGGATCTGCTGCTCGTGATGTCCTTGGGGTTAAACATGCAAAAATTAAGATCGCTTTATTTTTCGTCAAATATCGGTTTTCGAATTTCAAATTCCTAACCGATTCCTGCGAGCCACTGCCAAGAAAATTACGTAGAGCGTATCCTCCGTTGTTGGGCGTGATATTAAGAGTTAGTAAGAATGCAATCCCCCTCCTGATCCCTCTCACCTCGATGGCCCTTCCAGATGCTTGGGATGTTGTGCTGTTCCGTCCCGTTTCTGGTTCCGAGCCGTCAGAACGGAACGCAAACAGAACGACGCCATAAATGTGCGGTTTCGTGTGCCGTTCAATTCGGTTTGCCTATTCGTGCCGTTTTTGTGCCCATCACAGGCCTTTTTTGGTTAGAACGGAACGAGAAAAAAGGTGTAAGCAGCTGGTGCTATAACGATAGCGGAAAACGGAAGGGGTGCAATCCACATAATCTCTGCCCAACACTGAACCCGCTCCCAAATCCTTTACCGTCGGCACGTAGATGTATGGAACGTCTGCGACAACGAGAGATCTTGGAGACAAGTCTATGTCGTTATCTAGAAGAACAGAGCGCGTTGGAGTAGTGAGAAACGGACAGCACGTGTAGTCTGAGCAGTTCGCAAAGGTGAATTTGCTACAATTTCGTTTTGCGATCGATGCGTGTCTCTTCAACGGTTGAATTGAAGTCGCGTCGAACGGTTTCCATAAGCACAAGCCATCCCATTGAACTGACGATGGAAGCACTCATAAGGCACAATAGCATGTGTGAGTATCACAGAATTGGGCACTCACGCAAGCGTCGATTGTCTGCTGTGTTTATGACAGCAGCTCAATGGCATTAAGGCTGTCCGAAATTGTGACGCAATTGGTCAGACATGTCCCATCGGCTAAGCCGCTAAACTTGCTTGTATGCATAACATAGTCACTCAGTGTGGTTAATAAAGAAAACCGGACCCGAATGGATGCACTTGATTGTACGCTAAGATGTTCTCGGTTTATGTAGAAGAACATGGTTAAGCGGACGGATACGTAAGCTAAGAACTACATTCTCGAGAAAAGATTCGATGCGTCACCCGAAAAACGCGATAGGCTCATTTCATTTCCTGGTTTCGTTACATCGAATGCCTACGAAAACGAGAAAACGAGCTATTTCCACCAAAGACAGTATCAGAGTCCGTATTAAGCCCTACACATGCGACGAAAAACTCTAACGCAACGGAAGACGAAACCGCTACGGCACAGGAAGAGCGCCTCTGAAAAAACACCGGATTCAACAAATGTAAAAGTCTCAAAAACGATGACCTTGGCAGCGTTTTACCTCAAAGCAACAATCTTCACAATGTTCTGCTTTTGCGCGTTTCGAAAGGGCGCTATGAAGTAGAAGAACGCGCACATGTCCAGCGTCGCGTGCACACTCGTCACCATGAAAAAGCCATTCGCAGGAGTGTGCCCGTAATCCGTAGCGGTTGTCGCAGCGATGCCAAGAATTGCCGGTGGAATGAGCGTGAATGCGTAGGCGAGACAGAGCTATACGAGAATGGCATGAAAGTACATTAGCTGTACGTGACTTGTTGGGATGCTGGTTGCTGCGTATGTGATTCAGTAGGGCCAAAGCTATAGCCAAACCGACGCTGAAACTAGTGTTCGGCAGCCGACCCGACAGGTCGGGCCGAGCCGGCCCGACAAGCCGACTTTGTCATGTCGGCAGGTCGGGTCGGGAGGGGTCAGTTCGGGAAGGGTAAGGCTGGGTTGGGTGTCGGGTTAGGGGACGTCGTGCCGAACACTAGCTGAAACGAATGGCTGTTGTTGCAAGTTCTTTCAGCTGGGCTTTTCGAAATCACTGGATAAAGCATTTGAGAAAGCATGAAAAGAAAAGTTTCTTAACAATTTTTCGACTTTTTGCTGCGTTCTGAGAAAATCGTGTTAGGTTCGCGGCATTGCGTGATATAAAAGTACCGAGAGTCTCTGTGATTAGTCTCAGTCTTTTTGCTGTTCCTGAACCGACTGCAATTGTCACCAACTAGCGGCTGGGCTGCGCTACGCGCAGCCGGCGCCGCTATTGGGGATTACCTGTGCCAATCAGGTATAAGGGGACCCTTCTCCGACCGCGGAAGAGCCGCCTTGAAATGATTATTGCTTTATGATCTCGTTCGGCACAGGTTTGAAGTCAACATATCCTTCTTGCACGTTATGGACCGGCTTGCCAGATAGGGCTCGGTATATCATGCAAGCAGGAAACCCCTGGCCACCTGTTCCTGAATAAACCCTATTAAAAAGGACGCTACGTTCGAATTTTTTTATGATTCGAAGGTCCTGCAGATGCCGAGAGAGAAAAAATCTTTCTCTTCTTCCTCTTCGGGCCCAACCTTGAAAAATTAACATTATTTTCAGAATCTCCATGCTGGAACACGCCCTGTTAAGACCGCTTTGGCAGAATAGCTCCTTCTTACCCGCTATGCACATGCTTCCATAGCGCTCGCCATCGCATGGACGCAGGAGCCAGATGTTGAAACTTTGATCGATCATAACTTTTTTTCTAGCCGACCGATTCGGCTGAAACTTTCCAGGTTAATATTACCTTAGAAGCCCTATCGAATGATATCAAAGTCGAGGCGATCGCGAAAACTTTTTTCGAACGAACACACATCAGCGCTTTAGTGTATAAGGATTCTCGTGCAATGGGCGGTAAGCATTGAAAGTGTCTAGCTCATAACAAATTGGTAGGTAATTTAGGGCGAAGGTAAACTACAAATCCGGAGATCGAACTCTCAATGTTGGCCACAACCACGTAAGCGATCCGCCCATGCGCTTGCGTTCTCGAAGTTCGAGACCGCTTGCGTTCTCGAAGTCCATGTAGTCCACATATCATTTCAGTAGGGACAATGGGCCGACGCTGGCGGAGTATGTAGCAACCGGGACGACGAAACAAACGTAGAAGAAGAGGTGATGCGTAACGTTAAAGACGTACCACTTTTTGCTGTTCTCGATGAAATCGTGCAAACGGCCAGGGTAAACATAAATGCGATACTGACACGTCTCGCGACAAGCCATGCAAGGCTTACTAGAGTTCGGAACAGGGCAGGTTTCCCTGCCATACCTTCCACGTGCCCTGCCCTGCTAGATTTGTTGACCCAGGGGCCACCG
This sequence comes from Aphelenchus avenae, assembly GCA_020875895.1. NCBI lineage: Eukaryota > Metazoa > Nematoda > Chromadorea > Rhabditida > Aphelenchidae > Aphelenchus > Aphelenchus avenae. The sequence continues at coordinate 717,179 of JNEY01000017.1, forward strand.
TAGCAGGGCAGGGTTCTTTCAAACCCTGCCCTGGCACTGACCTGGTGTTATTATACATACCTGGACGCCCTGACCGGGAATGCCGGACATACACTAAAACCCTGCCTTTGCCGATCCTTAATGCTTACCTGCAATACGCGGTAGACGAAAGTGATCGTGACATTCAACGAGAATTGATTGAGAAGATGTGGATGATGGACATTAGGTAGCAACCGGCTCCCTTCGGCACCCATGAGCCCTTAATAAAGTCCAACTAGCGGCGCAGGCTGCGCTTCGCGCAGCCTGCGCCGCTATCTGTGGTTACTTGTACGAAGCAGATAACTTATGAGTTCTAGCGCTACTACATGCATCCAGTATGTGAAACATCCTGTATTTATCGTTTCTTAGCCAATAAGATGCGCACGAAATTTTATCGGGCTCACTATATTATGAAGCAAGAGATCCGTGACTTCCCGTTTCTAACCAGCATCCCTCTTCGCAAAAAACGGTCGCTATTTTACTCTCCTGCATGCATGCCCCGACCCCGGAGGCCCGCTTTAAAGGTGAACGTTCTTCTCAGAATATCCATGCTTGGAAACCTTTCCCGGGTTCGATTTCGGCAGAATAGCTCCTTCTTACCCGCTATGGATCATGCTTCCGTAGCGCTCGATTCGCATGGGAGCAGAACCCTTACGTCTTGCCAGACCGCCGGAAGCCCCATATTAGAACACGGACGTTATTTTCAGAATCTCCGTGCTTGAAAACGCACTCCTAGGATTGTGTAGCAGAATATCTTCTTCTGCCCGCTATGACCATGCGCGCATAGCGCTTGCTACCGCACGGAAGCAGGGGCCAGGTGTCGAAAATTTGATCGGTCATAACTTTTTCTAGCGAGGCGTTTCGACTGAAACTTCCACTTTTACATAACTTAACAAGCCCTATCAAATGATATCAAGTGGCCAGCTAGCGAAATTTTTTTTGTGGGATAAATATACACCAGCGCTTTAATGTATACCGGTAGGAGCATCGACGAAAAAGTGAAAATGCACAGTGGGCTCAGTAGCGCACAGTTTTATTGGTTGACATGATCTCGTCTCCGGATATAGCTCATTTTGTAGAGCGAAAAATTCTGTATACAGCTCTTAAATTTGTTTCGAAAAATACCTAATTTTGCTCGCACGAAATAAATAGAAATAAATCGATGCTCCTTTTAACGGGTTTTCCCGCTGGTCGCCTCGTGTTCTCTCGCATTTTCACTCTCTCTCATGTCTCTCGTGCACCTGGCTCTCTTTTACGTAGCGTTCTCTCGCACGCACTCTCTCTTCGGTGCGTGCTCTCTCGTTGCCGCCGCCTCGGCCGTGAAACGGGGTGGTTTTTAAAACACTCCTTAAAAGTCAAAATTTTGAAAAATTAAAAAAATGCTGATGTTCCTCATACCCGAAAACCCCCGAGTACAAAATTCGTGCGGCTAACCCGTCAGTAAAGGGGTCAAAAAGTCGCGGATGGACGGACGCACAAACAACAGCGCTTTTTTTAGTTAATAAGGATGAGTAATTGCGACGCAGGCCTGGAAATCTCGTAGGGAGAACTGGCACGGAAAACATTTCTTTTGAAAGGCTATGCACTCAAAAGCAGTAAGAGAGATAGGGAAGCCTTTGGAAGGTATGTACCAACATGCTATGGCGAAGTGCAGAATAAATAGCTGATTTTTTATTTAGTCTACTTTGGTTTGTCATTTATTCTTCGCAAAAGTAA
>JNEY01000017.1:719219-736135 GCA_020875895.1 Aphelenchus avenae
CGCGCAGCCTGCGCCGCTATCTGTGGTTACTTGTACGAAGCAGATAACTTATGAGTTCTAGCGCTACTACATGCATCCAGTATGTGAAACATCCTGTATTTATCGTTTCTTAGCCAATAAGATGCGCACGAAATTTTATCGGGCTCACTATATTATGAAGCAAGAGATCCGTGACTTCCCGTTTCTAACCAGCATCCCTCTTCGCAAAAAACGGTCGCTATTTTACTCTCCTGCATGCATGCCCCGACCCCGGAGGCCCGCTTTAAAGGTGAACGTTCTTCTCAGAATATCCATGCTTGGAAACCTTTCCCGGGTTCGATTTCGGCAGAATAGCTCCTTCTTACCCGCTATGGATCATGCTTCCGTAGCGCTCGATTCGCATGGGAGCAGAACCCTTACGTCTTGCCAGACCGCCGGAAGCCCCATATTAGAACACGGACGTTATTTTCAGAATCTCCGTGCTTGAAAACGCACTCCTAGGATTGTGTAGCAGAATATCTTCTTCTGCCCGCTATGACCATGCGCGCATAGCGCTTGCTACCGCACGGAAGCAGGGGCCAGGTGTCGAAAATTTGATCGGTCATAACTTTTTCTAGCGAGGCGTTTCGACTGAAACTTCCACTTTTACATAACTTAACAAGCCCTATCAAATGATATCAAGTGGCCAGCTAGCGAAATTTTTTTTGTGGGATAAATATACACCAGCGCTTTAATGTATACCGGTAGGAGCATCGACGAAAAAGTGAAAATGCACAGTGGGCTCAGTAGCGCACAGTTTTATTGGTTGACATGATCTCGTCTCCGGATATAGCTCATTTTGTAGAGCGAAAAATTCTGTATACAGCTCTTAAATTTGTTTCGAAAAATACCTAATTTTGCTCGCACGAAATAAATAGAAATAAATCGATGCTCCTTTTAACGGGTTTTCCCGCTGGTCGCCTCGTGTTCTCTCGCATTTTCACTCTCTCTCATGTCTCTCGTGCACCTGGCTCTCTTTTACGTAGCGTTCTCTCGCACGCACTCTCTCTTCGGTGCGTGCTCTCTCGTTGCCGCCGCCTCGGCCGTGAAACGGGGTGGTTTTTAAAACACTCCTTAAAAGTCAAAATTTTGAAAAATTAAAAAAATGCTGATGTTCCTCATACCCGAAAACCCCCGAGTACAAAATTCGTGCGGCTAACCCGTCAGTAAAGGGGTCAAAAAGTCGCGGATGGACGGACGCACAAACAACAGCGCTTTTTTTAGTTAATAAGGATGAGTAATTGCGACGCAGGCCTGGAAATCTCGTAGGGAGAACTGGCACGGAAAACATTTCTTTTGAAAGGCTATGCACTCAAAAGCAGTAAGAGAGATAGGGAAGCCTTTGGAAGGTATGTACCAACATGCTATGGCGAAGTGCAGAATAAATAGCTGATTTTTTATTTAGTCTACTTTGGTTTGTCATTTATTCTTCGCAAAAGTAAAGTCTGGGTACCGGTACCGGTTTCGAAATTTCGCAAGTACAAGTACGGGGTCTGGTGTTGAAAAAAAGGTTCCCCTAGCCCTGCTGGCAACCCAGCAAGATTTACATGATCATGTAGCTGTGAAATCGATCCCAACCTTTGTAAGACACAAAATTTTATGCTCTTTTTGAAGATACATTTCCATAAACGGAGCTATATTCGCGCCAATCATGGCAGTGGTATGTGTTGACCGATGAGTACACGTTCGGCGTCGCTATCATTGAGTTCTTCCAAACGACGGGGGATGGTGATTTGCCCACCTAGGGGCCATCAGGGCGTAGCGACGTCCTGGCGCATGGATTAACTACGGAGGTATTAAATCCTACTGCCATATAAACAAAGTCGGTTTAAGGACCGCCAGCGTGACGTCGTACGCGTAGTCTCTAAGAATACTATTTAACGTGTACCATCGATACTTCCCCATGGGCTTCGCGCGGAAGATGAGGAACAACATAACGGGCATGAGGACGGTGCTTGCGACGACAGTGACGCCCAGCCACTTGATGAGCAGTTGGTTCACGTAGCGCGATAGTCGAGGAGAATCCATCTTCGACTAGCAAAAGCTCCGGACATCTGCTTGCTTTCCGCTGGTGCCCTGCTTTATACACCCAGGCCGGTCTAACTCGAGCACAACTTCAATAGAGCGCTTAACGAATTGCCGCTAAGTCTAGTGCCCTGCTGTAGCCAAACGCCGCCCAGCCCTACGGAAAACTAACCGCATTTTGCTCGATGCAGTTGAGCTCATTTATTCAGGGATCAAATGCTCACCAGTTGTTGTAGTTTTTTCTTAATCTTAGTGTGCCAAGTCGCCGGTGAGGCATGTAATACTTTCTTCAGAATATAAACTTGGAGACTTTTATTTGCCTCAAATCTCAGCGAACTGCACTAAATACGCATTACTCAGAATAAAAATAGACAGCACACATTTGCTAGCGAGTGACAGCGATAAGCTCCTCTATTGACGCTTGCAGTTTATTTCGAAGTACGCAGCCCGGTAGCCCGGTCGCGTCGAATGTGCGCTCTGAGCGGTTCCGTCTTCCGCCATCGCAACTTCCAACACTGCGAATCACATGGGCATAAAACCGCCTTCAAGCCGCAAGCAAGCGGGCTTACCAGAATGTCCGTTAAGCTCATGCATGTAGCTCATTGTCGTCGTGCTCATCCCGCGTCTCAGACCACTGCTAATCGACAGCATTGCGTCCTCGAAGCCTCAGGAATTTTTCGTCGCCGTGAATTCAAAAGTTAGAGCTTTACTCTTAGGTTTCTTTTCATGTGGGTCGTCCGCTCCATGGCCGTAGGCAGGTTCCAGGTTTGTTGCTAATACGGCCAAGGTCCGATCATCAGACGTTATGCCGCTGAATGCCGTCGACATTGGGCGGCAAATGCTTTACGAATTTGCTGGATTTCTTTACATGGTACCACGGTGACAATGTGGGCAGTTAGAAGAACATGAAAAGAAGTTATAAATATTCGTGCACTTCCACGAGTAGCTTTGACTTCTTCGCATCCGGAGGACTGCAAGATGGCTCTGTGGCTATATCATTGCGTTCGACCACGTCCGCTGGCTCTTCCTTCACCGGCGTTGGCCCAGTGGGGTTCGGATAGGCATTTGTCCGACACTTCCACTAAGTCGGTGGGACCGTTTGCTACCACTGCCTTGAACGAGCCGTCCGCGAGAATCTCTAATTCGAGGCAAGCGTCGGGAACCGCTTGCACGACGGACGTGGTGTACCTGAAAGGGTCACTCAACAAGGGTTGCCGTTGGCTCGTTTCCGGTGGGTGAGGGCTTCTCGGATAATTAAATAAGGTAGTATTTAAATAAAATAATATTGGACATGGGAGGGAGCAATGTAGCGTTTAGCAAAGTGAATTCTCTGTACCATGCTTTAGAAATGCACGCGTGCAGTCCAAACATGTGCATCCGGGCCCCGATTTTGCTACCTAGCCGGGTCTGGACCGGGCCTGTGGTTGACAAAAGCCCGGTTAGGCCCGAAGGGTTTTGAACTTGGCAATTTAAGTCAAATTTTTTGAACTTTTTTTAGTCCCTCTTACCTGAGACTGGAAGTTGTAGATGAAAAGACCGTATGATGAGCCCGGTATAAACGCCAATAATATGCCCGTAGGAACGGACAAGCGGGGGAAGCATTCTTGAGCCCGATTCTTAAGCTTGTATTCTTGTCACAATCCAATCCATGCGTCCAGGCTTATCAGCATAAAGATGCCCGCACTTTGCCGTGCAAAGCGGCTGAATCCGACGACCGCGTGCGGCCATTCATGCATATGACTGAGGAATGAGGCATGCGGCGCATGCTGGCATTTGCATACTGTCGATGCCAAAAGCACCGACAGAGGCCTAAAATGCCTTGCTAAATTGGTTAGCCAAAATTGGTAAGCTATTTGCGATGACGCATTAGCTTTCGCAACCGTTTCGCAACATTTTCGCAACAAGCTTGGTTCCCCGTTAGCCTAATTCGCTGAATTAGCGGATTTCACGAAAATCTTTGTTATGTCCCAAAGTCACCCAAATCCGGTTCCTGCCCGATAACCACTCTATTCGCTGAACTAAGAGTTCTTCTAAATCTGGAATTGTCCGATGAGCAGACTATTCGTTGAATTGTGTGGTCAAAATGTCTCGATATTATGGCCTATTCGCAGAACTGCCTTTTTCCTAGAATTAGTGTCCTAATTCTCTGAATATCATCGATAGCATCTTGAATTTCCCAATTTGCCAACTTGTTTGCCACTGATAATATCGTCTGGCGGAAGGATATATAAGCTCCCTCCTTTCTGCCATTGTTATGTCTCGTCCTCCAGTCCACCGGAATACCACTCTGGTGCCTGTGAGCCCTCTCCGGTCTATCTTCGCCTGCTGTACTACGTCTATGGGTGCAGCTGTTGGCTACTTTCGTCAATAAACCTTATTAATCTATACGACTGGACTTCGGCGGACATCCGGCTACTGGACCCAGCTAGCTTCCTGTGCGTCGCCTAGCAGTAGTCGTTAGGATCGAGGATCCACGTAAGTCCCATAGTTATTTAAGGACAATATAAGTTGGCCAATCAAACTCTAGTTAGGTTACTTAGAGCTTGGCCTTGTAAGTGAGTGAGCTTTGCACTGTTAGAACTTGGAGTGCCTCTAGTGACCTTAGAGTTGGATCGGACGAGCCCAAGCATTTATCAGCCTTGGTGTCTTGGGACTGAAAGACTCTGAGTGAACGAAAGGACTTGTAAGGACTTACGCAAAGTTGGGCATTTAAACCTTAGTTAGGTTTACTAGAGGTGAGATTAGGGCCTTAAACTATCTTGAATAGTCCCTTAGGCACGGGTTAACCTAGTCTCAGTCCCGGAACCTTTTGTTGTTCAGTCTCATTACTGTTAGGGAATAGTGTACTAGTCTTAGCCTGTGTGCGTAAGACGTAGTAAAATTAACGTCGTAGTTAACTTGGGCTTAAGGTTAGGTTACCGTAAGCCTGCCACGCTATTTCCCCGACAGTTTTTGGTGCCACGAGCCGGGATCCCTCTAGGCCCCTCCCTTAGGAAGGGATAGTTGTTCTTCGTTTGGTAACGAAGGTAGCATAAGACTGTACCCTGTGAGGTCAGTATAGGATAAGCTAGGACCCTGTGAGGTTACTAAGCTAAGTAAGCTAAGAGCCCTGTGAGGCTAAAGTTGCTTACTGCTCTTGAAGAGCGAACTAACAAGCGAGCCTTGGTGGGCCTCGCATATTTAGGTAGAGGTCGTATCGACAAGTGGACGGAAGACCGCCGCGTTGATAAGAATCTACGAAGACCCTCCCACAGTCCAGATTCTACTGTGCACTACGGCCTTCAGTGAGCAAGTACACGTAAGTCCCTAGGGTCTATTCTTGTGAGCGACCCCCCGTAAAGTGGGCTTACCCAAACTTGGGTATTTAAACTTTCTTAAAGTTCTGCTTAGTCTTTGGGTCTGAGATACCTTAAAAGTTAGGAGAAAGAAAGTTTTTAGACTTGAGGTTACCTCGGACCACGGTGGCCGTCCTACGGACGGCGCTTAAAGCCCGAGGATACCGATCTAGTCTGTTTTTCTGATAGCAAAAATGGGAGACCCCACAGCCACTCAGCATAGGGATGACTGTTTGGCAAAAAAGCAGGAAATAGAAGCAAAATTGGATGAGGTCGATAAGGAAAATTTGAGGATAAATTTGTCCCTAGACTTCAAAGACCAAAAACGCCAATGTGAGGAGCATTTGGCAAAAATTGGGGAGCACATGGAATTTTTCAAAACAAAGTCCGGGGAATTCAAAGATTTGTCCAAACAATTCCAGGACTACGTTTTAAAAATGACCCCTGGTCCCGACCGCGATCAAGCTGAAAAAGATTTTCGGGATTTTGCCAATAATTTGAACGGATTTCCGAAAACTTACCAAGATATGAAAAATACCCTTAGGACACTTTCTGATGAAAGAGGTGCCCTAAGAGATCAATTGGCCGTTTTGGAACAGAAGGTCCCTAAATGCGAAAGCACTGAGGATAACTTGAAAGTTAGCTTCGAAACGGCCTCGGGAATAAATGGCCTAAATAAATTTTGGGATGACCCTTTGGCACCGGGTGGCCACGGAATTTCAGGAGTAGATATTTCCAATTTTCCTTTGGCCTTACCCCCGGTAGAGCTTCCGCATTTTGATGGCACCCTAGCACAATTCCCTACTTTTGTCGAAACATTTTCGGAACTGGTAGATAGGCATCCCCACATACCCGACATACAAAAGTTGACTTACTTAATGGGTTGTCTAACTGGCCCGGCCCTTGATGCAGTAAGTGGGTACGGGATAACCAGCGTAAATTATCCGATAGTCAAAAGTGTTTTACAAAAACGTTTTGGGGACAAATCACTGCTCTTGAGAGAGCTCCATGCTGAGTTAGCAAATTTAGCCCCTGCCCCTAGAAGTACCGAAGGTACTAGGCAAACTTTTGACCACGTTGAGAGAATTATTCGAATTTTGGAAGCCCGTGGGTCCGACGTAAATCACGACCAAATGCTTTGCCAACCCCAAGCTAGGAAGCATAGTGGACGGCTTATGTGTGCTCGATGTGAGTAGCCACATATCCCTAATTACGAAGGCCCTAGCTCGCAAGTTGTGCCTGCAAAAGTTAGGGCATAAGACTCTTTGCCTAGGTACGGTTTCTGATCCGTACCCTAAGTCGATGCGCTTTCCGATATACAGCATCGAGCTTAGCACTGTAAGAGGGGACTGTATCCCTCTTACGGTGCTGGGCGTAGACAAAATAGTTGGCCCAGTATTATCCGTTGGGATAATGTTCTCGAAGGGCGACCCAGAACATGGGCCATGTGAAGTGACAGCTAGCCCCTTCAGAGATGTACCTGGATTGCTAATAGGAGCGGATAGCGCTTACCTATTAGGCAAACGCAAGATTAGGCAGCTTCCTTCCGGTGCAGACATCAGCGATTCTGCACTAGGGTACATCCTAGAAGGCCCTTATGTCCACTGCGATCGTAAGTCGAAACCAGTGGACAAAGTAATGTGCAAGGAAGAGGAAACGAGTAAGTGTGAGGCAGCTAGTCCCCCGCTAGGTAAGTCTAACGATATCATAGGATGCTTGCCCACGGCGGACGTACCCGAAGCCGCACCTGGTGAGGCAGCGATGGAAACAGCTCAGTCAGAAGTTCCTTGGCGGCCCACGGCAGTTTATGGCAGATCACTAGCTGCAATGGCCCTACTGATAGCGGTCCTGCTCGCCTCGGCAACTTCATTCAACTCGCTGGTACAATGCAGCAAAGTGGAGCCACATGACTACTCAACGTATGAAGGACGATTGTTCGAGCAGCATCGTCTCAAACCAAAGGAGGTTTTGACTCCTTTAGTAGATCCCGTATTAGTTCCTACCAAGCTAACACAGTTTTCTTTCAGGAAGGCTGAGCGACGCAAGCTGCTCTGCGGATGCAACGAGCAGACACTAGCACGCTAGACACCGAAGCTCGACCCGGGAAGACGGAGACCGGCAGAGAGCAGAACACGAAGAGATGCAGGAATGTCGCAGCATGCCGCAGCGGTAACAGCCGAGCAGTTACTGATGCAGAGAGCTCGTGATCCTTGCAGTACGCCACTTCGACGTAGCCGTCAGCTGACCTACGGCGCAGAATCCATGCTTTGCAACAGATCAGCCGAGCAGACACATTTCGTCGACGCTATAGCGGAACACCCAAGCACACATTGGGGATCGACCGTCACTACACCGATCACACTGGTTAGTTCCGATCCGTCTCTTTCTAGTTCCGCTTCTCCTCCTCTCATTCTCTGGGCGGCGGGAGAATCTGTCGATGCCAAAAGCACCGACAGAGGCCTAAAATGCCTTGCTAAATTGGTTAGCCAAAATTGGTAAGCTATTTGCGATGACGCATTAGCTTTCGCAACCGTTTCGCAACATTTTCGCAACAAGCTTGGTTCCCCGTTAGCCTAATTCGCTGAATTAGCGGATTTCACGAAAATCTTTGTTATGTCCCAAAGTCACCCAAATCCGGTTCCTGCCCGATAACCACTCTATTCGCTGAACTAAGAGTTCTTCTAAATCTGGAATTGTCCGATGAGCAGACTATTCGTTGAATAGTGTGGTCAAAATGTCTCGATATTATGGCCTATTCGCAGAATTGCCTTATTCCTTGAATTAGTGTCCTAGTTCACTGAATATCATCGATAGCATCTTGGATTTCCCAATTTGCCAACTTGTTTGCCCCTGATAATATCGTCTGGCAAGAGGATATATAAGCTCCATCCTTTCTGCCATTGTTATGTCTCGTCCTCCAGTCCACCGGAATACCACTCTGGTGCCTGTGAGCCCTCTCCGGTCTATCTTCGCCTGCTGTACTACGTCTATGGGTGCAGCTGTTGGCTACTTTCGTCAATAAACCTTATTAATCTATACGACTGGACTTCGGCGGACATCCGGCTACTGGACCCAGCTAGCTTCCTGTGCGTCGCCTAGCAGTAGTCGTTAGGATCGAGGATCCACGTAAGTCCCATAGTTATTTAAGGACAATATAAGTTGGCCAATCAAACTCTAGTTAGGTTACTTAGAGCTTGGCCTTGTAAGTGAGTGAGCTTTGCACTGTTAGAACTTGGAGTGCCTCTAGTGACCTTAGAGTTGGATCGGACGAGCCCAAGCATTTATCAGCCTTGGTGTCTTGGGACTGAAAGACTCTGAGTGAACGAAAGGACTTGTAAGGACTTACGCAAAGTTGGGCATTTAAACCTTAGTTAGGTTTACTAGAGGTTAGATTAGGGCCTTAAACTATCTTGAATAGTCCCTTAGGCACGGGTTAACCTAGTCTCTGTCCCGGAACCTTTTGTTGTTCAGTCTTATTACTGTTAGGGAATAGTGTACTAGTCTTAGCCTGTGTGCGTAAGACGTAGTAAGGTTAACGTTGTAGTTAACTTGGGCTTAAGGTTAGGTTACCGTAAGCCTGCCACGCTATTTCCCCGACACATACCGTATTTTCTCTAATTTATCCCCTCCCACTAACTGTTCTTCCCCTCTAATTATCCCCCTACAACAAAATTTTTTGCCGGCTCAGGGGTATCGGCAGTTTTAATCGAAGTTCATATTTGAAAAGTTATCGATGAAGCAAGCATTTTGAAACATAGACCGAGTCACACAAATGCAAACAAAAAGGTTACGAGCACTTAAAACTTAAAAACTTTCCAAAACAGACCGATCGGAATTTTAACCCCCCGGGATAAATTAGAGAAAATACGGTATGTCCTAGCCTAAAAAAGAGCTACGCACAGCACAGCAAAAAATGAAACGAATTGAAAGAGCGAGAACGAACGCACATGAGAACCCATTATTACAGTCCTTTCTGCTGCTTTGGGATGTCCCGCGAAAAACTTACTCGTCAATTCGCAGACGATCCAGAGAGACGTTCTTGCGGCAGCCGAGGACTAGGCACACCCAGTACGTCAACTGAGTGTGGTACTGCAGGTAGCTTCGCAGGTTGTAGCACTCCAGATGGAGGCACTGCTCCCCGCGGCATGCGTCCACGTTGCGTTGGTGATCTGAATCGTAAAGCATATAGCCGTTTTTTAAAACAGTATTTGCTGTGGAAGGTTGGGGGTCTCGGTCTCGACGTCTCGGGCCGAGACTCCCGGTGGGGCGGAAGGGAAAGTGTAGTCTGGGACTCGATCACGAGAAAAGGCACCGACATCAACATTTTTTCGGGTCACTGTCACCCTTAGACCCCTCGACCCTTCAAAATATCAACAGAAATTTTATTGATTATATTCCAAAATATTTTCTCAATCTATCCTAGTTATAATCCAAAAATGCTTTGATTACCGGGCAGAGAAGGGAGACCTCGGTGCTTGCGACCTGGACTTCGCCTTGCGAGTAGTACTTCCTGACGAGCTTCAGTGCATCCTGCTTGGCGATTCCGCGAGATCCGCGGATTTCATCGTACATCTCAGGCACTTGCTGAGCGGTCAGTTCACGTCCACCTGCCTAAAAATAAGAGACGTTTGACTAGCGCCCAAGTGAACCGAGCCGGCTACAGGAATTTAATGTTCTCACATTTCGAGTCGCCTTGCGTGCCGATGCCACGCGTGATGTTGCTCGACGCTTCCGCGAGCTAGACATGCCACCGTCAGAATTCTGTGAGCGCTCGTGGTCGGGTTCGCAGCTGCGAACGGAAGGCTGAAAGGAAGAATACTGAACTTTTTTCTAACAAATATCTTAAAGTGCATAACTGTCACACTCACAGATTGTGCTTCTGCGAAGTTGCGGGTTGCATTAGGTACCGCTGGACGCTGCAATTCACTCGAAGCAGTAAGAGCACTTCTAACCGACGTTTCAGCTTCAGCTCCTGACAACACGGACCCGTCTCCACAGTCTCAACTTCGACAGCGTCTGCAGCTGGCGTTAGTGACTAAATATATGGCCCAAACGATGCTTAGCGTGTTCGTGGTTGGAACACTCTCACTCCACCAACCTACTTAGCACTAGCCGCTGGTGCAGCCGGCGCGGCTATTGGGGATTACTTGTACCAAGCAGGCAACTTAGTTGGTTAGTTAGGTAGTTATATTTAGTTAGTAAGAGTTAGTAAATTCGTGGTAATTTTCGGTTTTTTAGCTTCGCATAAATTTTCGTTCCTGACCGCAAAGCTTTCTTACAGGCTCTAAGGGCTTTTAAATACTGGCATATAGTCCTAATGCAAACATCAATTTTAGGTAATAACTAGAACCTAAGCGCTCGTGTGACCGGTAAAAAGTCAAAAAACGATAAGGGTAGATGTCTGCACTTAGCGGTGGAGGCCTTCCACCGAGCGTCCGCGGGTGAACGTTACGCGGAGGGGTACTAAACGAGTCCCCGTTATGGAACCGTACTTTATGCAAAGTTTGGGCCGATTTTGGATCAGTCTGGGTGCTCGTTACGCTAGTCGCGGCCAACTTTTCCACTTCCGTCTGAGTGGTCGTTTCGCTAGTGGCGGTCACATCCGTCTGGGTACTCGTTTCGCTAGTTTCGACCATCTTCTGTGGAGCGCTGGTTTGAGCTGTCACTGCCGCCTCCACTTTTCGTCCGAGTGCTCGAGGCAGGCGGCAATGATGCTGGCGACTCTGGCTCTGCTAAAATATCGAACGTCTCGGTGTCTTGGGCCTTCTAACACCCTCAGTACTTGGTCGCTTTCTGCAAGAACGTAAGACGACTTCGAAAATGGACGTTCATACTTTTTTGCCGGAGGGTAAGGCCGGTCGCTAAAGCCCACCTTGTACGATGGTTGTAAGGGGGTGGGGGGGTCAGTGTGAAGGGGGCGGTCATTTTTCACTCGTGAGAACAGGTATGGCGATTGGGTACTTTTGATTCCCCCTATAAAAATGTATTATGAAGAGGGGGCACTAAACCGTCGCCTCCGCATGCACAAAAGCCAACCACGGAAGCGCCAAATACCCCGACGATGTTCGTTAACATCCCGACCAATAGGGGACGTCTACGTATCTAGCGCATGCCGAAGCCAACACTAACGTCGACAAGCCCGGCGATGTCGTCGTTTTTAGCGACCGGCCTACCGCAAAATCAGTCCGTAACTGGCCAAGCCGGCATTGGGTTGCAAAGGGGAGTGAGTCAAAATAGACGGGGTACGGTCGGAATTATGGGGGGGCATATACAGTTATAAGGGGATTCCCTGTTTTTTTTTTGTGTGTGACCCCTCATAAAAGCACTGCCTCCCCCATTACTGCGTTTCGCTGTTTGAGCCCCCCCCCCCCGCCATTCCAGACGAATGCCGTGGAGCCACACTAGTATGGCTGAAGGAAAAGATTTAACAAGTTACTGCACTTTGGTGCATTTGGTTCTAGAATGTCAGACTCACATTCGCTTTGATCTGTAAGGTCTGGGTCTCGCGTAAAGTGCAACAGTTCCTTGTAGGGATAAGACACTTGACGCTGACGGTTGCGATTGTCGAGAAGGCGCTGATATCGTTCTCGAAGCCTAAAGACAAGGCTGAATGCGGTGCAAGGCAAGGGAGCGGATAAGTCTACTCTTATCGCTATCAAAGATCGGCATCCGTACCTTGCTACGGCCCGTACCGTCCCGTGCTGTCGTGGCTATCGGTACGCCAGTACGGCACGGGTGGGGATCAAGTAAGGCAATACGTTACGGCTTCAGTGTCCTGACCTTTTGTAACAAGCACGGGCTGTACTGGAGCCGTACCTTATTACCTAGCCTTGTGGTGTACGTCTTCGAGAGTCATTTTCGGTAAGTGGCCTCTACGTAAAGCGCATCCTCAAAGTGTACGCAACCAAGCTGTAAACCATAAGTCGATTGTAAAATGGTGTACATTCACAACCCGTACTGATTAATTGCTCTTTATAAGAGCAGGTTTTTAAGCCGTACTCTAAGCTACTCAAACAAGTCCATGCGGAACTGATCGCAGAAGCCGCGACGTACCGACCCCCCTTGCCCCGTATCGTATTCCGTCGCGCTTTTTAGAGAAGGCAGTTACCTTTCGAAGAATTGATCGAAATGATGCGTTTCGTCGATAATGAGGGCAGAAATAACGCCGAAAAATGCGATGACGAGTACTGCATGGCTGGTTTCGTCGCGAAGACATGCTTTCATTCCTCTTCCATGAGCGCCTTGACGATGTCGGTGTCTTCCCATTTCTGCAGGCGACCAAGCAGGCGTCCGACGTTTGGCAGCCATGCTCGCTCACTCTGTATTGTTCCGCAGTCGAAAAGGAATGGCTCATCACCGCGTCTGGTGACGGTTTCGTAGAAGTTCTGCAGCTCTTCTGTTTCAAACGCTCTAAAATTTATAAGAAGTCGAGTTGTAATTCTGATGGATCTGCGCAACATAGCAATATTCCGAAATTTCAGAAAAGGATGAATTGCTTATGACAGCCAATAGAATATTACGGTTTTATTGTTGAATCCTTTACAGGGAGCGTCCTGAAAAACCATGACCGTGATTCGTCCGACGCCAAAAATGCCTTAATCCCCCTCGGTTATTTTTCTACGAGGTTAATTGCCCTGATGATAGCTTCAAAGTGTTTTTATCGTGACAACGTAAAGTGCTTGCCGCCGTCACCGCCCGAGCAATTTTTAGGCTTCAGCGGCATTATTCGTTGAAAATTTGTCCACAAGCACCCCCTCGCCCTCCCATCCCTCCCGAATCCCTCACGTTCCGGGCAAAATCAACAGCGCGCTGGCTATGAAAAGGTGTGCAAACAAGGGGCCATCCAGAAATTACGTCACCGTGACAAAGCGATTTTCGGACCCCCCCCCCCTTGCCCTTCCCACGGGTTTGACACGCTCCCCAGCAGAGGCCCCAGACACCCACAATCGTCTGCAGCTAGTCTTGCGTCACGTGACGCCCTGGCTGGCCCTTCCCTCCCCTCCCCGTGACTTCGAAACGGTTCTAGCCCAACATCCGCCTCTCCTTGTGACCTTGTGATCGTTACGGATTTTCCGGTCCCTCGTATACATGCCTCATCTCGTTAATTTCGTCCGGACGTATGTGGCTGACTACGAAAAAACCTACCTCGTGCTTCGCCGAATAAAGAGCCTGTCAGGGTGCTTCCGTGTTTTCGACAGGTGCGTTTCTATCACCGGATACCACGTAGCCAGTCGCCGGTGCACCTCTTCCTGGTGCATTCCTACTAGGTCGCGGAGAAAGTCGAGCGTGGCAGTAACGAAGGCGGGACCGAGGAAATGCTCGTCGCCCAGCAAATCCCGAAAAAGCAACATAGTTGCCTTCGGTCCGCCGACTTCGGTGGTCGATGGTTGAGCGCTGCTTCCGCTTGGTTGTGGTGGGCTTGAAGGACGCGCTCGGAGGGCTGCTGCACGCTTCGGTCTTGTAGGTCTCGCGGACAGAACTTCTATCTCGGCTTCGTCTAGAACTATTCGCTTTTTGAAATGTCTGAAGCTCTGCCAAGGGATGGTCAGCCGTGCATGTTTGTAATCGGTACTCTGAGATTTTGGATTTTCGTTTTCCAACGTCCCTTTCCCAGTACTCCTGAAATTCCGGGTTGCAGAATATTGCGGAAGAACCATAAAGGATGGACGTATTTGGTTTAATTTTGATGAATTATTGGTCACATTTTGAACATTTTCCAAACATAACTCCTTCTCTATTTGGCTCCCCCCCCCCCCTCCTGCCGCCTTAGACGTTGATCGAAAATTAGCTCCCCGGCCGGCGGGGCAAGGGTGAGGGGGGAGAGGGGAACTAATGAGAAAAATATGATACAGTTACAGGTCGCATTTCGGCCTGGCGGAGGGGGGGGGGGGTTCCAACATCGGAAACCGTTGGAGCAATCCGGATTTTGACGTAGTTCCATTTGCTGTTGCATAGTACGGGTAACGTTTCCCAGAACTTCTCTTGTCAGGTACTCATACAACCCAGCCACTTTATTTTTAAACGTGTTGAAACTAACCGGGCCACAAGGATTTGGACCTCGTATGAAACCATGACACACCTTGTTCTGCTGGTTCAGCCACTATCTGCTTCTTCGGACGTCCGCGTGGTCGCTTCGGTGGTAGTTCTGTCGGTGGCTGAGGCAGTTCGTCGGGATTAACCTCTTCAGTCGGGCTGCTTGCTTCTCGTTCCTGCTCCATCCAAGAGGATTGGCCAAACCTAGAGCCAGATACGCTTAAACCTTAAGTTGGGTGGACCTTCAAAGCGCAAAGGGAGCTTGCAAATGCGAAGGGAGTTGGTCTCGGACCACTGTTACGCGGGCGTTACAGGGGGGGGGGGTCTAATGGCCCTCCGCCAGTCGTCGACCGACGAATTTTCTCCATATTCCTGCAGCTGGCAAAGGAAGACAAGGCACGTTAACATGAGATTTTAAGTGTTTGAGTTACAAGGGGACATGGACGGCCGGATCCACCTGTCCCCTCTACGGGTCGGATCCACCTTTACGCGGGAGTTATTAGGGGGACGAGGGGTTGGGGAAGTAAAGGCAGCATTCGCGTTACGCATTTTCTGGATTCCCAACGAAGTTGACTGCGAAACAAATCGAAAATAAAATGCAATAAGGTGCGGGAGACAGCTTCTGTTCCGTGTGTTTTCCTTAAGTCTGACCGAGAACAGCGGTTGATAACCAAAGGACTGCCATGGGACTTTGCTCTTCTCAATGCATAGCATAGAAAATAAAGAAGCGAAAGAACTTTCGGCAAAACGAACCAGCCCAAGCTTCTGCGTAGTGTTGGACATTGAGCATGTAACAACTGCAATGAAAGACGATTAGGAAAGTGGTGTTCGGTAAAAGCTGAAAACTAAAATCACGGCTAACTTTTAACAATAGACTCTTTGAAAGCACTAATGAAGGGGGGAATGCGTTGTTATTTTCTGACTGCAATGCGTCATTAGTCCAGATTCCCATTGCTTCGGGATCTCAGTGACAACTGAGAAGTTCTCGCTTAATGGCCTTTTGCGGGCCTTCAGCCGAGGTGAGGTCGTCTCGTAAATGCTGAAATGTCCTCGCTGCGGCATATCGCGCGAAGTGGGGT
Source organism: Aphelenchus avenae (assembly GCA_020875895.1). Taxonomy (NCBI): domain Eukaryota; kingdom Metazoa; phylum Nematoda; class Chromadorea; order Rhabditida; family Aphelenchidae; genus Aphelenchus; species Aphelenchus avenae. Next base: position 734,710 of record JNEY01000017.1, read on the forward strand.
CTGTTTTTGAAGTGGACAGCGTGGGTACGAGAGAAGCTGCTAGGTATTTAAGACAAAATTGTATACTTAGATGCAACACCCCAGACTGTAACCGTACTGACCACCCCGTGCCGTATTCCGTGGGGTCAGAGTACGATACGGAATACGCTGCGTCCTATATTAAGGCCGTACTACGTCCCGTACTAGTGCACTTTTAGCCAACCATGCCGTACCGTACCCCGTACAGCGCCACCATGGTATGGTACGGAATCCCGTACTCCGCCTGCGCCGTACCGAGCTCGTACCCTAGAATACGGTACACAGTACGGTACAGAGTACGGTACGGGCGTCTAAGTATAAAAAATTGCGTGTTTTCGCTGCAAACAGTCTTGCAAAGGCAGAAAGAGCGGATAGTTTGGAATGAACTACTACAGGTTCTCACCCAGACCCGAAAGTTGGGCGTTTTGGCTGACCCTACAGGTCTCGACATTTACTCAACAATGTTTTATTTCTGTCCTATATCGATCAAACAGTTAATTATGCCACCGACTACGGAACGTGGCACCATACGTCGTTGCGATAAAACGCCGCTTTACTTTATGTAACAGCTTTTTTCGGTAAGAAGCTGTGAACGGGATGAGTGTCATGGGATCAAGCTGTATGTCAGGCGTCCGTCCGGATCAGTGGCGTGATCCTCTCGTTGGGAAGTCTGAAAGCATCTTCGTGGCATGACATTGCCACCAATCGGTATTGTACTGCGTGCTTGTACGACTACCATATGAGCACACGAACCACTTAAGGCCGATATGGGAGCGGCCAGAAACTCCGAGATCATCACGGGGAGGGAGGCGGAGGGGGTCATCACGGCGTTATAAGTCTCTAGTGTAAAAAGTGATCAGTCTCTAGTGTAAAAAGTGATCACGGGGGAGGCGGAGGTGGTCAGAAAAGTTCCCTGTGATCTGGACGCTCCCTAAGTATGCCACCTGCGTACCATGTCATGTATGCCGCGCGGGTAGGGCCACGCGTGTAATCAGAACGCGACGATGGACATGGACTGACCGTGAACACCCTACTCCGAGGACCGGTATGGTATCGAGTCGGACGGAACGTTCATCGCAGGCACGACTGGTATAGTCGGTGCCTAGGGGTCGGACTCCGACTGTGTGCGATGGGTGCAAGAAGAGAGTGAGAGACGCTCGGGACGAGAGAGTGTCTAGCGTAAATCGGTGGGGTGGACTTGGAAGCACTGCAGGCGAATGAATTCGAAACGAAATCGCCGAAATTGAGCGAGAGTTCGCCTCCGTTTATACAGCTGGTATCGAGCCCAGTTCGAGCACGAGGGTCTAAATGAACCGTCCTGAAGCGCTAGCGAATACTGAGCTGGTAAATTTCCTGGACCCCCCCCCCCCCCTCGAACGTCGTCCGACCACTTCGTCGAGTTCGTCGG
>JNEY01000017.1:741217-815161 GCA_020875895.1 Aphelenchus avenae
GGGGGGGGGGGGGGGAGGGGGCGGACCCGTAGTTGCTCGGATTTTGTTAAATTTAGGCATATAAAGCGTCAGTTTCAGTAGTTTTTTCAAAATATAATTGCGTACACAATGCCAGTACATCCAAATAATATGCAAACACTGAAGATAACAAGGGTAAAACCGTTGATTTTGCCACTCTTGCGATTTTCAGTGGGAAAAGCGGGAATCTTTTACACAAAGGGGCCTAGGGCGCCGGGGCCGTAAATCAAGGCCCCCGCACAGGGTTGCGCGAGGTGTATCTTGTATGTGCGAAATTTCAACCGTCATTGTACGAAGCGTTCTCACGCATTCGCATGGCTCTTGTACCGCACAAAGGAAGTTTACAACGATGTCTAACGTCGACTTTTCAATGATTTCCGTTGTGTCATGCTTCTGTGCGTGCCTTTGCATCCGTTCTCCTTTTCATTTGCGTCGCTTCGGAAAATCGCATAACAAACCGAACGTTCTATCGTAGCTAACCATGTGCAACCGGGCCGTACCCACGTTCCGCACTAGCCCACTCCATACCCTTACTCCGCACTGGATTGATCACGCCGTACCGTGCCCTGTACTGTACATTAGTTTACGGTACGGTACTGTTGTATCATCTTATACTTAGTCGGCCGTAGCGTATTCCGTACCGTGCCGTACTGCGTACCGTACTCTACGGTACGGAGTACGGCACGGGGGGTCATGCTCAGTACGGAGTACGGTACGGCATGACTTTCTGGCTAGTACGGCACTTGTACGGGCCGTACCGTATTCCGTATACCGTATTCTACGGTACGGAGTACGGAACGGGGGGGGTCAGTACGGTACGGAGTACGGTACGCGGGGGGGGGGGGGTCGCGACTAAGTATGTGTCATCTGTACAACTGCTGATTTGAACTTCTATTCGGATTAGGTTCCTTCGTTGGAACCGTCGAAAATCCATCGTTCTTACCTCACAAATTTGGACCAGCTTGAGGGCGAGCAACTCCAAGTCGCGCTTTGAGTGAAAAGAGCCCACTTGAAGCACACACCAGTCCGAATTGTGACCGCGGTCTGCGCAATACCAATCGACGCGAAAGAGATCACAGTTGTGGAGCAGGGCAATTCCAGTCGTCCACAGCGGAGGACTCAGGACATCCCGTTGACTTCCCGTCGACGAAGTGGGATTTACCTAAAACACGAAGTGCAGGATGGTCAGGCACAACTTATCACAGCTTTTACTCCAAGTGGACGGAAAAAGTACCAATTTAAGCTTCAACTCTCTGAGCCGCTGCACCGCCGGTATGCGGAAGAAATCGAACATCTTGACGAGACGCCGAAGTCGGTCCTCGTGGATCCACAGGTTGAGTGCACGCAGCCGCATTCCGCTGCGGAATACAACATCCGTTATGCGGTCGTCGGTTAGCGGGAATCCATGCATGTCACACACGCGCAGGCGGTCCAGCGAGAAGTTTCGGTCCAAGAGTGCAGCGAGCATTTTCAGGACAAATCGGGCATCATCCGGTCGAGCGCTGAAGTCCGCCACGTAGCTATTGCTCAGATATCGACGTATCAGAGCGCAGTCGGCGGCAGTCGACCTGAGTCCTGCCGTTGCAGGAATCTTGAAACGACGAACATCGCTGTACGGAAGGTCGCGTCGGAAGTGGTGCAGTCTCAGCCAGTAGTCTTCGGGCAGCGGAGGTCCAACAGTGCGAAAGATCTAGTAATTTCACGTCTGTTAACGACGAAAAAAACATTAACCAAATGAGCAGTTCGCAATGGAAAGGAAAGAAAGACGTAGACGGACAACTCACCAGAATTTCCTCGCATTCGCAGGTCAAGAGGTGCACTGGTAGCCGGTGTCGGAGCTTGAAGATCTGTTCATTCAGGCCACTGTTAGAGACGAGAGAAGCGCCGACGTCTGCCCGGTCCATGAATCCATACACTTCCAGCGCGAAGTCCGAAATGAGCAGTATCGACTTGCTGAAGCAACGTTTGACAATGTTGGTATCACGAAGACCACTGACTACATGAGCGTTACTGTCTAACAGTGTACGATTTTCCTTCGTTTTGGCAGACTTTTAGTGTAATCTCCGACAGGCTCTATCCTCAAGCTTCGGATCACACCGTTAGTGGACTAGGACGCGTGCTCTGCTTGCTATGGGCAAGTAAACGAATTTCAGGATTATGTTCAGGCGGCTTCGAATCACAAAATGTAGGCCAGTTTAGGGCGCGGATAAATCAGATGGGACGCTTCGTTCGGGATGCCCTCTACAGAAGCGACAAATACAATGCAGTTATCCGAAAAAACATGGTACGTACCTCTTGCGAGCCACTGCCTCTGTAGGACGTCTGCAGTCTCCGTCGACGAGACGAATGGTCACCTTGTGAAGCTCAAGCTTCCTAAATGCCAGTCTGAATGGCTATAGCCCAACGTCAGACCCACTCTTTGCCTGGAGCAGTAGGAGGACGAACGAGCATGCGTCCATCTGTTTTAGGGTCTCCGAGAACAAAGCGCAGTTCCACGGCCAGTTGCTTGTCGAAGTGCTTTGAACCGATGTGAAACTTCTCGACAACGTACTCCGTGGTATCGCCGCGTTCTGCCTTCCCACGCCTGGGTGGTACCCACGCACTTGAGAAAGCACCGAATTCACCGAACTGAGAACCGCTAAAGAAGCGCTACATGCAAGACGATAATATAGTTGTTTTGATGAGTGATAACGCTGCGATCCGTAATAAAACGTACGTCCGCTTCACTGTGATTGTTTCGACTGTCGTGCACGCGTTGCACGGTACAAAGCTGACATATAGCTGCGGCCAGACTTCTGCCGGCTGAAGATATTGACCCTCGACAACAAGAGTGATGTCAAGCAACGATGGTTCCTGCGTCAGATGTGGGAATGCCTAAAAATTTGGCACTAGATCTGCAGCACCAAAACAGTACAACGTTTTGGCGGTGTTTCAGAATCAATAAGCTGGACACATGCAACGAATAAGTACCGCATTTCCGGTATTTTTATATTTTCATCTTCTGCGAAAACTGAACTATAACGGAATTTTTCGAACTCTGCTTCTCGCTGCATGGGAATTACCTATACCGTTGGACCCGAGAGATGGGGATTCACTTAAACGGATAAGTGGAATTAGACGGACTAATGTATGAGGAAATGAAATCCTCAACGCAAGGACCATTGTTGCCTCATAGGTTCCCCGTGAACGAACTTTCTTGCACGTCGCACTCGTTATTATAACTTTAAAGACGATGTTTAGCATCGCCATTGCCTGAGCCACGACATACCTCAACGATCATCGGCACAATCAGTCCCGGGTATTCGTACCCGCTGAAGACGAGAGACTTTCCAAGCGCGAAGATGTCCTGCACGTCCTTCTCGTTCAGGAGAATGCTTCGTTGGATCATGAGAATCAGGCGTTGCTTCAAAAATCGATGGCTCTAAAACGGTCTGGCTTGTTGTTGTTGAGGTTGCACTGTAGTGAGTACGCACATCATTCGCTAATTTGTAGACGCAGATCCTTCGCAATTCGTAGTCCAACCTGTCGTCATCGTTTCCCAACGAGCAGCGGTATAATAACGCCAGGATCATTTCAGTCGCACGTGAGCTCAGTTCCAACGACATCGTTGCGAGGACCTGAATATGGGCAAATTGTTCATGCGCCAAGCGAGCGGTGTTAGCCGCGCCATCCGCACCGAAAATAAATTGAATGCGATATGTGTCTTACGACCACTGATTAAAAAAAATGTCGCGATGCTTACTTTTCGACTATATTTCTGGTAAAAAATTGGGAACATTTTGGAGGCTTTCCGACGGTTCAGTGATAGCTGCGCAACGTCAGTTAATCTACAGTTTTCGCAGAAAAGCTACTAGCGGAGCGCTGATCAGCAAGCAGCAACAAGACCTCGATTCGGCTTGGGTAAATATCGACCCGCGGAAACGGAAACGGCGTCGCTAGCGGTCCCACGTTCGGTGTTTCCCACTCGGCGGTAGGTCAAGGCCTCGGTTCACTGAGCATGCTTCTCGGTAAGTCCACTGTGCATGCTGCCGGTGCCCATGCCTACTCACAGGAAAAGTCCCGCATATGCGCAGATGGGATGCTTATTTCACTCAACTCGTCAATAACTCTAATTAATTCTTACTATGACACAGAATTCAAACACCAAAAACGCCCTTTCCAGGTTATCCTCTGCAAGCCCGAACATAGGATCTCGTAAAGCTAAGCGGCAATCGGTCAACAATATTTGCCCTGAGTAGGGGTACAATAGAGAGGGGAATCATTATTGGATTAGCGTCTAGGGCATACTCGAGGGAATCGACGTTGTCACACCCTTTCTTCGCTGAACGGTGCCGAACTACTTTAGCGTGCCGCTCTTTTCGAGGTGGTTTTTTAAATACTTGCTTTTACTCGTTTCGCAGCATGCAAACAGGAAAGACGGAAGGAAAACTACGAGTATGTCTCCTTCGCGATGTCGTAGGAGCTGATTCCGCTGGCCAGTACGATTCCCGTCTGGTTGCTTCGTCGTTGATTCGGTACGAAACCTATGAAGGAACGGTCTTGATGGGGTAGATGGAAAAAGCCTTGTCCGGATGTAACCGAGCCGATGCTCCGAAGGGAAAGCCGAGCGAGTTCGAACCAAGAAGGGAGCATGCACGAGGAGTTCTAACTAAGCTGCTTAGTTACCTAGTCTCTAGAGACCAATCCACCAATTCACTGTCCACCAATACGAACAACTCGCTAAGGCTTGAAACACAAAGACTTTTGAAAGATCACCTGTCGCATGACAACGCTCTTTGACGGCATCATGCGCAAAGTGTCAATTAGCTGTCCGCCTCATTGAGGGCAGCTGCAGCAAGAGGGCAGGACTGAGACCGTGACCAGGTATCGGTGTCGGTTTTTCGATACTATTTGGATGTATCGGTATCGATAGAAAACTATATATATCGATAGAAAACTATACTAAAAATTTACTCAAAGAGAGCGCCGCTAGGCTCCACCAGAGCCAATGTTTTGCTCATATTTGCAAAGTCTAATTGAAATTCGTAGGTGTTGCGATGCACGTGTTTATACGCTAGACGCCTAGCGGGCAATTTTAACCCGTATTACTCTTGTTTGTATTCAAAACCAAGTCATTGAATTCGTTGAACTATCGTTATCGGTATCTGATTTCGATTCTATTGGCCCCTTTTTGAGGTATCGGTATCGGTTTGAGTTTAGAATACCCAACATTAGAAGGGACGTCCAATGCAGTCCTCGACATCGTTCTCCAAGAATGCATCAATTAACAGGTCGGACATTTTGCCATTGGGCACGTCACTATTTCGAAGGCACGATTGGCATCGTTAGCGTCGTAACTTATTTGGTCGTCAAAAGAGCGCGGCCATGTCGAAAAGACGCAAAAGCGAGGCAATGTCCGCGTAGTTTTGGCGCGAATCATAACGTCGAAAGACTGGCTTCAAGAAAAGGAAAAGTACAGCCATCCTCCCTTTTAAACCTGAGTTTCCTGTCTGCCCGGACAGCGAACAAACTCTGCGTTTGTTCACCTAATGTCAAATTTGCATACGACAGACTGCACCTATATATGGGGCTGAAATAAGCGAGACGGGTCATTCTGTGTTCTATGCTAATCGCTCTCGACCCTCACCGATGCTCTTCTGTGCTCTGCTGCCCCAGCTAGGTGCTTCGCTTCCTGCTCGACGCCTTCATCGGTGCTCATCAACCCACAGCTTCCAGCAGGTATGTTCGGTGCTTCCCGTAGGCGTACTCATGGTTTCCGCAGGGCTATTCAATGCTTCGAAAACGGACTATTCAGCGCTTCCCGCAGGACTCTTCAGAACTTCATGCCGCAGTCCTCAGAAGTTTAAGCGCACTGCTCAGGACTTCAAGCAGCACTCTTCAGGACGTCAAGCATCGCTTCTCAGGACTTCAAAGAGCAGTCTTCAGGAATACAAGCAACAGTCCTCAGAACTTGAAGCAGCAGTCCTCAGAACTTCAAGCCGCAGTCCTCAGAACTTCAATCTGCAGTCCTCAGAACTTCAAGCAGCAGCCCTCAGGAACTTCAAGCAGCAACCCTCAGAACTTCAAGCCGCAGTCCTCAGAATTTTAATCCGCAGTCCTCAGAACTTTAATCCGCAGTCCTCAGAACTTCGAGCTGCAGCCCTCAGGAACTTCAAGCAGCAACCCTCAGAACTTCAACCCAAGAGCTTCAACCGACTACTCAAAGCCTACAGTGCACTACGCAGAGCTTCAAGCGGAGTACTCAGAGCCTACAGCGGACTACTCAAAGCTTGAAACGGACTGCTCAAAGCCTACAGCGAACTACTGAGAGCTTCAAGCGAAGTACTCAGAGATACAAACGACTAATCAAAGCCTACAGAGGACTACTCTGAACTTCAAGCAACACCTCACGACTTGAAGCGGGCTACTTAGAGCATCAAACGGACTACCCAGCGCTTCAAGCGTACTACTCAGACTTTACAACTGACTAATCAGAACTTCCAGCGGACTGCTCCAAGATTTAAGCAGGGCTGTTCAGAATTTAAAAGGATTGGATTTAGAGCTCGAAGTGATTGGGTTCTGGGCTTAAAACGGGCTAAAAGCTTGGATCTGAGAGTATTGCAACAGAAAAGACGTGTTATCTCAACCAGTCGTGCCGCGCGTAGCGCGGCAGCCCTGCTAGTGCAAATTAAAGGAGCACATGTGCTGACCTGTTAATTCGCATAAAAACAATGTGGAATAAAAAATGCTCAGCTAGGAACTGCTTGCGCATTCAGCGTCGCCAGGTACTTTGACCCAAAATATTTACCTACTCCGCTAGGCCATCTGCGTGTCTGCATCTTTGACCGCTATTCAAGGGCGACATGTCTGGTCCCAAGTAGTGAGCAGCACTTCGTGATGAACGTCTTCTTGCAGTGTATATGTCTCCAGCCCCAAATGGCCTGAGGCAGGCGGTCTGACGTATGGACCGACACCGTCTGTCTGCGTTAGAATGTCATTCAATACAAACAAGAAGAATAGTTTTACAACTTTCTTTTATTTATATGCTAGCGTAGAGAGTAACAAGCGGGCAACCGCGTTCACTCATCGGGCTCTAGTCGCTAAGGAACTTCTGCAGTTCACCATCTGTAGCGGGCGTTCCGTAGGACTGAGCGATAAGCATACAGCGTCGGGGATCTAGAACTGCTTCAAGCTTCATACTTTTCAACGCTTCCGGACGCTCATAGCTGCCTCGTTATGGACGCATCATCTATTCGAATGACCTAGAGTGACCCATTTGCCTCCACGTTCCGACGGATCCCGTTGTGCTTCCCGCTTGCTTTGCGCTGCATGCCTAACACGCTTGCTTAACGGCAAAACACAAGAAGTCACCATCGCTGACAGATGACCATTCCGATGCGCGCGAGCCGAGAATGGCCTGCGGAATGCCTTCTGATTCGCGTGGAGGGGCGTCACTTTATTGTTCTATTCCGCTTGAGCTGTGCTTACCTAATGGTAAGCAAGCTTAAATTAACCGAGTGTTTGTTAGCGGGACAAACGGTAAAACTTGTAGCAGTTGAATCGGGAATAGCTGGAGAAATACTGCCGTAGGACTGGAGCTGTTTGGAGTAGGATTATCGACTGACAAAGGTGGCGAGGGCCGAAGTTATTAGGTAGGGTGCGGTAGGTCAATGGCACCCCCTTCCGTTCTGTGTCACTTGTTCTACGCCGGGGCGTCATCTGCGGAAACCTGGACAAATAGTATGATCGAGGCACATGCCGCAAGCATAGAGGGAATTGCAGGCCTTCTTGGTACGTTCAGGTCTGCGCCAGAACAACATGGATTTTATGCCGGATGTTAGCCGTCGAGCTACCGTCATGACTCGTGGCACGTCCTTCGTTGCCGAAACTCGCGAAGAACGAGTGTGCCACCGTCGTCGATGGCTTGAGTAGGCAACAATCGCTTAAGGTCTCGTTCTAGCGTAAGAACTGCGTCTAGAAATCGGGAACGGATGACCTTGGCCGACGCAGAAGCAAAGCAGAAATGATAATTACGATTATCCTCCTTTTTTTCTCCAGGATTCGACGTTTTAGAGTTCTCTAAGTTGAGATGGCTGCAGTACATGATTACACACGATAAACACCTCGACGTTACAATCTCGGAACCTTTCGTGGGGCTTCGAAAGTCGTCTGTAACCTGCAGGTATAAGAGGCTCCTTAAGTCAGACGCTTAATGTCATCCTTGAGAGGGTAAGGAAATGCTTGGTTAATGACGAAAAAAAAACCTCCCCCACCAAGAAAATCCCGTCTCCTGATGACTGCTAACATACCTACCTCAAATCAGCCGAAAATGTGTGCAGAGTCCATGCGGCTCTCTACGACTAACGGTGCCATGCCCGGATAAGGAATCGAGCTAGGTCTTTTTCATCAGTCCACATCGTACTCAGCCTAACATTTACAGTCTTCGCGTTCCGCACAGCGTGTTAGAGGGAAGATTATACCACGCTCAGTGCCGATTATAGGCTTCGAAAGCGCACCAGTGCCGGTCAAACATGGGCTATGGGCCTACATTGATCTACATCGGCGGACGTACTTGCTTCTGGCTGGCATTCTGCTAACGAAAATTCTGAGCCGATATTCTATAGAGTTCGCGTATATGTGTAAAATGTAGCCAAAGCCGATCGCGGCCTTCTGAGGCTTTGTCTGCCAACGGCGTAGATTCACATAGTTGGCTCGGAAGTCTTCAGCATCGTGATCGGGGATACATCGGTTCGTATTCGAAATCCCAAACGTTGTACGAACGGAAGCTTTCGGCTTAATTTATTTGCTTACCTATGTAGTTTCTTGCCTTAACTGTTCTCATTTTGGCGCAATAGCATAGGATCATTGTGACGTCTCGAGCACGCCAGAAACTATCACATAGTCTGTCCAGCCATGGGCTCAAGACCTTGCTTCGTCAGTATAGGAGTGTTTCTATGGCTTGGTAATCATCCAACACGCTGTTTCGATTGTGGCTAGGTCCAACTTTTTGTGTCGTGGCACGATTTCGTTCAGTAGGGAGTAAATCAGCAACCGTACGGGTGGTACGGCCGTACCATACCGTAGTGCTATCGGTACTGATGGGGAAGGTCAGTACGGTACGGCGTAAGGTCCGTTATGGCAGTACGGAATGGGTCGACTTCTAGTGTTTCGTAACATTATGGCCTGTACTACCTTACCGTGCCGTACTGTACGGTACGGAGTACGGAACGAGGAGCAGTATGGTACCGGTTCAGAGTGACGATCCTTATGCGTATACTTACGCTTAGGCCGTATTTCCCTAATTATTCTGCACTAGTCCTTAAGCTCTCGCCGTGGCCCTATGGGCCACGCTTTAAAAGTCTGACTGCGCATAACAAGTCTAGCTTCCATGGATAAGCTTACCGGCACGAACTTTTCAGCGCCATCCTTCAGCTTTATATCCAAATAAAGCTCCCTTGCATTTTCATCACTCCGACGTAGTTCTCTGGAATTTTTACTCCTGATCATCGGTCCCCACACTTTAGTGCCCCTTGTTCGAGGCTTATCCTGGGAAGCTGAAGCAGGGAATCCAGACAGAGAAAGCAAAGGATGAGAAGGGATAAAGGGAGTTTCTAATTCCTTCTCCGGGTTGTGTTCCTCGTCCCTATTATGAAGGGCGTCGCACTGCTGGCAGCTCACAGGTCTGACCTACCTACATTTTGCGTTAAAAATGTTAAGAGAACAACAGAACAAGGCACCGATACCACACTTAAAAAAAAGAAACCCTAGCTAGGCTCGAAACAGCGCCATCTCATTCGCCGGTCCGACGCTTGTCACTGCGCCACCGAGGCAACGGTCATTTGGCGAGAAAAGGCGAAGAAGTCCAGTAAGGGATCCGCCACATTAATTCATAGGTTTCCTGCAAACGAGGCCGCCATTCGAAAAAAATGCTAGATTTTTCGCGATGACATATCGACATGACCCTGTGCTATGCTGATCGTCTCACCGCATTGGAAGCATGCACAGATGCCCACTCTCAAAACGTCGATGCATTGCTGATCTGCGTCTTTTGCATAGCCCCATAGCGGTTTTTAACGCTGATTTTGATGCGTTTAAACCCAAAATAGCCCGCCGCAGGCGCCGCCACCAAGAGTTTTTCGGCTTTTCGGAATAAAATTCATCAAAAGTTCAAGCCCTGGATAGTTTTCAGTCCCGAATATCACGCATTTAGAGTAAATAGGCCGGCGGGAGGCGCCGCCAGAACAATTTCTATCGTTCTGGGGCCAAACTGGCCCATAAATTGGCTAGTTCATTCTANGTAACTTACGTACCGTTAGTAAGTTTTACGTAAACGTACGTAAAACGTTTACCCGTTCGGTCCCCCGTTACGCCCGTCGCGGGTCGTTCGGCCGTGGCGGGACGGGGGGGGGGGCGACCCCTGCCCCCCCCCCCCCCTACGGTACGCCACTGGTGGCTACTTTGTGCCGATAGAATTCGTCCTACGAGTAGGGCGGAATATGTCGAAACAAAGCGACCTGGCCGCCGGACTATTAAGCGTCGCATACCCGAGCCAAGTATAGTTAGCTATACCCGAATAGTTTGTGATTTCCGCTAGTAGTCAACTGAGCAAACGAACATCAAAATGTGCCAAAAAATTGGGCACGCATTCAAGTCAATTCAGCGTACCGAGGTTTGCCTGCAAAGCGAATTTAGAATCGGAAACAAAGTCAAAGGCACATATATGCACCCGACGCTCAGCGAACGTGTTGCTCGTTACAGGAATTTCCATAAAGACTATTCAGTCACGTGGCTGTAAAACGTTAGCGTAGTATCTTCATGTTCACTTTTTATACTCCGCAACATTCCATCCGAACACCGACTTCCGAAATGTGCGCATTCTCCTAACCACTCGATCGACTTACTCAATGTTCGATGAGTGCTCGGCGTTCTCAACTCGTCGTCGGTCACGTCTCACTCGTCGAGGTCACGTGGGCAACCTGGTATGGCGGCGGCGCGCCGCGTCGTTAATCGACCAGCGTCCAGCCGGAGAGACTTCCATTGTCTTGTTCCGGTCCCGGTCAACGTCGTGGGCACATCGCTTTCTGCGTACCTAGCGATGTCCTAGATAAATCTGCCCGTTTGCAAGGCCAACCGTTGCCCTTTATGTCCTTATTTTCGACCATTATTCATTTATTAAATGCGGGGGCCGGGGCCCCCAAGCCCCCGCACAGGTTGATCCGACGAGAACGCATGGCCGCCACAGACAAACTAGGCGGCCTCATTGAGCGACGTGCGGCGGCGGGAATTGGCCGCTGTGGCCGCGGATAATTGGCCGCGACCGCGTTTCCGTTCCGGCCAGCCGCCGACGATTTTGCGAAGGGGAGGCGCTGCGGCGGCCGGCTGCGGGGCGCTGCGATGTCGTGGGCAGCTGGTGGCGCTGGGCGCGGCGGCTCGATTTACGGTGGCGACGGCCCGCAGCCACCGACGCGGCGACTTATCACTGAAATAGCGCTCCTTTTCGCGCATTCGATCATTCAAGTTACGGAAACGCTCTAGTTTTTAAGCGTGTTAGGAGATTTGACACCGTTGACCAAAAAATGAATTTCAACATGTTTTGCTTTAGCAATACTCTTAGAGGCTAAATAACTTTTGTCAAACACAAGTCAGACAAGCCCATTTTTGGCGCTTCTTCTGGATATGGCACCTGGGATGTACCGGAAAACGTTAGAGCAAATCGAAACAAAAATGGAATAAAATTAGCGAAAAATATAGGCAGCATTAGAACTGTAAAACAACAAAAAATTGGAAGAAAAATAAAAAAATCGAAAAATAAAAAATTTACGAAAATCAAAATTCCGTTACAGTCCGGTATGGCATGGACTTGCTTCGCTCTGAAACTATACTTAGTTGACGTATTCTGAAGTCGGATCGCTGACGAGTTATTCGACACTTTACAGATCAAAACGTTTTCCTCGGAAAGTCGTTTCCTTAGTTCGCCGCCAGTCATGGCCATGAAATGCGCAGAAACAACATAGACGATCTGGGCTATGCCACAAAATAAAAGTCGCCGGGATTCATTGCTTTTAGGTGCTTTCCACGTAGCATTCTGAAGAACGCGCATTCGATACCGGCGAGCGTACGGCAGTTGCAAGCCTGCATCACTAATGTGACGACTAAATTTGCGCTGCACCAGCAAAGCCGCAGAGAGGCGATTGACCTGCGGAAATTGTTAATCCGAGATTAGCCGTCCGGCTGGTCGATGTGTGGAGTCGGAGATTACTCCAGCTGATGCCATGATGCGAAGGAAGGCTTGGAAAGTGTGGCTGTTAGTTGTTCTTAAGGTGATAAGCCATTTGCGTTCAGACAGCTCCGTCCACATCGATTGTTTGCTAGACCGCCGCTGCGCATCTGCAGAATAAAGATGGTCGTTTTTAAACGTCTGGTTGTGTGCCGAGAGGATATTTATTTTCAAACAGCGACCCTGGCCTTAAATTTTTATTCGGTCCTAAAATTTTTTGCCGAAGTTTTCACGAAGCACGTGTGAATTCGCTGTTCTCACCTATGGCGCGCATCTGGTTCTTAACAAGCATGAAAAGGGGACAAGCGTCTACATCCGAGCAGGCGGAATAAGCCTTAGTTAAGGGTACTACGTGCGTCCACTGGTCAGAGGGATGTGCCGAATTTGCCTATCTTTCAATGGACTTTAGACTTAGCCCAATTCGTGAAAAGGTATTCCAGCATGCCCAATGTGTGCACACGGCTTAGGAGTAGTTTTCTTGTTCCCAGCTTTTCCGAAGGGAAACGGCGCAATCATCCCGCTGTAGGCGTGCGCGAGCAGATCGCTACCAGGCGTCTATTGCTTAAAACGCCTTAACCGTTCGGATTTGTCTTTGCCCATTTGACCATTCATAACGCCGGCTTTTCGTGCTGCACTATGCCTGAAGAAGGCGCAAACAGTCGCAGTTATCAGGCGTGCGGCTGATAACATGGCAAAGATTCGCCCGCCGTCTTAAGCTGCTTTGCTCTTCCCGAACTCATTGGCCCTTTTCCTGTCGTTCTCCTCGACGGCGCTCTGCAAACACGATTGAAAGCTCTGCCGAGAGGTCAGCGCAGCGTCTTCAGTCTCCCGCTGACCTTCTCTGCAATAATCCGTGGTCATTCCGAGAGCGCTCGTCGGTCGAGTGCGCATTTTATGACCGCCCACACGTTCGCTTATGCGCGTCCCTCGGGAGCACGAAGGCGGCGGCGACGGCACAGCGGTCAGCGCCCGCTGAAGAGGTGCCCACTGATTTATTTCGGCTCCGGTCAGTGGCGCGAGTCCAGCGACCCCGATTTTTTTCGTTCTCGGCGTCCACCCTTCCGCTTATCAGGATGCCGGATGCCTTGCGACGGATGAGTTTGTTCCATCAAGTGTTTATGCGCTGTGCAAAGGGTCACTTTGCTGGCGATTGTTTGGTGCACTACGGCGACAGTGACTTCTGCGCCGTTTGCAGAAGCGTGATGTCAGGCGGTTCTGTCCACCTCATTCGGCTTTTGCATGTTGTAGTCACGACTTTATTTTGAACAGAATGTGTTTTTATTGCCTCTATAGCCTTATTCCCTCACTGTATTTCGTGAACGTTCCTCCACCCGATCGCCTCCCGTTCAAAAGAGCCTACACATCTTTCAGAAAAGTTTCAGACCTAAAACATCATCTGGCTAAGGACTGAATCTTTTTGCAGTAAACTTACCCGTGATTGCGAATCAAGAAATATCGTAAAAATTTGTGCGATTTCGATTTCCTATTCTGCAATCCGATCCAGTTCACACCACGAAAATAAGTTTTTGTCATGAACGTTGATCGGCCTACTCTAGTTTGCCTCGTGTAAGGTTTGCATCGCAGACTGTGTTTTGACTATGGCCTCCTGACTGACTGACTGACTGACCTTACTTCCGACTATGCTGATCTGCTATCCGAATCGATTCGGAGCTAGGTAATCCGGCAGTACTCCTATATATTAAGTTCCGATAATTCGGTCGGTTCAGCGCGATGCTTGGTCTTTTCTTTGATCCCCTTGTCGCGAAGGGCGACGTATCTGTCTTCCTTCCTCTTTTTCCGGAAAATTCTTCTCTGTTCCCTTTTTCCTGAAAGGAAGCATTTTATTTCGAATTTCACGTACGCCTTTTTGCCTGAGGGAATGACTTTTATATTGACTACTTCTTGAAAACTTTCGAAAAAGCACGAGTTTTTTTCCGTCTTTCCCGTTTTCTCGAACGGAGAAACTCTCTGTAATTTGTTTACCTTCGCATGACCCGCGCTCCACTCTCGGCGTCCGTCCTTGCGCTTATCGGAATGCCGGATGCACTGCGCCGGATAAGTTTATTCCGTCGAGTGTTTATGCGCTGTGCAAAAGGGTCACTTTGCTGGCGATTGTTTAGTGCACGGGCGATAGTGGTGACTTATGGGCCACTTGCAAAGCGATCATTCTTGCGATTCTGTCAACTTCATTTGGTTTATTCATGTTGAGACTCATCTTGTGCGTGTCCGTGTCTAAACAGTTCTCCAAACCAACAAGATTCCACTTCCTGCTGTACAGACCTAAGTTGCGATCTCCGTCTAAGCCCACACTCGGCATTCTCTTGTCCCTATATGACGTGTGCTTCGTTTAGTTCGATATTATGCTTGTTTCACACGGCTTACGTCGCCATTAATCCCACAACGTTTAACATTATAGTTTTACGTCCAGTTTTGCCATTTAGGTGTAAGATGCTTAGTATCTAAAGTCTTGGTCTTGCATCCTCTTCTCCAGGTCTTAGGCGCTTACTCTAGTCGGCTTTAATCCAGCGTAAGGATAACCGCTTTCTCAATCCGGTTTCCTTGTTTAGGCCAAAGACGCGCATCCTACGCCATGCGTAGACCTCAACTTGCTCTGCTATAGAAGGAAGCACTCTGGTATCGACCCACACTGCTTCATACGTGGAGTGTTGGAAACAACTTCCTTCGCCCTAATCTAAGAAGCTTTTTGATTGATGATATCCTGCGCTTAACCAGAATTAATCCAATCAGTTTTTCGCCAAAATAATCAATCCTACACGAAGGCCAAAAATAGCCTTCGTCGTATGGCTTCCTTGTTCCTTCCAATTTTTGTGCTGAGCTGCTTTCGGCGTAGAGCTAAGGATCATGATTGATGGAAACGTAGATATTACATTACTAGTGTTTCGATCAAGATCCAGCAGAAAGCTTAGGTCTAAATCCTCCTGCCTAGGTCTAAAATATTTGAAGGTCAAGGTGTAACGCATTTCCCAGTACGAATGCAGGCTTAACTTCCTTCCAACTAAGACAGGTTCAGTTTTCTCTACTTTCCGACTGCTAAGTCAAACCGAAACAGGTACACGTTGACCTGCAGCGCGAGCGCGGCGCCGCACTGTGCATGATAAAAAAATTGTGAATGCCAATCGATCGGCCACATACGAATACCCCCAGGGCAGGCGCTCATTGCCCCCGAATCGCTAAGCTCTGCGACCATTCGTTCGCGAGAAAAAAGCTATGCCCAAAAACCGCCGTTTTGCTTGCATGCAGCGCAGCGGCGCGCATCGACGCTGTGGCAAAATGGCTTAGGCCTGTTTAGTATTTGCTTAACTTCGCATGACCCGCGCTTCGATAATCCTAACCCGATACCGTGCAGCATTTACAGTCCGGATCAGCCGCGCTCTCCTTCTAAGAATTGTCGACCTCAGCGCTTGCTGTCGTGTTTGCTTAGCGGTTCGTCTCGGATGTGCCATTTCCTGCGCCGCGCCGGCCGCGAAGGCCGTTTGTCGCCGTCGTGTATGCGTCATATATCGGGCCGTAAACCGCTTGTGAGCGACACAAGATCTTGGCCCAATTCTTTCCGCCGCTAACCTGTGCTCGTCGGCCTGTTTGCGTGCATCCGCTGAACTTATACGAGTACGATATCACTTTCTGCTTTTCTGTATTGAATGTAACCCTTCAGTTTTCAGCATCACGACATGTCTTCGTGGGGAAACGACGACGACAACGCCGGCGGCTATGGCAAGAGCAAGAACAACGGCAAGGCGGTTTTGCCGCTGTAAGTTATTGTTCGGGCCAGCACAGCACAGCTCACCCAGGCCCTGCTCGTTCTAGTTTGGATCAACACGACTCGCTTCGGCTCATGCCTATCAACCCAGCTCGACGAAGCTCGATTGATACAAAGCGAACTCACCCTTTGCCCGGTTCATCCTGTCTTATCGAGCCCATTAATTCATCCTAACATAGTCCGGCTCATTGTAGAACGGCTCACAATTCCTTTAGGCTCCTCGCCGTTCCGAGTCGTTCAGGCTCCTGCTCACATTGACCAGGCCTTCATAGCTAGATCACCCTGGATATTCCTGATCCTGCTTACGTACTCCGTACCGCCCGTCCGTAGCATACTGCGTACCGTAGTCTACGGTACGGGGTGGTCAGTACGCTACGGAGTCCGGTACTGGCGTTGCGTCAGTACGGTACTGAGGGTGGTGCGTGTAAGTTTACGTAGCCCTGATCCGCTCTACTTGTCTTGTTAAGCATCCTTTTGCACGAACTTGACCTCTTGTTCTATACTTGTCCACTGAATTGTTTCGTTTCAGGCTCCAGAAGATCGACGTCGCCGCTATCCCGTTCCTGAAAGACTTCAAGACGATGCCCGGCAACATCGTGCAGAGCTGGATGGGCCAGCTGAAGAGCTTCTACCCGGACTGCGTCGACTGGCTGAACGGCTACTTGGTGCCATTTCTGCTGCTGCTCTGCATCGGCGTCAACACCGCGTCGAACTTCGGATGGGTGGGAGGCGAGCCGATAAAGTGCCTGGTAAGTGGAATCCGATGTAATGCGTTTGCTCCTCGCCTCCGCCTCATATCTCTGTCATCATTGCCTCGTGCTACAAAGTGTGCACCATCGCATTAGCTACAGGCGCCCCTATATGCCACCAATAACTGCAGCACGATGCTCTTCACATGCCGTTTTCCCAAAAAGTTGATCTGTTCTAACAGAAATAAGACTTTTCTGTAAAAGAAGACCGTTTCTGACGCAATTCCCCGTCTTTTTACCTGCACGCACTTTTCTTATTGCTGCTTGTTGCAACATGGCAGCTGGCTCCGTTCGAATGCGCCGCTCCATCAGTGAGTGAGGGTCAATGAGTGCACAGAATGTCGCATGAGACGGGTGCGTTTATCGGCGCTTGATTAGAAAGACCGGATCTCAAAGTAGACTCAGACTATTGCATAATTCTCTTTATGATTGAGCATCATCGCCGACCTTCTATCCTTGAAACAGTTAGCCTCATTCTTAGCCTTTTGGGCAAATCGACTTCCGACTAAGCGTCCCACGGGTTCGTTTTCCGTTGAATACGAGCCGCTGTGGAAATCGGCCGAAAAAGCGCGTTCCTCGACGCCCCATCCAAGCACCCTGCGCCGGTTCGGTACGGGTTGCCTCAACCTTCCATTTCGGGACGCGATCACTCGCTGCTAGGCCGCGCGTCCTCTATACGGTCGGCACATTCCAATCGCTTCCGGTGCCCGCTTTCGTCATGTCTCTTTCCGTCGGGGATCCGCCGCTGTGGCATGTGCTAACGCCGAGTCTTGCGTAAGCTGCAAGGCCGCGTGGGAACCTCTGGGTGCTACATTGTGGGACTGCTTTTGCGCAAGGCATAATCTGAGATCAGCTTAGCTATACCGTTTTCAGTGAAGATTTAATCTAAGGCTAGAGCGCCTTTGCTTGCGATCGTCTCTCACAAATTAAATTCAGATTAAATTAATTAAACTGCACGAAATTAAAGTTACTTAAACTAAATTAAATTTAATTAAACTAAATTAAATTAATTAAACTAAACTAACTAAATTAAATTAAAATAAATTAAAATAAAATAAAATAAAATAAAATAAATTAAATAAAATTAAATTAAATTAAATTGAACTGAATTGAATTGAATAAAACTAAATTAAATTCTTCCTTGCGAACCACAGAGCTCGCTTGATTCCTGTTTGTTTCTCCAAAGACATGTGCATGCGGCGTCCACCTAGTTGCAGAAGCGCGTGTGCTACTTGTCGGAAACAATTTTGTTTAATTTTTTTTGTTTTTTTCCATCTTAGAAAAATTCGCACCTTTCTGAAAAAACAGGCTTTTGAAACATAAAAACCATGACGGACGTTTTTGTAAAATAATTTTTCATAAAAGTACCGATTTTTTGACAACGAAGAATTTTTTTCAGGGAATATTTTTTCGGAAGTGGTTCCTGTTGTCGCCATAATTCACCTGTCTCTTGTTCCACACGCTGCCGCATTTAAGTTACATTTTGTGCATAACCGCTTTTGCCACATGCCGTCTCGTTCAGTGCCACCAACCTGGTTCAATTCCACCGGTGGTCTGCCATATCCTACCTTATGTGTCTCATGGATTGGCTTGTCCTTGCCACCATGGGGATCAGAATGTTAACGGCGTCCTCCTAGACTTCCAAGGACCTGACCAAGGAGCAGATGGAGTTCGCGCTCGACTACTGCCAGTCGAAGAACCACTATTTTGTCGCGCCGGACGAAGCCATCCCGTGGTCGGATCCTGCCCGCCTTCATCGCCAGCTAGGCTACTACCACGTGCGTTAATATACGTGTATTGCACGTGTTTTCGTCAATGTGTTTTAGTGGGTGCCGATCACCTTGCTGCTCCAAGCGTTCTGCTTTTACCTGCCGAGTCTCCTATGGAACTACGCGTGCACCACGACGGGTAAGTTGTCAGCTAGGTGGGAAGACGGGACAAGGACCTGAGTTCAAATCATGGTATTGGGTGCAGCGAGACATTAAAGTAGATGCAAAGATCGGGAGCCGTGTCGTATTACGGGCCGTGCCGTACTGTCGTATTGACAGTACTGTACGGCATTTTATCTCCAGTACGACAGTACGGTACGGCGTTGGATCAGTACGACAACCATAGTTGAAGCCTCACTGACCCTTTGCTGTCTCGTTTTCCTATAATTTTCGTCAAATTTTGGTTCAACTTTGGTTTAATATGACTAAATAAAGGTGTATAACCTTTTGTTTGACCACGCTCTTTCATCCTATAATTCAGTTTTTACTGTTTTACGGTATCAGAGTATGCGTTTCTGCAGAAATTTATTGGCGCTTTTTAGTGGTATCAATATGTTACGGAGTACGGCGCCATACTGATTACTGTACGGCAGAGTCTAGTTTGGTACGGAGTACGATGCGTGGTGGGGACTTGAGTGAAAGAAAGAATGCACCCTGTACCTAGAAGAACTGATCGTAAAATACATCGTGCTACAACCAAGACTAACGATTTGTATTGCAGGCATCAACTTCGACGGACTTCTCGCGTTGGCAAAGACGATCGCCGGTATGACTCTGACCGACCCTATGCGCCAGAAGCACGTCGACACGCTCGCCAAATGGATCCACGACGCTCTTGGCCTTGACCGCCTCCGCCTGAAGCGCAAGCGAAACGTCGGCTGCCGCTCGGGACGACGCATTGCGAGCTACGCCACCATGCTGTACCTCTTCACGAAGCTGCTCTGCGTGGCGAATGTGGCAGCGCAGTTCCTGCTCGTGAACGCGTTCGTCGGCGCTCCGTTCACCTGGTGGGGCTGGGACGTCGCCAAGGCGCTGATGAGCGGCGAGAACTGGCAGGTAAGCAGTTGAGTGTGGCGCACAGTGACCCCGTTACGGATCGGCAGTCAGCAGCCGTACCGTACTCCGTACCGTACTAACCCCCTCCGTAGCCGTACTCGTTATAAAATGCAAGAAAATCGACGCCATACCGTACCGCCGTACTGGACCTTCACCCGTACCGTACTGACCACCCCGTACCGCACTCCGTACCGACAGTACGGTGTACGGTACGGTACGGCCGTACTATCTGTATGACTGCCGACCTTTAGACCCCGTAACGTCCGCATTTATAGCTAGTGCGAATAAGGACAACCTTGGCATTAGTCTGTCGCATGTGACTAGAGAGGTCGCATGCAGTATGTTTTCCATGCACAAACGATATGTGGCAAAAGCCAACACTCGGCACACGTACCGTACCGTAACCGTACAGAGTATGGTACGGGTGGGTCAACAAGGTATGCCTGAGGTTTGCCTACCTATAACACGCACCGTACTGTACGCTGTCCGTATTACTGCTATTTCAGCACGGTACAGGCCGTAACAAGGCACGATAAGGCCGCAGTACGGGCCGTACTCGTTATAAAATACCTACCATAAAATCAAAGCCGTACCGTACTGCCGTACTGGGCCTCCACTCCGTACCGTACTGAGCCGCCCTATTCGGTACAACCGTACCGTTAGTACGAGTTGTCCGGTACGGCCGTACTCCCAGTACGGCTGCCGATCTTTAATATGCGGGTGACTTGATGAAATCGCTGGCTTGGACGAGTCTTGAGGTCGCACAAAGGATAGAACATTAAAAATGCGAAATGCAGAGTATTACTTCATTCCATTTAGGATTCGCCAGCCTTCCCTCGACTCTCTCTCTGCGACGTTCCGATCAGAGGCCTTGGAGACAGCCCGTACTACACGCTGCAGTGCCACCTTCGGGTGAATACGTACAACGAGAAGGTCTACTTCGCCATCTGGTGAGTAAATTACCTAGATTATGCCGCATCAGCTCGGCACGGTCTAGTTGGCGGCTTGGACCCTAAATTTGCTCATTTAGGTGGCTGTTCGCGTTCGTCGCTGTCTCCACGGCATGCAGCTTCGCCTACTACGCGCTCGCCTTCCTGTGGCCGTGGACTCGCGAAGGTAACGTGCGCCACCTCGTTTGCGCCAAACGGCACCGCAGTATCCTCTGGTCCTCGAAGAAGTCGGACGAAGAGGTCATGAAGATCTTCGCGGACGAAGGCATGCAGAACGACGGGACCTTGCTCTTCTGGTTCATTCAAGGTGAGTCGAAATCCTCAGGCGTGGCTTAACGCGGTTGGTATTGACGTAACGTTATGAAGTGGATTAAGTGGATCACGCGATGTCCTAGATTGTGCTGGTTCAGAGCCCATTATGATCTAGGTACAGGGTAATCTTGAAGCAGTCTAAGATCGGCCTAAGGCTGTGAAGTTGGTACGTAAAACAGATGTAGGCCGTACCGTGAAGCCGTGATGAAGGCCCGGCTCCACCGGCACGTTGGAGTCATCGCAGCACGTCCCGGGACACGGAATAGGTACGCAAACGGCACCCGTCCTTTGGCTTTTTAGGCCCAAAAATTTTCGCATTTTTGTCTATTTTTCGGCAATTTATCAAGTAATTTTGCTTATATTTTGGCCTTTTTTGGTTTAGGCAACATTTTTAAACACTTTTGGCGATATTCGGTGCTTTCAGCCTGTAGTGCACAACTTCTTTCCAGAAATTCGGCTAAAAAGTGGCAAAAAAATCCAATATTCTGGTGCCGTGCCACGGTACCGTGCCGTGGGACGGCCCGGCTCCACGGCACGGAGGGGTTTCACGGCACGGCCCACGGCAGGCGGAGGGGTCTACATCTCTAACGAAAAGTGGTTCAGTGAAGAAGCATAGTATAAGAATAGTGTACTTATGTGTAAAGGGATTTTTCGTGGGTCTAAAGCGGCCTAGCGTGAACCTGTAGTGGTGACAATTGGACCTGATCGAACTGTAGACCTGAAAATGCATTAGGGGGGTGAAGCATTAGTGAGTGTGTGTTGCTTGATCACATGTGGACTAGTATGAGATCTACAGCCCGTTACAGGGATGGGCGGGTCTCGGTCCCGGTAGTCCCGGAGGTTTTGGTCCCGGTCCCGGGCGTCAAAAATCCCGTCCATTTTAACTTTTCGACGGTCTGCCGCAGGCATCGCCCGGACCAAATTTGGGGGGCGAAACCTTAAAAATAAAGTCGAAATTTCGATGGAATCGTCTGCGGCGGGCTTAGTTCCACGCGAATGTGGTCAGATGGTGGACCATGTCTGACCAACATTTTCGCAAATATGTTTCGAGGGATGGAAATCCATGTAAGTCCATGTACCTAGCCGCCCCGGTTTTTAGGCACAAATTAACTGAAATCCCGGCCCTCGGTCCCTCTGGTCCCGGTGGTTTTGGTCTCGGCCCCGGTCCCGGTTGTCGAAAAAATTCCGCCCATTCCTGGCCTGTTATTGTTAATTAGGCATCCATACTGTACGGCGCATCATACTGATCCACCCTATTCATGCTGCCCCAACCAGAAAATATCAGAAAAATCCAAACTGTACCATACTGCCATACTGGATCTGCACCCCCTTACCGAAAAGCCGTTCCGTAGTACGGCTTGTAGTTCCGCCGTACTACGGTACGGCTGCCGACCTGTAGTATTACGCAACATGGCCTTGAAAGCTCTAGTGTAGGACTAACATTCATCTCGAAGCTTTAGGCAATGCGAACGCAACCGTCGCCCGCGATACGATGGCGCGCATCTTCGACGTGTACCTCTGGATCCGCGAGGACAAGAAGCTGCCGGCCGACATCGCCTACAACGTGCTCGCCAATCTGCCGGTAGCGTCGCCGAAGAAGACCGGGCTGTCGCCGTCGGAGACCATCAGCGACAACGGCAACAACAACGGCGGATTCGGCGGGTTCGGAGACGACGGCGGGACTACCATCGCCAACAGCAGCAGCGGATTCGGCGGATTCGGAGACGACGGCGGGACTACTAGCGGCAACAACATCAACGGTTTCGGCGGGTTCGGCAGCAATATCGGAGGCGGTTGGGACTAGAAAGTTTGTTCATCTTCTTTTTGTTTCACTCTCTTTCGTTTCTTTAATGTTAATTGAAGTAATGCGCTAACCCCTAATATGTGCCTTCTCGTGCTCGTTAAGGGGTGCCAATCTTATCTCATTTGTGCCGAAATGCTTTGCTCGGTCGAGCGTGGCATAACACTCAGACTCCCGTTTTTATACCGTTCGTAGTCTTGTCTTCTTGTTGTTCTGAGAATTTGTCGAAAATGCACAGATCGCCAATAATATCTTTATTATGAACTGCTTGGTTCTCACTTTTGGAGGAGCTTCAATAAATGCTCACTATGTATTATGTAGTCCGACGCGAGTCTGAAGTGGTCTAAACTGAACTGGAACAAGTCCGCCTCGACGGCCTGATACTAGCTGCATAGAACCTGGTGCACTTAAGTTGGCCGGCCTACGCGAAAAACCGCCTTGGAAAAGGCCAAGGCTTTTTACCAAGCTTCTTCTACGAATAAAATGTTTTACCCACGATCCTACACCTTTGTCTCTCCCTCAAACCCATTCACCTACGTTCGAGGGACGACGTCCTTCAAAAAGCCACGAGCCTCTTATTTGAAAAGCCTTGGCTGTCTTCTCTATCTCAATCAGTGCCACGGTAGCGGTGAGGTAAAACGGCGGATTTTCACGATTGTCGACTTAATTTACGGGCGAACGAAACGATACCATCACCCGTCCAGTTAAGCTGGAGTGAAGAACGGATTTTTAACTGAATTCTGGTAGTTGTCCACGCCGTTTCTCGAACGGTGAACGACAATTTATTCCTCACATATGGCATCCATCACGCGTTAAGCCCTGCCCCAATCCGTGCCAGCGACGACGAGTCGGCTGTGGTTATTGAGATCATTTGAGAGCGTGACCACGAAAATCCGGTGGTTATTCAGAGCCGCAAAGCATTCGACGGCCGCTTCCTGGGCCGGACGAGCCCTCGCCGACAGCTGTCCGACGTCCGCATGAGAAAAAAAACAATGGCCGAGAATAGCAGGATCTTGAGGGTTTACAAGGATCATGGGGGAAATGGAAGAATTGTCTTAGCTTAGGACCCAAAAACGCGATGTAAAGAGCCAAACGAGTCGAAGCTGACCACGGACGACAGGGAATTGTAATCAGCACCGATTGACGATTATTTTTTCGAAACCGATGATGACGGTAACGAGTGTCTTCGCGTCGCCAAGGTCCGTTGAGAGGTCGCGAATCAGCGACAGTTGGTTGTTTCTCGAGACCACCCACTCGGTGTAGATATAATGGTCAGCAACAGGGATGCGGACTTTGATTTCAAACACCGCCCGAGACCGAGACCCGCATCCCTGGTCAGGAAGTACCTGCTAATTTTCCGCACTCCGTATGTCGAGGCCGCTGAAAGCTGAGGCGTTCGGGTCTGGGAGATGATTTTCTGTGTACCAGGCCCAGAACCTAGAGTCGAAGAATGCGTGAACAGGACCTAGACAAAGTCAAGGTATCACCTGAAGCAAAAGCGAACAGAAACATGTACGAACGTTCGTCGGTCTGTGCCTGGAGGCGGCCCTGTATTGACGAGACGGGCACAGGACGTTTTTCGACGACCAGAGCCAGTGGTACAAGTGGATTTGAGTGGTAAGCGATACAACGATAATGAATACATAAGAATCTTACAACGTCAAAATTGACCGATAGTGTTCTGAGGACTGAGTGTTCTTACTTGCGTTCCTTTGAGCAACAAGCTCCTCTACGATCTGTGCTGAGTGCTGGGCCCTGAGTATGTCTCATCACTGGGCGCTTTTTGGGATGCCAAAGACTTCGACCTAGAAACTGATCCATTCCTTATGTATGTTCGTTCCTCGCCGTATCAGAGCTGCTTATTTGGCCATGGCTAGCAAAGTCAATTACCAAGATGTGCGCGACTTGCATGCTTTTGCAGTCACGTCATAAACAAACAGTACGTGCCCCTCAATATTTCGCCGGCAGAAGTATAATTAACGAGGTACTAAACAGAAACCAGGACAAACCAGAGGTTTTCTATGCGGTATGCCTTTAGGTGAGTCATTCATATGCGCTTTGTTACGCATGACGAAACGTGTTGCTAACTGAATTGTCCTTCAGCATGCGGAAAGCTGGAAAGTCACCGGGCGCAGTGACTTAAAGGCACAGAAACCTAGAAAAGGTACAACGGAAAGGTAAAAGATAAAAGCAAAACTACTCGAGCAG
Source organism: Aphelenchus avenae (assembly GCA_020875895.1). Lineage (NCBI taxonomy): Eukaryota > Metazoa > Nematoda > Chromadorea > Rhabditida > Aphelenchidae > Aphelenchus > Aphelenchus avenae. The sequence goes on from JNEY01000017.1 coordinate 766,115, forward strand.
TTTGGAGGGACCTTTCGAAATAAGATCATGACAAGCCCTTCTAGGAAGACGTGTTTTATGCCGCCTTAAGTGCCTCTCATATCGAGAGTCTTTCAAGCTGAAGATCACAACAGAATGATGTCGCACTTCTGAAGTCCTTCTTCACTGAGTACTTTCTCGTAACGGTAGACCTAGCTTGTTCGCGCATGTTCCCTGACGGACAAATGGAAGATGGCACGTCTATAAGAGTATTCACGTTTTGGGCCGGCAGTCCGTTGAAGACCAATACCCAAGCTGTGCGCTCAACTTGTGCGTCTATCTCGAAAAGTCTAGTTTGTTCATATCGGAAGGAACTAGGCGGTGAACCTAGCTCCAATGCATACTTTTGGTAATGACCAGGAAGTTCGTCATCATGACGGGGTTTCCTCCAGTGTTTTGTTGAACCTTCAAGTTCAGTGAACTTTATTGAACTGAACTGAACTTTATCCCCCGTTCAGTTCTGTTCAGTTCATCGCGAAAATATCAGTTCACTGAACTAGGAACCAGGCGGAGGAGGAGAAGCGGATGGTAAAGAGTGACGAAACCCTCAGGGCAAATTTCGTTGTACCCACAGGACAGTCCGTCATTCGCTCCGTTAAGCAGCTTATTCCTACATTAATTCGCATGTGCAAGCTGATTTAGGGCGGGCATGGGGGCCTTAGAGAGCAAATGTGCCCATTTCCTAAAATGTTTTCACCAAAGGTACCCCTTAACCTATCGGCAACTTTCTTATTTTGCGATGAACTGCCAAGTTATATCCCTTTCGTTTTCCCCTTTACTTAGCGCTGATGGCCTCACCATCCGTCGACCCCCAGGAAAGTGGACAGGGAGGGATATGACCATCCCTCTGCCCGCCAACATAGGGGGAATTTTGGAACACTCCTTTGTGTAGCCAGACGAACGCCTCCATACTGTGGTAAATGTACCCACCTTTGCCCTTCTGCGTGCACCATAACTAATGAATACGGAGCGGTCACTCCCGCAAGTGCGCGACTAATGACTGCAAAGAGCGCACACTGCGTCATTGCGCGCCTGGGCGCGCATAAACAAACAATCTCTGCGCTCTTCCGACACGCGCAGAAGAGTCGCGCAAATGACCGCGCATCGAATGACTCTTTCGTGTGTTCGTGTTGCTGCGCATTCGACGGTTGGCCGCGGAAGCGGTGGTGACTCGAAATCTTCCGGAATCCGGCGGGCACTTCCGGCCACTTTGTGGAAGAAGATTTGGTAAAAAAATTCGATCTACTGCTGCACGTTGAAATGAAGACACAAAGACAAAAGTGGTGACGGAAGGCGCCCGCGGCAGGCTATTTTACGTGTAGCGAATCTAGATTCGTAATTCTAACGCGTTTTAAAAGGCACAAATTCTACCCGTACAAAAGCACCAAAGGAAGACCAAAGGCACTTCTCAGACCCTTGCCAGAACGGGCCTTAAGGCCCAGCCCGGTCCCGCTCCGGGCTTCGGGCCTGGCTGGGCGTGGATTTGAAAGCCCGCGGCCGGGTCGAGCCCCGAGTCGAAGGCCAGTTGCACATGGCTGCTTCAAAGGTCGCGAAGGAGCAGGTTGCGGTACGCGGAGAACGGTCATTATTGACGCTAATCCGCCGCGGCATACTTCCTTTGCCGTAGCCGTCAGACTTAGAGGTAGCGAGGGAATCCACTCATGCTTCAACGAGTGTTGTGATAGCCATCGTCTGGTCGTTTCTGGTACGCCGGTGTATACGCTCTCCACAGCGGAGCGAAGGACATTACCGCCTTTAACAATGACTTTAATCACACCCTCGAGGTAAGCCTTTGTTGATCACGCAAGGATTTGCCACATCAGGCTACGCAACGGGACCTCCGCGTCGTTTTTCCGTTCCGTGATCTATAAATTTAATATCGTTTCCAGTTAAAAACTTTGCGGAACGGTTTGGTGAAAAGCACTTTTTTCATCTCTTCCTGAAACGGCACGGAGCCGAACGTCAAGCGAAGCAAGTGTACGTCATTTCCAGAAATTGCTGCATTTCCAAAAGCGAAGCGAAATAACGAACGACAACGCCGTCTGTTGGTAAGGCAGAGGTAAGTAGGACTGGGCCCCACTCGTTTCTCGGCGGTTCCTTAGCGATCCGAGCGAGCTCACTTAGTTGTGTTAATCAGCCGTGGTTTTCATGGTATGACATGTCGTGGAGCCGTAGTAGGTACGTTGACAGAGATAGGGAAGCTTTTGGAATCTGTATTCTAACATGCAATGGCGAAGTGCAGTATAAATATCCGATTTCAGATTTTAGTCTATTTACTTTAGATAGATTTTAGTCTTCGCAAAGTAAAGTTCCGGTACCGGTACCGGTACGGCGTCCGAAGTTCAAAATAATTTCCCCCAGCCCTGTTTTAGGCTGGGAGCGCAATAGGCCCAAATGCCATGATGACCCAGTTTCTGGGTGCTCTAGAACAAATGCACAAAGTAAAATGGCCTGCCATTAGGCGTCACAAGAGCAAATTTTCACAGCAAATTTGGCGTTTGTAGCGCACTACGAGGACCTTCCTTACGAAGAGGATTTCGAAGGTGAAGTCAACAGCCCTGACAATACTACGGACGCATACTACGACGGCGAGAACATCGGCCACATGTACAGATACGACCCGGCACACAGTCCCTTCTCGAACGACGAAGTGTTCCTTATAAACGACTCTCCGTCCACTGTGGGCCACGAGGAATACGTTCACGCCGACGACGACTCGTTTGTGGAAGTCTACGCGTCGTTTAGGTCCAATGCAGAAAACGACACTCGCGCGTTCGGCCCCATGGCTCCTGCACTGTGTGCTGACTTTAACGCCTTTTCACAAGCGCTAGGTTCTTCATTTAAATCGCCGGACGATTCAGAGAACGGCCACTTTTCTAGTTTCTCTTTCTTTTAGACAGCCGTATTATTCGTTTTCTACGCCTTGTAGGGTTACATTCCGACATGCAGTCGCAAGTCTTCATTTATCGGGTCTTTCTTTCGGAAAGCGATACGCCTTGGTTTCTTCACGTTTTATGGTTTTATCGCACCACTGAGTCTTCAAGTACCTTCGTTCTTCTATGTCAGAAAGTCAAGCTTTCGCATTGTCTTTGCATCCAGTGGTTAGCCATGTTTTTCTAGAGAAATCGAACAGTGTTCTTAGTCCTGCATTGTTTAACGGCAATGTTAGCAGGTACGTATGCGAAATAAATCGGTTTTTGGCCAACTCTATCTGCTGCAGCAACCGTTGCCGTCAACTGACTACATCATGGTTCAACCGTAAACCGGTAAATTCCAATTTCGTGCTTGCTATAGATTATTTTCTTCATGAAGCCGACAGGCGTAAAGACTTGTTTCGACGGAGAAGGCGCATCAGTAAAGACAAGTGGCGACAGTTATGCGACAGATTTCCTGACGGATTTCCCAAGCGCCGCCGTTATTCCGATGAGCGACCGCAAAGGAGCATAAAAATGTACTTCGTCCCAAGAGTACAACGGAAATGCAAGTGCGTACTGATACGAAATTTGCTGTTTCATCAAGGGGCTTCCAGAAAATCAACGTAAGCATTGCATCGCCCCTTTTTGGACCCCCCCCCCCTCCCCCTTTCACGGGTGTAATCAGTTTCTGCACTGAAGCCTTCGGGAAACTCGTAGGGGACTTCAGTACATTATCCGCAAAGGGGATGTTCAAGTTAAAATGGAGAATGTTCCGTAATCATCTCCTCAAGGGCTTTCATTTGAAGTACGACTCATTGTTCCAGAATGACCTCGAAAAATCACCGTTTTGGGGGGTTGACCCCCTTTTTAGGGGTTCAAAATGGGGTTTCAGCAAAATCAAATATAAGCTCGTTTAATAACTTTTCTAGGGCTATTGAATGATCCCAAATGTGAGAGGTTAGCGAAAATTTTTGGTTACGCACCCCGTAGCCGATTAGGGTTGTATGGATAATAGGAGCAATGTGACTGATTAAACGGGCGACGAAAGGAAAGAGATGATGATTGAACAAACGTCGATACGAAAAGTTTGCCTCGCTGACGCATTCTAGTGCACAATTCAGAATTTTAATCGTTCGGGAATCGTTGCTTGTCAAACGCACGACTGCGCTCGCGGCGCATTCGACCTCAAGTGACCGCTGTGCAAACGGCGGACGCCGCGCTGACCCTTTTAATCCGCTCGGGCGGACGAACGTCCTTTACTACGGTTCAGGGCAAGCTGCAACCCGCACAACAGCCACCCGCACAACAACGCGCGTGGGGTGCATTCGACCTCAGTTATCGTTGTGCAAACGGCTGACGCCGCGCTGACCCTTTTAATCCGCTGGGGCAGGCGAGCGTCCTTTACTGCGATTCAGGCCAGCTGCCACCCGCACAACAGCGCATATGGGGCGCTTTTGACCTCGAGTGACCGCTGTGGAGACGGCTGACACCGTGCTCACCCTTTGAATCCACTAGGGCAGGCGAAGGTCCTGTGCTACGGTTCAGGGGCAGCTGCTACCCGAACAACATCGCGGCGCGCATGCGCATTTGACCTTCAGTGACCGCTGTACAAACGCTTACGCCGCGATGATTGTTTATTCCACTTCGGCGGACGCAGGTCCTTTACTACGGTTCCGTGCCAGCTGCCACCCACACAACAGCCACCCGCACAACAACGCGCGTGGGGCGCAGTTGACCTTCAGTGACCGCTGTGCAAACCGCGGACGCCGCGCCGATCATTTTGACCCACTCGGGCGGACGTAGGCCCATTACCACGGTTCTGTGCCAGCTGCCACCCGAACAACATCGCGGGGAGCAATTGACCTTCACTGACCAGTGTGCAAACGGCTGACGCCGCGCTGACCCATTCTACGGTTCCGTGCCAGCTACCACCCGCACAACAACGCGCATGGGGCGCATTCAACCTCAAGTGACCGCTGTGCAGACGGCTGACGCTGCGCTGACCGTTTACTACGCTTCCGTGCCAGCTGTCATCCGAACAACATCGCGTGGGGCGCGTTTGACCTTCAGTGACCGCTGTGCAAATGGGCGGTGTCCGCCCGGCGGACGCCGCACTGGCCCTTTTAGCCAGTCGGGCAGACGAAGGTCTAAGTCAGTCATTCAGCGGATTAGCGGTTTCAGCATTTCAGCGTGCTGGGACTTCTTCTCGGTCGAAGGCACACAGGTTTCGACCCGGCATGTAAACTTCTAGCTAAGAATATGCAAGCGTGCTGCCAGTTGTTACCATTACGTTACGGCCCCTTCCGTTGTCATCCTCCCTCGTGTTGCGTTAGCCTTACGTTACGTTGTAACGTAAGGCACGTTGTAACGTTAGCCTTACGTTGTAACGTAAGGCTAACGTTGGCCGTTTGTGAACCAGCCCTGCGCAACGGGCCTTAAGGTCTTGCCGAGGCCCGGTGACATGGCGTCCATTTGCCAAAAGCTGGCTTAACGTATGCGGTACTTCGCTTTACTTTCGTGGTCCATGCTAACAATTTCACGCTGCGAACATTGCGAATCATGTCGACTTAGAAGGCCGCATTGCTTAGTTGACCTTTACCGCAGGCTATTAGTAAACTCCGCACATGGCAAAATTGCGTAACGGGGTCAAATTTTAATCTTTAAATAATTTAATTTAATCAAATAGTTAATTACGCTATATAAGACGGTTCTTGCGCCGGATCCGGTATCAATCTGTCACAGTAAGATTTTTGTAGCGCATTTTAACCTGGTTTGTAGACTTCGCCCTGCAACGATTCCCGTTTCTTTCGGTTTGTCTTACCTACCTTTGCCATATCTTTCTCCTTACTTGCCCCTGGCCGCTCCCTGTTGCTCCAGGAGCTTGTCGAGCGGTGCCTGATCTCTTGTTTACTGCTTCATTCAGTAACTATGATGTTCGGTGCCACCCTACATTGTTAGCTTAAAGTGCAATCCATGAATTCGCTTATTGTCGTAGCCCGCCAGCATGGTGTCACTAGTTAAGGTTGCGTACGCAACTTACCGTCACGCAGTTTTCCGATGGATTATGTTACTTTATGCAACTGAACTGTACGCAATTAACAGTGCGCAGTTTGCGTGTTACCGCACCGCACTACGCATGACGGCCAAAAATTTGGGTATCCTCGGTGATTTGTGTGCAGGCATGGGCTGTCACCGCACCGACCCTTTGAGCCCACCAGACGAACGTTTTACTACGTTCCGTGCCGCTGCCACCCGCACAACAGCGCGTTGCCGCCCGTGCAACATCGCGTGGGACGCATTCTACCTTTCGCGCTGACCCATTTAACCCTGGCCGCTGTGCAAGCGGCTGTCGCCGCGCTGACCGTTTTAACCCAGTCGCGCACAGACGAAGGTGTAAGTCAGTCGCTTACCAGATTGGCGGTTTCGGTATTTCACTGTACTAGGACTTCTTCGGTCGAATGGCATCACAGGTTGTGACCAGTCATGTAAATAAACATTTTAGGTAACTAAGAATAGGCAGATTGTGACTTTTGCTATCCATTGCTTTACGACCCCTTCCGTTCGTCATCCTCCCTCGTGTTACGTTAGCCTTTACGTTACGTTGTAATGGTCGCTATCGAACCAACGTCGACCAACGGGCCTTGGGGTCCTGCCCGGGGCTGAGCGCGTTCCTTCAAGATATGCTGGAACGAGACCCGTTCCGACCAGGGTCGGAAAAAAGTTTGATTCCCCTTTGGTACTGTTTGCAGGTACGATTGTTGTCATTTATAGCGCGAACTTCGCACAAAATATCAGCAGACGTTGAGTTAGCCGTTCTGATACGACTCTGCAGGTTCCTAACGCCAATATAAACAATTTTACTTAATATTATAATAAATGTATCTTAAATTTAATTATAATAAATAAATAATAAAATTAGTCATAATAATAAATAAATAATAAAACCATGATCAATCAATAATTATTAATTAATTTAATTGCTTAAGCTATAATAAGATGGAGTTCTTGCGCCGGATGCAGTATCACCTGTCGTAGTAGAAAATTCGGTAGCGCGTTTTGGCCTAGTTTTATGTACAGTTCTGCCACAATTCCCGTTTCTTTCGGTTTGCCTCACATACCTTTGCCGTTAACTTTTTCCTGCCTTGCCCCTGGAACCTCGTGCTCGAGGATCTCGTCGAGCAGTGCCTGATTTCTTCGTTCATTATCTATGATCTTCGCTGCCACTCTACATTTGTAAGATTAAAGTGCAATCCATGAGTCCTCTGGACGTTGTAATCCGCCAGCAAGGCGTTACCAGGTACTGTTGCGTTCGCAACTTACCGCCACGCAATTTTTCCGATGGACGTTTTTATAGCGTTTTCATGATTTAATGCTGTGCGATTTACCGGTACACAACTTAATGTCCGTTACCAGCGTACGCATGAAAGCCGAAAATTCATGCGTCGCGTCCGGAAAAATGAACGCGCATTTAGCCAGGTCATTAACGTGAAATGCTCTTCGTCCGCCCGAGGCTCTGCCTGCGCCGCAAACCATGAACACGCCTGTTGACCGCCCAGTCAAAGCTTTACGTCCGATGGTATAATTCCAAATTTTGGTTATCTGCACGGCGCTGTTCTTCCCTGTTCTCTCAAAAGTCACTAATGAAATAGTTTTCGGTCGTGATTTGTTGCGAACGCATAGCCGTTGTACCGGTGCTTTGTCTTAAACTTCGACTGCGCATCACGTTACTATGTCGAATCTGTTGGCTTCTGGCAGGCCTCTCAAAGTAGAACTTTTAGATTCACAGCCGGCTTCGGAAGCATTCTCTTGACGAAGACAGCATGGATCTGGATCCACATCAAGGGGTGAGTGAGTTCGGGCTTGACTGGAAAGCTGGAAACAATACGGTAGTTGCGGCTCGAGCATCACGCGTTAGAAGTTCTGCAATATTTTTAACAAGCCTCTCGCATGCGCTAACGCGCACGAGCGACGCTAGCGAACGTTTTTTAGAAGATTAGTGCCACCCGTTAGTTGAGCTGCTTCTCCGAACCCCCTGAGACTCATTTCAAGACTTTCTACATTGACTTGACTAGGACACATGTGTATGCCTGCATTCTTGGATGCCAGTCATGTGTATTTATTTGCACGCTTCTGCGTGCGCAAGCGCTTAGCCCTCATGACAGACGGAAGCCTGCGCACAACATGTCATGCGGATTTTCCTACATTCGACACCCCATAGCATGCGATACCGCTTAGTACGCATAAGTGCATGCACATGCTTCTGCACGCTGTACCGCGTAGAATGCATGATTGTGTCATGCATGCTTCTGTATAGGGTAACGCTTGGTACGCATGAATGCACGCAAGCCTAAGATGCAGATTTTCCTACATCTCATCGTCGCTAGTCTTGTGATACGCGTAGTACGCACGTGTGCAGGCATGTATGCTGTGCGTGCCGTACCGCTTGGTACGCATGACAGCATGCATGCCTGCATGCAACGTGGCATGCTTTGGCACGTACTCCCAAACTTAGGGTACACCCTTGTTCGGTTCTGTTTCCAGAGCTTTCAGGGCAGCTTTACACTTGAACAAGAAGATCCCCGAGTTCTTCTTCTGCGCAAGGAAGACCCTGCGCATGAAAATACGTTGCTAACAGTGTGGCTTTAACTTTCGTGTGCAGATGGCGGTATTTTTAGCCGCTCGGGAGCGGATCTTTTCTGGACGTTCGCGTGATGCCCGAGTCGAAGGTCTACTTCTACAACGTCCAAATCGCGCACCGTCCAGCTTTCGACAGGGACTTAATTGATCCGTAAGATGTTGCTTTATTTTCACACCATTGTTTAACTTACTTCAGGATGCTGCGTGCTGGATTTTGGGAAGCACACCGCGCCGTCGTAGGCAGCATCTTCAGCGCACAGCGAAACTTTGGCAATGCCGGCGACAACCGCTTTCGTTGCCTGTACGACGGAGATAGCAGACTATACACCAACCTTCCGCTCGACTTGCCTCAAGTAAGAAAACCGAGACTTATTAGGGTATTTCGGGAATCGGACGTACCTGTCCGACTCACAATGGGCTAACCCGGCACTGGATGGTGATTCCAGGCCGCCAAAATTTTGATGTAATTTGTAGAGGAGCTGTTCTTAATAGAATGTATTTATTGGCAAAGTGCAACGGCATGATGGCTAAGGGAATCGGTTCAGAAATTATATTTGCTTAACCGGGGGAGGGGAGATAGCCATTTGGAATGGTCAGGGCTGGGCCTACCCCAGGCCCGGCCCGGCCCGGGGCCCGGCTGGTTCTGCCGAAATGGAGGCCCGGCGGGCCTAGGGCCCGTTTCTGCAGGGTTGCCCCCAAACAAAGTCGTAAGTCGGCCGCCGATTCCTACTTCCATGCAACGCTGTGCGTTATGCTTACCGCAATTCTAGGACCCCGACGACGGAGAGCGTAAGGCGATCTACCTGCTTCGTGCCGGTGCCCCCGACGAGGACATGATCACGCCGCCTTTGATCAGGAACCAACCGGGCGAGTCCCCTGCAGTCCCCGAATTGCCGGATGACGTCCGCAGCTGTTTTGGGACCACCGAAATGCTGGCCACGATCGCAGCCGCCGGCGAAACTGACTTGTATTCGGACATCCCCGAAGCGATTTCCGCCGACGGCCAGGATTACGACAAACGGCACCGAGCGTTCCTGTTTTGGCTCATGGCGGAGACCGTCGCACACAGCATGAGGCAAGTATTATATCTGAATAATCGTGCGTTTACAAGAAGCATGTGTTCGCGAATTTCCTACTTCGCTTCAGCTATCCTTATACACTAAAGCGCTGGTCTGGGTCCGGCGACAAAAAGTTATCGCGATCGGGACAAGTTTGGTACCATTCGATAGGGCTTCTAAAGTTATGAAAAACTGGAACTTTAAGCCGGATCGGTTGGCTAGAAAAAGAGTTATGATCGACCAAAGTTTCAACTCCTGGCTCCTGCTTACATGCAATAGCGGGCCCGCTATAGCATGCTTCCCTTGCGGATAAAAAGGCAAAACTTCATCTGATTTGCAGTCCTAGGGGGTTTTCCTGCATGGAGAATCCAAAAATAGCGTTCATTTTTGTAGTTTTTAGTATTCATACGTTGTCTGCTTGGTACAAGTAAACCCCGATAGCGGCGCGGGCTGCGCGAAGCGCAGCCAAGCCGCTAGTGGATACTGAGTTCGGGGTATGATAGTCGGCACTTCCCGGACTTTGGTTAAAAAACGATTTTCATTAATCCTTTAGGCTTAGGGACGCCATGCATTTTGTTCAACTAGCGTAAGTTTGAACAGCTAACCCATTTGGGGCCCTATGCAATAAGCCGAAGTTTACGAACGCCGAGGTGTGATTCCGAGTGCATTATGATCGTCTATTTTTCATTGGAAGCCTATAACTGTGGCCAAATTAATGACACAAATCCCGACGTTTTCCTGTGAAGGCGCTAGGAAGGGGCAACAGGCCGCAAAAGTGAGCCGGGCAAACAAACAAGTGCGCTTTACTAGTTAAAATGTATGCACGGACAAGCGTGAAAGAAAATGCCAGCATAAATAACCCATGATAATGATGAGCTAAGAACCTTGAAATCACTGTTCCATCAAATGTTGCGATTTCAGTAACTACGACTGCTACCCCGTCGATAACAAGATCTTCGTGAACTACCCTGTGGAAATGAAGGTCGACTCCGCTTTTACTCTTCGCAGCATCGTCTCCCTGGAGCCTCGTATCAGCGGCACACCGGACACAGTGTCGATTTCGATTGCAGCGAATTGTACGTAACAGCGGTCACAAGCCAAGTTGGGGTATTTTTCGCAAAGACTAATGCGCATGGCAAGAAAAGTTCTTTTCCTACGAATAATTTGAAAACAACTTTAAAAAACAGTCGGGCGCTACATAGCTAGAGTTTTGTTCTGTTGCATCCGTAAGTGTTGAGTTTACTGTTGTTGGCTAAGGTGACACTATGCAGCGTGCCGTGTGCATATACAAAAGGGAGTCAGCTAAGCAACATTCTGCTCTTTAAGTATTTATTTTGTTTAGTGGTAGTCGGCGCGTTTTATACGCCACAGCGGCTCGAACAAGCGTTGGAGGCTTATCGCACAACCGAGGACAACTTCGACTACGACTCCTTCAGCAAGCAATTCCGGGGTGTTCGGTGCCACCTGAGGGACGACGAGACGCTTTCGGTCGTCATCCAAGGAGTGACGGAGAAGCCCATCCGTGACATTAGGTAAACACTTGATAGCGCACACTTAACGCGGCGAACTGCCCTTTTCATCGTCATCGCGCATTCTGTAGCACTAATTTTTTGCAGGGAAGTAAACGACGACGGTGAAGAGAGCCGCTACTCGTTGGCGGACTTCTTCAGAAGTCGTTTCCTGGACCTGAAGGATCATCTTCGTGCAGTTCGTGTCAGCAACCACTTTCCAAACAACATCATCGCCGAAAGTAAGAATGATACATTGTTAGGCCTTAGAAAAACCTTGGATTCAGACTTCTACCCATTCGAGGCGCTGATCATTGTGCCCCGTCAACGCGTTCCACTGCCCCGGATGTCGGACGCTCTAGCAGAGCACGTGATTCGTGTAAGATCCCATCTTCTGACCAGTACAAATGCGCGCAAGTGGCCGGTTTCAGTACACAAAAATACTATGTGATTTTTTGAGCTGAAGTCCGTCCTCCCTAGTACACCTGATTTACTTCACACTTCACCGTACTAGCACGCTTGGAGAATGCATTCGTTTCGTGTGCATGCTAGGGTGCGGGCTTGGAACCTGTCCGCCAATATGATCCGGGGTAGGACAATCCACTTTATGTCCCGTACCTTGCCCTGCTTGACCTCGTGCACGGTTAAATTGCCCCAAATGTCCAATCTGTATTGGGCTTAATAGTTGTGGCCACTTCGTTCGATAACCGGCTAATCGTATTCTTAATGAGCGTCTACAAGGGGATACGTTGTCAGCAACAGGCACTTTTTTGTTTTACCTGACGACGGTTTTTGTTAAATTTCGCTGATATCGACTAGGCGTCGGCAACCGGTAGCCGTACCGTACTGACCCCCGCCGTACTGTACTCCTCACCCGTACCGAACAGTAAGGTGCGGAGGACGGTACGAGCCGTACGGTACAGTATGGGCGTAGTACGCCCGTACTAGTACTAAATGCCGAGATAAGTGGAGCCTTACCGTCCTCCATAATGGACGGAACCCGTCGTACCGTACGCCGTACCGTACGTGCGGTGCACAGTACGGTCGTACTATCTGTAAATACTGACCGTTAATGTCGCCGACGGCGGACATTATGCTATTAAGAAGCAAAAGTTCATGAAGTCCGAACGCCTCTCGTGTGCGCTAATGCGCACGCAGCGGACGCTAGTCAGGTTTTACAAGAATTTTGGCTTTCTACGACTGTTTATTCTTACTGGCTGGTGTGAAGCACAAATCAGGATTGAAAAAAATCAGGTCACCCTGGTTACTAATTGATAAGTTTTACTTTACCCCATCGTAGTTAATAATCCGTCAAGTCCTCTTCCACTGCGCACCACCTACGCCTATTCGAAATTTTTGGGTCTCTTCCCAGCGCTTTAGCTCGTAGTGATAGTGATTCCTCTCCACCGCTCCCCTATTAGTTCACCCCACTAAAATTCTCTTCCTGCAATCGTGAGTCCTTCAGAAGCCGGGAATTTTCACCCAAGGTAAGGTTAGTTTAAAGGTATTTTGGGTCACGTTGCCTACTCTAACAAGTACCGTCGGAATTTCGAATTTCTTTCGAACGCCCCTTCCCTGTGATCCTGATGCAATTCTAGATACTCGTAGGGAATTACTAGAAAAAATGCGGTACGTGCGATTGCCCGTAGGTGATGGGACAGACAAGTGTTCAACATAAGCGCTAATTCGATGAGATGGTGGACGAGGTAGACTTAGCGGTCGTACCGTGCCTCTTTCAGTTCCGGCCTCAGTGACCTTTTCCGTTGTACGGAATACGGCACAAGACCCGGAAATACCGTTTTCATGCCGTCCCGTACCGTTTTCAATGTGAACGGCACGGCATCTTTGGGTCTGTACGGAACGAAGAAGGTTGGTCAGTACGGAATGGGAAACGGCCCCTGGGTGAATCCGTCTTATGTAGCATGAGGCCTCCCCATGCTACATTTTTGTGGCGGTTGGATCTACTCGTCTTACACCTACTGAAGGGCACATAATCTCTCTCTTAGGCCAACTGTGATTCGAAGCGCACACCTCGCGAGATTATCCTCCACGATTTTCTGAAGAAAGCGATCTTCGAGTGCGACGCTGCAAGTCGTAATCTTGACATGTTTGGACTGTCCCTGGCGATGCAGCACAACCGGTTCTCGATCGTCGATCTTGGACGAATGTCCGTCATCTACGGGGCCAACGGGCGCATACCGCTCGAAAATGTAAGTCACGAAGAAGGGTTCACGCAAATCTCGGCCAATGCAATGGGGTTTTCGAGTTTAATTGCCACGCGAGCTTTAGAAATCGCCGAGTTGAACTTTTGCAAAAAAAATTGCTACTTGTAAACTGCCGTACGATATTGTGCAAAGTCCATTTCTTTAAAGAATGACGAAAATCAGTTAGGAATGCCGTTTTTTAGGCCGACTGGACACAAGAAGCCGCGACACTGAAGTACATTCAACCTTCGACTGTTACGAAGTTGTCATTCATCTACGACCGTCGTCTACCTACAGCGAATGAACTCGGGTATGTTTCTATATTGCCGAACACAACCTTTAGTCTAGTAAATCCAACAAATACTTGTTCCCACCTGGTGAGGAGAATGGGGACGGAGAAGATTCTGTTTTTATTTGTGTTGGGTGTCAGGTTGGGCCAGCCGTTGTGGGCATCCTGTACGCATTTCTAAGTAGATGTTCTCCCAAAAATGGCCGGTACCGGAACAAAAGTCTGTTGAAGTCCCAAATGCAATCGAAACCTGGACTTTGATGCAGTTTTATCTAATGCTTTGGCATTAATGCCTGTAAAGTGTGTCGGTCTGTAAAAAATGGACTGGAATATTGCTTATATCAAGTTGCTTTCTGTAGAGGATAAAAGGATAGCGAAAACAAGGAACCATTTGAGACAGGGAATTAAATGTTTAATTTAGGGCACTTTACAACTCACTGTGTACCGCTGCCGAAAGGAAAGGTGTACGAATTCTTGCGCGGGAATACTTGGGCGTCAACGGAATCCAAGACCTATTCGCAGACGGCGCAGTCAATCATTTGAAGGGCACTTCAATCGTCGTGTACGTCAACCAGAAGGGCCGCAATTCGCACGGTTTGGATGCTTATTTTGTGCGCCTTTCGAGAATGTTTTTCCAGGCAAGTTAAAACTTTGGGAACGCTTGTTCGACACCGCGACGGTGCACATCCCGGTCGATACTGCCCCGAATATGCACCCGAGTTATCTCGCCAAGCTTGCCGCCAAAGTGAACACGAAGACGGCCGGACTCTGTTATAAGCCGAACTTTGGGTAGAGTTCGTCTTTGTCGGAATGCATCTATCGTGACATTCTAGAGAACTCCTGGATGGGCCGGTCTTCATCATGGGGTTGGCGTTCACTACAACGCAGCCTGACACCGTCATGCAACGCAAGGCGCTTAACCGCGCGCCGTCCGCCGTCGCCGTGCGCGATCGTCACGCCGGTCCGTTCGTCCTCGGGGTTAGTTATAAGCTGTTATAATTATACTTTGGATGCCCGAAGGAAGAGCTGCATCCGAGAAATGGTCTAGCAAGAGAAGCGGCTCAAAGTATGAAGTTTACTTTTTGCAGTGTGGCTCTCGATATGCAACTTCCTTAACTTGATCCTAAGCGTTGACGACGACGGCTGCGTATAGGACTAACCTGCAAAAATAACGTTACCGTACAAACGAATTTCTTTTTGTAATTTTGCCCTGCTCCTGACCTTGTGGTCTGGAGAATTTGCGTAAGTTTTATTCACTTTTAACTTTGTAAATCGTTGTATTGCGGGAGTGGATGCTTCTGCACGCCAGGCACGGTACCATAAAAAGGTCAACAACCGTACAGGTGGTACGACCGTACCGTATTGCCGTACTACCGGTACGGAATACGGTACAGGTAGGTTCGTCCAGTACGGAGTACGGTACGGCTCCATTTCTCTCAGTACAGACCACTAGTAAGGCCCGTATTAGTACCGTATCGTACCGACTAAAGGCCGCATTGCCGTGCTATACGGCGCGGAGTACGGTACGGGGTGAGTCAGTACAGTAGCAGCACGGTACGGGTGCTAATTGCCGATCTTTAGTACTATATGTGTTGTCTGATACCAGAGCTTGCCAAACCATCGGTCCGTTTAGGTTTGCGCCAACCAAAACCGGGACCAATGCGGCAACCTCTCCAACTACATGTTCTCCGGTGATTATGACTTCCAGGCGAGGCAGAACGACGGAATTATCGAGCCCGACGTGTTAACTGATGTAACCGACTGGGCATTCAAACGATTCGTTGGGGACAAGAGGAATTACCTAGCTCCAGCCATCGTATTTCGCTATTGCGATAGCGAGAGCTCCTTCGCGTCGATTCTTGCAAACGAGTTGGACCCAATCAGGAAGGGCTTCCGATCAGGGGGCAAAATGAAGTAAGTTCGTCGTCCAAAGACGTATAAAGGTGGAGAGGCATGGGAGTGCCACCTTTGCGGCAGCGCTAATTTGCCCGGAACTTGCAAGGAGACCAGAATTTCACGCTGTTTATGGTCTGCCTTTAGTGCTAGCCTGTACAGGGGTATGCAAGAGCAGGATATGACACCAAAAGAATTTAAAAAAAACAGAAATGCGTTTCGGTCCGTCGCAAGCGAACACAGAAACAGCAGCATGAAGACGTTTCTCCTAGGTGCCCGATCGCGCACAATTCAATGAGGACTCTTTGTCCGCATGTAGGGTGAGGGGGAAGAAAACAAATGGCGATCTGAGTCAACGTGATATATTCGATTGTCGTCGATTGCAGACCAAAAATGGCTCTTATTCTCGTCACTAACGGGCATGCGAAGGACTTCTGGCCCAAGAACTGGACTACTACGGTACCTGGAAGCGTCGTCCACAATGGAATCTACAAAGGCGAACAATGCGAGATCTTCATGCAGCCGTTTCGCTTTCCATCAAAAGAGGTAGGATAATGACCACGCAAGACAACGCTAGGTAGAGGTCTTTCTCTAATCGATAGCCATTTTAGGGGTCCACCAGGTACATTCAGTACCTGATCGCGCACAATTCAACCGAATTCACTGTTGCTCAGCTTCGGGACATCGCTTATGGGCTGTGCTACTCTCGGCAGACCCAGGCGCACCCCACGTCCCTGCCTGAGCCAGTCCACCGGGCTCTCCAGCTGGGCACCCGAGGGAGGAGCAATTTGGAGGAGTATAGGTGGGTGGACGCCTAGTCGGACAGAAGGTTTAACAGTCGGACGTGGCAGAAATCACGTGGCAATTATCGAAAGTGTTGTGATTTGGAAAAATGATTCAGCATCGGTCCTTGAACGGCGCAAGCCTAGGAATGGGCCCAACACCTATTTCGAATCAGTATTGCGGGCCGCGACCGGCTAGTCGTAAATTTATTGCGGAAGCGTCTTGTCACTCTCTATTTTAAGTAGTTTTTCTAAAATTAATATTAATTATTTTGAAATTATTTAAAATTATTTAGCGTTGCACTACTGAAGAGATCGTGTTTCAGAAAGCTCGGTGATAGCACTCCCTGGCTCGCGGGCTGGCTGGCAAGAAAGGGCATAGCGTACGACGCGAACAACCTCGACCAGGCGCGCGGTCAACTCTGCCACCGCAGAAGGACGGCACTGGCGAACAGGTGTTTCACGGCCTAAGCGAATATGTGTCCGACTGCCTCAGAGTATCCTCGACTTTGCTTCCTCCGTCTCGATCGCCATCTTGGTAATTTCTCTTTTCTCATCGCAATTTAACTGAAAGTCATCAAGCCGCCTCATTTTAGGCTCCACTCGTCTGTACATGTTTGCCCTGAAAGTCAACCTTAGTTTACCCTTTAGTTGCTTTTTCACTGCCCATTTCGAATGGATATGTTTTTATGTTTAAGTGAATGAATGAGTCTACACTTGTACTTCTGCTATATTTCCGTGAAATGGTCTTTTGCTCTGCCCGAACAATAAACTGTGTTTGCATTTGTGATTGCACTGCTTTTGGAAAAGTCGCACGTTCTGGAAACGCCTTGTGTATGCCGTTAATCGGGCAATGCGCGTTCGTGGACATTCACATACTTAGAACTAGCCGCTTGGCGTCCCTTACGGTGAGGAATCGCAACATGGCTGCTTAACATAACTGAATGAGCTATTTAACGCCTAAAAGGCGACTTACACTGGTAAGTGACCGCTACTCAAACGACCGGTTCTGAAACGGCCTTAGTAAAATGCTGGTACTCATACAGCATGTTGTCGCAATTGTAATGCGAGGAGCAAAGGGAGCGAGATCTTCAAGAAAATGCGGTATTTGTCGCTGTCAATTTCGGACCTAAATTGAGTTGGTTCACGTTGCACACTCTCTGCGAGTTACTCTGCTAGTTTGACATTGAACTATACGTGCAATACTATTGCAGGTCTAAGACAGATTCAGAAAACCCTCAATTTTTCACAAAGCATTTCTGGCAGGTTACTCCGGAAAGCGGAGACAGCGTACCCGGATCTCTGTTGGACCACTCGACTACAAAAGCGGCCAGTCGGAGTTCTGCTTGCAGTCCTTTTCTGTCTGACAGCTACCTAGCTGTTCGACAGTTGAGCGGTACTGCATGCGCCAGCATGTCCAACCTGTCTTTTTATGCAGGCACAACAATCGTGATAGTGACACTTTGGACTAGCCACATGTTTAGCCACGGGCGTATCATAATTTTAATTTTATGGTCGGTTTCCGAAGAATAACGCCTACGGAGATGTGTAACGACGATGGCGCCGCTTTAGGGCTGGCAGATTCTAGTGCCAATGAATTTAGTGCCAATGCCAAAATGCCATTAGTGCCAATGCCTTTAGTGCCAAGACTTTAGTGCCAACGCCATTAGTGGTAAGTATTCTAGTGCCAATTGATTTAGTGCCAATGACTGCCATTAGTGCCAATGCTTTTAGTGCCAAGACTTTAGTGCCAATGCCATTAGTGCCAAGTATTCTAGTGCCAATTGATTTAGTGCCAATGACGGCTATTAGTGCCAATGCCTTTAGTGTCANCTAGTGCCAATCGATTTAGTGCCAATGACGGCTATTAGTGCCAATGCCTTTAGTGTCACGACTTTAGTGCCAAGGATTTTAGTGCCGATGTATTTTAGTGCCAATTAACTATTTTAAAGTATTTCTTTTCTAAAATGTCATATGTACGCCTGATGGATGTATTGCGCGTTCTACATTTGAATAACAGGACTGGACTGATAAGGTTGCCGGGGCATACGGCGCCGCGTTGACTATATCGAAGCCTAAGCTTAATCCCGGTTCAGCTAGTGAGTTTCATGGCTTGTCTGTGAGTAACAGACTAAGCTGGGTTTAGTAAAAGGACGGGCTGGTGTAGGACCGAATGTGCTGATATGTGGCCAAATTTCCTAATTAGTGCCGAATTGGGACTAAAATCATTGGCACTGATGGTGTCATTGGCACTAAAATCATTGGCACTAAATTTACTGGCACTAGAATACTTGGCACTAATGGCATTGGCACTAAGGTCGTGGCACCAAAGGCATTGGCACTAATGGCAGGCATTGGCACTAAATCGATTGGCTCTAGAATACTTGGCACTAAGGGCATTGGCACTAAAGTCTTGGCCCTAATGCATTGGCACTAATGGCAGTCATTGGCACTAAATCTATTGGCACTAAAATACTTGGCACTAATGGCATTGGCAATAAATAGCGTTGGCACTAGAATCGACATACGCGCTTTAGGCGAGCAACAAATTGCTATTTCCCCATCCATTCATGGATTCATTCATTCATCCGTTCAGCCATTCATGGATGATTGAGACCGACATTATAAACAACAAGTCTTTCAACCTCCTTGGCCCAAACGTCGTCAACACCCAGTTGATGGAACCTCGCTATGCCACTGCTTTCTGGCCCTCCAGTCAGTCTGTTCACCCACAGAATAACGCTCTGCCGACGTCACATATTTTGACGTCGTGTCTTCATTTCAACGCGAAGCAATCGTGTGCAGTGTTGCTGGAAATGGAAATGGAAATTGTGGAAATGGAAATGCTACGAAAATCGCTAGTGGGAAATGGAAATTTCGGCAAAATGCGGTAGTGGGAAATGAATGGAAATGGAAATTTCGAAAACCGAATATTCATTCATTTCCATTATATATAATTGCCCTTAATTTTCCGTCTCCGTCACGCTGAGTTGAGCGGCCTTGCCGGTAGCGAGTGCCGCTTTGGCACGTAACTGTCAGCAGAATGATGCTGATTCAGTCGTTCAATTCCCACTACGTCATGGCCGCAGTCTTCGACCCGTCACATGCGTTCTTTGTGGGCTTAGACAGCGACTTCATCTGCCGTCTGATAACAGGCCGCATGAGGAACGAAGACGCGAGCGAAGCAGTCTCCGACGCGGAATCTGCGGGCACAGACGACGACGACTACGAGGAGATGATGCTCAAAAAGCGCAAGCTTGAGAAACGTCTGAGCTCGCAGTACAGGACTGCGGGATGCGGAAGCGGATCGCTTACGGGGGCAAAGGAGTACATGAACGCTGTGCTCTCAAGACTTCCGCGCTACGGAACCACGCGAATGGTGGCGTTCAGACGGATCGGTGAAGCACCCGAAAGTACACCCGATGGTAATACGTCGCTGCGCCTGCACTTCGGCCTCAACCGAACGATACTTCAGCCACGCCGGTTTGGCTGTTGTCGGCAAGAAGAATCGCACTCAGGAGTCTCCTGGATGACAAGTTGATGTACCACCTCAACGAAAACATCTCTCGCTAGCTGCTTTGCGTGTTTGACGCTGTGTTCAATTGTCGGAACGTCATTTAACCCATAAAATCGGTTCAGCCGGAAATGAATGGTGGAAATTGTGGAAATGGAAATTGTACCAAAAATAGCTAGTGGGAAATGGAAATGGAAATTCTGGAAAAAGAATTCTCGGAAATGGAAATGACGGAAGTAAGTGGAAATTCAGCAACACTGATCGTGTGAACTCGTTAACAGTGCCTCGCGCGGAAAATGAACGGTATTGACCGCTGGATTACGGAAGAATTTCGAGTCGCCACCGCTTCCGCGACCAACCGTCGAATGCGCACCACATGAACGCACGAACAAGTCATTCGATACGCGGTCATTTTTTGCGCGACTCTTCTGCGCGTACCGGAAGAGCAAAGAGATCCTTCGTGTATGCGCGCCCGGGTGCGCAATAACGCAATCTGCGCTCGTTGCCGGTCATTAGTCGCGCACGGCGGGAGTGACCGCTCCGTAGTCAGTAATTGTAGTGCACTCAGGAGGGCAAATGCGGCGGATTTACCGCAATATTGACGCGTTCGTCTTGCCACATAGAGGGAATGTTCCAAAATTACCCCCTATATTTGCGTGCAGAAGTACGGGCTCATCCCTCCCTGTACACTTCCCTGGGGTCGACGGATGGTGAGGCCATCAGCGCTAGGTGAACGGGTAAGGGAAAGGGGTGAACCAAAGCCGTGATGACGAAGGCACTGGATATTACCTCGTTCCCTGCGGTACAAACATGCTTGTCTCGTGGAGACAGACGTGCCAGTTGAGCGCACAGCGTGGGTGTGGTCTTCATCGGGCTACCAGCCCAGAACTTGAATACGCTTGAAACGTGCCATCTTCCCATTTGTCTATCAAAGGAAGACATGCTCGGAAAAGCCAGGCCTAACAATATGAGAAAGTGCTCAATGCAAAAAGACTTCGGAAGTGCGGCATCATTCTGTGATGACTTTCAGCTTGAAGGACTCTCGATATGCGTGGCACTTAAAGCGGCATAAAACCCGTCTCCCTAAAAGTGGTTGTTACGATCATATGTTGAAAGGTCACTCCGAGCTGCTCGAGTAGCTTTCCTTTGCTAGGGTTCTCCGCCTTGAAGGTACTGCGACAGATGACCTTCCAGCTTGTCTACTTGTCTACTTCTTGCATCCTGCCGTTCGGCACTTAGCGGAGTTAGAGTTTGCTTCCTGCGTGTGGTTCTGCATCCGCCAACGCTTAGTTTGTGTTTAGTGCAGATGCTTAGACAGTTGCTTATTGCTTAGGCTTAGGCATATGTTATGACCGAGAACATTGTGACTGAAACTACTGTTTTTTTCAGAAGCGGAGAACTGCGTGACTCATCTACCGGCATTCCGCATCGAAAATCCCTGGCTTTTGTTTCTTTTTAGTTTTTGTTAGTATGTCGCTAACAACCCCTCTGCCAGCGAAATAATGAGGGGCTGGCACTGTTTGTTTATGACGTGACTGCGAAATAATAGTGCCATTAGCGCACATGTAGGTAATGGCAAAGTTGGCCATGGCCAAATAGGCGGCTCTGCTACAGCGACGAACGATAATCGATCATGTGCACTGGGACTAGTGAGCTTTGACAGTTTGTATTAGGGGTGGGCCGCCCTGCTTGTCAAAAGCCGATTTCGACCCGATTCCAAAATTTAAAACAGACTCCGATGCTCGATTCCGATTCCAGAAATGGCCGATAACCGATGCCATTTCCGGTGCCGATTATTCGAAGTGTCAGCAAGCTTTACTTCGGGCATTTAGCTTAAGACACGTGACCGTGTGTGCACAACACTATGTAAATTTACCCGCCGCTATATGCTGACAGAGCACATTTTCATTACTTTTTGTCATTTTCGCGTCATATTTTGTCGGTGTCGCCTGGGGCGAGCACTTAAAAGCAATCTGTAAGAATCGAAAGAAAATTTTTGACCGATCCGGCTTAGATTCCAAAATAAAGACCGCGACGACGCACGACTACACAACGAACCTGGCGGCGCGAAGACACTCGTGACCGGCATCGACGCACTGAGTAACCGCTTTAAACTTGCTGCACTTTGCACGGGCATACCGCCTGGCTGAACAGTTCGGGTCGCTGAGGACCATTTTCTTTTGCTGGACGCTGTTTGGTTGGGCGCCTTTCCGTCCGCAGGCCAATCCAGTCCGAATTCCTACTTTAAAAGCGAGTCTCACGCGGCTCGTGGGGGGGGGGGGTCCACCTCGGGTCCGGTTCGGCACGGGGGGGGGGGTCCACCTCGGGTTCGGGGTTCGGCGCGGGTACCCCCTAACGCGGCCCCCGTACCAGTACCCGCGTTTTTTTAATTTTTTGCCCGCCGCTAGGCGCCACCAGAGCAAATTTTCAATAAATTCGTAAAATTTTTGACTAAAATTTCGCTGATGTCGCCTGCGGCGGGCCTAAATCCCCGTATTTCTCTATGGGATGGCATCTAAACCACTTCATGTGTTAGATTATTCGACCGTCACTCAATTTTGACCTGTTTTTGGGCGAAAAATGAAATTTTACCACGGGTACGGGTTCGGTACCGTAATTTCCACAGTACGGCAACGCGGCGCGGGGGGCGGGGGTCCACCTCGCGTTCGGGTTCGGCACGGGCGGGGGGTCAGTGACGATCTCTAATGCTCACATGAACTGGGCCTAAACGGGCCGGGCGGGCCAACCCCAGGCCCGGCCCGGCCCGGGGCCAGGCCAGTTCTAGGGAAATCGAGGCCCGGCCCGGCCCTGTTGCCCAGGGTTGAACTGAACTCGAACCCCAACTTGCCCCAGCCCTAGTATACACACACATGACGTACAACAACGTACAAGACGCGTACGTATGCTGTATGGGCCGTCGGAGAATTATCGGAAGTTGCCAGTTTCCTGATGAACAAAGGGGTGCGTTTATTCTTAAGCAATGTTCTTCATTGGGCAGAAATCACTGACGTTCCACTTCATCGTGAGCCAGGCGGCGCAGCGACTGGATAACACTGACAAATTGAAAGTCTTCTTGCACTATAAAATTGACGTGTTTTGCATGATATTTCTGGCCCCGAGAGGAACAGGTGTCAAGCGGGGACAAGTATTTTAAAAGCCGTCTAGGCGTATTTTTAGCATTATTTGACTACCTGTTTGAATTACTTACATTTGCTCTGCTTGAAGACTTCCTTTAGCCGTCTGACTCCCCTACTCGGATAGAACTCTGATATAGCCTAGGATCGGTGCCGTGGCTCATACTTTTACTCCTCTAAAACTGTCCGCAATGTCGATGAGCCACTGGACGTTTTCAAACGTCTTGCTGCTTAGGCGCAGTTCGGCACCTGCGATCGCGTTCGCGACGGTTTCCAGCGCGTTGAGAACAAGCTCGTGCTTGTCAGCAACACAAGGCGTCGCACACTGCGGTTCCTGAACGCTTCGGAAAAAACTTGGCCATTTTTTGTTCGCTCGCAAATCTTAAGCCACTGACAAAATGCGTGTAATTGTTTGAATCGAGCCGGTAGACCGAAATGGAGAAGTCGTGCATTTTGAATTTAAGCTCGGAGAAGTCGAACAAGCGGATTGCGTCGGCGCACTGGGAAGCAACTTGAGTCCGGCAAGATCGTAACACGCAAGAAAGTAGGTTTTGGTTCGTTAAGCGGATAAGATCGATCACCATAAGAAAACAATGGCAGACGACGTTGCCTTCAAGGCCGAATGAATGAAGTATTTTCGGATCGTGAGAAAGTTTCCATGGCTTTCGTCCGAAAAGCAAGCAAGCGGTTAGGACAAGTCGCTCATAAGCCATGAAGCATGGGAGTTTTCACTCGAAACTGTCGTTATCCTGTTCGCTTGGGGGAGAACGAGCACCTAGCAGAATAGTGGCGAGCTGACTCGAGGGCCCATGACTAGAGATGCCGTCCGTTCCGTGCCGAACTCCGAGTCGAGCCGTTTCCCTTGTTTCACGACTCGGAACTATAGGGGGTCAACTCGAACGGAACCCGGCACGGCATAGGCATGAAAACGGTCCGGTTTTCGAGCTGTTTTTGGACTTGGTCAAAATTTAGCAACTTTGGCCTTGTTGGGCGAATTTCGCCGAAATTCCATCGAATTTTTGCCCTTTTTACTTATGCCATAGACTTTTGTACCATTTTAGACGGGATTCGTCGGTGTTAGTCGGTAGGTGGCGACCTTTTCTAAAGCTGTCGCCGAAAAAAGCCCAAAAGAGCCAAAAATTCAAAACTTTTGAGGATGAAAATGTCCCTGAAAATGGCGCTGTCCTGAGCTCGGCATGGAGAGAGTCAACACGGAACGGCTTCAACTCAAACGTGGACTGGAACAGATACGCAAAATGCAGTGGACTCAGAAAAACGTAGAACTTCACTACAGTGCACTTCCGGAAACCATATTTCGCAGCCGCATCTAAAGCCCCCTAAATTCGCCTGGCGGTGAACTCGAAGCTTTTATTAACCGAGAAAGGCTGGAAAGTGTAAACTGGAAAATAAATGAGTTCGAAGACGTATCAGACCGCTGTGTAAATGGTGACGCGATTCACGACAGGTTTGCGGCAGAGATGACACGCACGCAGTCCAGGTGCGCAGCCGCTGCACAGGAGGTGTCCGCAGACTGTGTGACTTCCATCGTCGTCTTGAACGGTGAACGTCGTGTCGCTTTGGACGTCCATGCAAATGGGGCACGATGGATGGTTGGTAAGCTCCCTTATACGTGCGTCCTTGCGGGTGACTGAAACATCAGGTGCGTGTGAATTCGCCTCTTTTCTTGGTGGAGAATCAGTGCAAGTTTTTCCATATTTTTTTTTAATTTCACGACACTGAGTTTGACGGTTTAAGGCTGGTAAAACTTTCCCTATTGAAAACATGTCGAGTCTGGGGTGCTTACTAAGGCTGTTTATCGGCCATATCGCATAATTTTGGAATAGGGAATCGGCCAAACGTGTGAGACCGCCGATACCCAGGAGCCTTACAATTTCCTAGCGCTTGCTTGTGCTTATGTAAACACCGGCTGACCTAATGAAGGTTGGGTACTAGTACGTTTTGGGGAGGGGGGATTTTCTTCTTCTAAGTGTCGGCATCGGATATCGACCATTTTGGAATCAAGAATTGGAATCGGTTTCAAATTTTGATTCTCTGACCGGNAGAGCAAATTTTCAATAAATTCGTAAAATTTTTGACTAAAATTTCGCTGATGTCGCCTGCGGCGGGCCTAAATCCCCGTATTTCTCTATGGGATGGCATCTAAACCACTTCATGTGTTAGATTATTCGACCGTCACTCAATTTTGACCTGTTTTTGGGCGAAAAATGAAATTTTACCACGGGTACGGGTTCGGTACCGTAATTTCCACAGTACGGCAACGCGGCGCGGGGGGCGGGGGTCCACCTCGCGTTCGGGTTCGGCACGGGCGGGGGGTCAGTGACGATCTCTAATGCTCACATGAACTGGGCCTAAACGGGCCGGGCGGGCCAACCCCAGGCCCGGCCCGGCCCGGGGCCAGGCCAGTTCTAGGGAAATCGAGGCCCGGCCCGGCCCTGTTGCCCAGGGTTGAACTGAACTCGAACCCCAACTTGCCCCAGCCCTAGTATACACACACATGACGTACAACAACGTACAAGACGCGTACGTATGCTGTATGGGCCGTCGGAGAATTATCGGAAGTTGCCAGTTTCCTGATGAACAAAGGGGTGCGTTTATTCTTAAGCAATGTTCTTCATTGGGCAGAAATCACTGACGTTCCACTTCATCGTGAGCCAGGCGGCGCAGCGACTGGATAACACTGACAAATTGAAAGTCTTCTTGCACTATAAAATTGACGTGTTTTGCATGATATTTCTGGCCCCGAGAGGAACAGGTGTCAAGCGGGGACAAGTATTTTAAAAGCCGTCTAGGCGTATTTTTAGCATTATTTGACTACCTGTTTGAATTACTTACATTTGCTCTGCTTGAAGACTTCCTTTAGCCGTCTGACTCCCCTACTCGGATAGAACTCTGATATAGCCTAGGATCGGTGCCGTGGCTCATACTTTTACTCCTCTAAAACTGTCCGCAATGTCGATGAGCCACTGGACGTTTTCAAACGTCTTGCTGCTTAGGCGCAGTTCGGCACCTGCGATCGCGTTCGCGACGGTTTCCAGCGCGTTGAGAACAAGCTCGTGCTTGTCAGCAACACAAGGCGTCGCACACTGCGGTTCCTGAACGCTTCGGAAAAAACTTGGCCATTTTTTGTTCGCTCGCAAATCTTAAGCCACTGACAAAATGCGTGTAATTGTTTGAATCGAGCCGGTAGACCGAAATGGAGAAGTCGTGCATTTTGAATTTAAGCTCGGAGAAGTCGAACAAGCGGATTGCGTCGGCGCACTGGGAAGCAACTTGAGTCCGGCAAGATCGTAACACGCAAGAAAGTAGGTTTTGGTTCGTTAAGCGGATAAGATCGATCACCATAAGAAAACAATGGCAGACGACGTTGCCTTCAAGGCCGAATGAATGAAGTATTTTCGGATCGTGAGAAAGTTTCCATGGCTTTCGTCCGAAAAGCAAGCAAGCGGTTAGGACAAGTCGCTCATAAGCCATGAAGCATGGGAGTTTTCACTCGAAACTGTCGTTATCCTGTTCGCTTGGGGGAGAACGAGCACCTAGCAGAATAGTGGCGAGCTGACTCGAGGGCCCATGACTAGAGATGCCGTCCGTTCCGTGCCGAACTCCGAGTCGAGCCGTTTCCCTTGTTTCACGACTCGGAACTATAGGGGGTCAACTCGAACGGAACCCGGCACGGCATAGGCATGAAAACGGTCCGGTTTTCGAGCTGTTTTTGGACTTGGTCAAAATTTAGCAACTTTGGCCTTGTTGGGCGAATTTCGCCGAAATTCCATCGAATTTTTGCCCTTTTTACTTATGCCATAGACTTTTGTACCATTTTAGACGGGATTCGTCGGTGTTAGTCGGTAGGTGGCGACCTTTTCTAAAGCTGTCGCCGAAAAAAGCCCAAAAGAGCCAAAAATTCAAAACTTTTGAGGATGAAAATGTCCCTGAAAATGGCGCTGTCCTGAGCTCGGCATGGAGAGAGTCAACACGGAACGGCTTCAACTCAAACGTGGACTGGAACAGATACGCAAAATGCAGTGGACTCAGAAAAACGTAGAACTTCACTACAGTGCACTTCCGGAAACCATATTTCGCAGCCGCATCTAAAGCCCCCTAAATTCGCCTGGCGGTGAACTCGAAGCTTTTATTAACCGAGAAAGGCTGGAAAGTGTAAACTGGAAAATAAATGAGTTCGAAGACGTATCAGACCGCTGTGTAAATGGTGACGCGATTCACGACAGGTTTGCGGCAGAGATGACACGCACGCAGTCCAGGTGCGCAGCCGCTGCACAGGAGGTGTCCGCAGACTGTGTGACTTCCATCGTCGTCTTGAACGGTGAACGTCGTGTCGCTTTGGACGTCCATGCAAATGGGGCACGATGGATGGTTGGTAAGCTCCCTTATACGTGCGTCCTTGCGGGTGACTGAAACATCAGGTGCGTGTGAATTCGCCTCTTTTCTTGG
Organism: Aphelenchus avenae; assembly: GCA_020875895.1. Lineage (NCBI taxonomy): Eukaryota > Metazoa > Nematoda > Chromadorea > Rhabditida > Aphelenchidae > Aphelenchus > Aphelenchus avenae. Next base: position 793,534 of record JNEY01000017.1, read on the forward strand.
TGGAGAATCAGTGCAAGTTTTTCCATATTTTTTTTTAATTTCACGACACTGAGTTTGACGGTTTAAGGCTGGTAAAACTTTCCCTATTGAAAACATGTCGAGTCTGGGGTGCTTACTAAGGCTGTTTATCGGCCATATCGCATAATTTTGGAATAGGGAATCGGCCAAACGTGTGAGACCGCCGATACCCAGGAGCCTTACAATTTCCTAGCGCTTGCTTGTGCTTATGTAAACACCGGCTGACCTAATGAAGGTTGGGTACTAGTACGTTTTGGGGAGGGGGGATTTTCTTCTTCTAAGTGTCGGCATCGGATATCGACCATTTTGGAATCAAGAATTGGAATCGGTTTCAAATTTTGATTCTCTGACCGGAATTGGCTCCGTATTAGCCCTAGTACCTACGTTCATCCTCTTTCACCCTTAAAGCACTGTCCAGGCGATCGGCCCGCTTCTTCTCCCAGTTGAACTTCTTTCGCCATCTAAACAAGGTCATGTACCATCTGACTCGTAACCGTAACTTACTTCTCCACCTGTGCCTGCAACTGTTGCTGTTCTTCGACGAGATGGCGCACTTCCGCTGTGGGCCTGCCTAAGTAGATGAAGTCGAGCTTGTCCCTCATGCCATCCGAATGAAGGGCATCCTTCAGCGACCCGAAGCCGTGCTTTCGGGACTCTTCGTCGCCGTCAATGCCGGAGATATCCCTTCAAGAACCAGTTTAAAACCGTGAAAGCCAACGTCATGTGGCACACTGATCGAAGCAAGCCAAGATCTTAACATTTTTCAATACACAAAAAGTTTGACGCCAGGTTTTATATTGCTTTTGTCCAAAAAATCTTTCCTCGTTCAACCTCTTATTTTGCACGTTATATTGCCAGTTTTCTGGATTCCGTTGTTAAAACCAAGATTTTTTTTTTGTTTTTCAAAAATAAAAAGAGAAGAACGCGTGATCAGAGGACGGACTTCTTTAGTGACTGAAACATTGTCTCGATACCATCGGACACTGTGGACGGACGGTAGGCTAGAGTCAAGGAAGAAGGCAACTTACTTGAGCTCACAAAGCAGTTCCTCGATCTTAAAGCCGTCCACCTTTGAGAGTAACGTAGGCCATATGGCCGAAATAAGCTCCTTGGGTTCTGTTGTCATATTCGGGGCTTGTACTGCGCTAGCTGGTGCACTTGATGCTAAAGACGTGCGCTACACTCTCTGACGCAGAAAAATTACTCGTACCGTCGAGAAGTTCGTTGATCCCCTCGGTGAGGTTCTCAACCTTCTGTTGCTCGATTACCAGGCGGTGTTCTTGGTCCTTCGTTGCTTGCAACGCTGCTTGCAGCTTCGAGTTCGCGTGTCGGAGTTTTACTGAAAAACAACTACCTAGGGTGTTCGCTATTCAGAGTGTACGCGGTACCCGTATGCTCGTTGTTGGCAGCCCTCATCGCGGCCAATTCGACTTGAAGCCGTTGATCCTTAGCCTTTGTTTCTGCTAACTCTTTGTCCACTAAATTATTGAAAAGTTTCACTACAATGTGAAAAGCAGGGAATCGGAATCGAATATCGGTCAACCAGTTTGTCATGAAAAAACCTCTTTTATCGTATTTTTTCTACTTTTTCTCATCTTGTGTTAGGTACGAAAAATGGTTAAGAAGATGAGAAAAATTCTCATCGCATCGAGCTGAATTTTTTCTTCTATTTTTTGCTCTTTTTTGTTAAAAAATGAGAAAAATAAGAAGAAAAAGATGAGAGAAAAAGTATCTAACGTTCGACGTGCTTGAATTGAGTGGCAATCGAATATCGGTCATTAATTTGGAGTTGGAAACGATATTCGGAGTCCGTTTTAAACTTTGAAGTCGGATTGGAATCGAATCCGTTCCTGGTGGGCGCCATGCCAGACGCAAACTGCTTACCTAAAGCCTTCTCGGCCTTGAGCTTGCTTAGCTCCTCCTTCAAGGTCTCGTTCTCTTTGGTCACTTCCACTCGGACCTTTCGAGGAATACGAGGGCCTGTCGCATTCTCTAGCTGTTTCGCCAGGTCATGAATTCGACGATTCTGGACGTCGTTCACCTGCTCAGCGTGTTTCAACGCCATTTCCTTATCATGAAGAGCTTTTCGTAGCTTCTCAAACTTCTTGTCGGCGTCTGAGGTGCTGGTGCTTTCCCGCAGTTGTTCTGTAACAAAAGTACGCATGCACTGACAGCGCAACGCATTCCTGCCGACACTACGCATCAGAGTCCTATGTACGAGAAGCCCTGCTAAGCAACAAAGGTGTCAAGGCTGTGCCTGAACGTGGTTTTCAAAATTCGGTTTTGCACCCCAAAACCTGACTCAAGGAATCACCTGAAACCACAAATTTCCTTTTTCTAATATTACGGTTTTAACCGTATCGGATGGTAATCAAATGATCGCCATAGGCTAAACCAGGAGACTTAACTGCGAAATATGAGACTGGTCCAGTTGCATACTGTGACACCTTCCGCGTGACAATGACCCCGCAACTTCACCTACCTTGTGCGCGTTCGACTTGTGCTAAAGCAGTCGTCTTCGCAGCATCGGCTCCTTTCAGCTTGTCCGCTTCCCGTGATTTCTCGGTCAAACGATCTTTTGTCTCTGCAATGCAATCTGTCGCTGGAAAGATCATGTAAGTAGGTATACCTTGAAGCTCGACGGCAAGTTGTTTCCTCTCCAGTTTCGTACTGGCTAATTCGTTTAGCAGTCGGCTTGCTACAGACCGAAACTCATGTGAGGTCGTCAGAGTCGTCGACTGCCGGCCAGCCATCACAAAAGATGTCTAAACGGGGTTCTTTTATTGGCAAATGCTAGCGTCCTAGTCCAGCGTTCTGTGCGCCAGTTCCTTACTAGCAAATTGTTGTATAAGCGAAACACGGTCAAGGTGTGTGTTAGTCACGCTAACAATCTTAAGATGCTAAATCAGTGTTTGTCCAGAAAATCCGTAAGATTGATTCTTAATGATCGACTACCTCCCACCCCAATAGGCAGCCTTTAAGCAAAAGCCTTGACCATCTGCCCCACCACATCCCCCATAATGTTTGCAGTCGAAAAAGGTCAAAACTTGCCTTGGCCCCCTTTGATGCTTTAGGAAGAGGGGGGACCAGCTTTATTTTTTTCATAAATCGAAAGCGAAAAAACGCGGAAATTGGAAACGAAAAATCGGAAATGGTAATTAAAGTCTATGATTTTAGAATCACTATAAAATGAAGCGATATGTCAAAAGTTGAAGCTAACGTGTAACGAGTTGAAACGGCTGTAACGCCTCAGGCATACTACTAAAATTTAGGTGAACTTTTGCGAAACATAGTGAAAGCTTGCTCTTGCGGGCCATTTTGTCTAGTGATTGTGGTTACGTAGGCACCCCCTCAAGACCCCCCCCCCTCCCTCCCACGGTAAGTAGGCCGTAAGTATAGATCCAGAATTGGTGCAGAGCGCCACCGCCCTACCCGTGTAAGGCTTACGGACTTGTTGGACGCTTCCTAAACGGAATACGACCTACAGCGGCCAGTCGAAGCTAACCGCGATGTCGCACAAGGTAAACAAGTGTTTTCGCGCTAACCTTTAACACCGCTAGTGACGCTGCTGGGCTCATCCGACACGGCCAGTCGCATGAAGTGTTTCATGTATCCGTGTGCGCCCTTGGCGGTTGTGTCTGGCATCCCTAGGTAAGGGCGCTGCTCGATTTCGCCAAGTTCATCCGGTGACGGCATGCTTGTATCGGCCTTAACCCGTGCTAATGATTGCAGCGTACGAAAACTTGCTACCTTGTCTCTAATCGTTGCGCAGAAGTCCTCCATAGCCGCGTCCCCTGGTACGAGTTTCAGGTACTCATGCGTTGCGCTACGCGCCTTTGAATAGAGGCCAATTTCCGCGAAGCTTCTCGCTCGAACAACCAGGGCATCGTGGAAGTACTTGTCAAGTCTGATCGCTTCTTCAGCATCCGCGAGGGCTTTGCGCGGTCTAAACGAAAGGCAATGGACCTGAGCCATTTAACCGAGGGGAGAATTTGTAAACGATTACAAGCTGGAATTTTGTCGCGAAGGAGGATTAAATTGGTGGCAAACACCTCAAGATTTCCTAAGAACTAGAGATCGGCACCCGTACCAAGGTACGGGCCGTACCCGTACCCGTATTTTACGGGTACGGGGTTCGGCACGGGGGGTCACTGCGGGTACGGGCTTTGGCACGGGGGGGGGTCACCACGGGTACGCGGTTTGGCACGGGGTACCCCCCCAACACGGCCCCCGTACCCGTGTTTTTGGCATTTTTGGCCGAAAAATGGAGGTCAATTTCCAATCTGTTTTGACTAAACCCATGAGGACCCTTTGGTTTCGATTCAAGAACAGAATAGACATTTCCTGACTAGCTATTGGCATAAAAATGCATAACTGCTACGGAAACGTATTTCGCGTCTAGTGAAATATCATCAGTGTTTTATCCCCCCCCCCCTCCCCACCCCTTCTAGGGCGCTCCAAAATCCCCTCCCTTCCCGCAAGATCCGATGGGATTCCAGGCGATAATCCCTTACTTACTCTCCGAGTTTAAGATACGACTCAGCACGAAGGCTTAATGCTCCTGGTAGACTTCGGCACCGACACCCCCGTGCCGCCGTACCGTTATTTACCCCCTCCCCCGTACCGTTCACCCGTACCGTTTTAACGGCAAAAAACGGGGGGTAAACCCGCCGTTTTAACGGGCCGTTCAGTGTATTTTTTAACGGGTCCCGTACAAAGGGACCCCCCGTACCGTTCACCCGTACCGTTTTAACGGTATAACGGTACGGGCCGTACCGTTTAATTGGTACGGGCGCCGAAGTCTAGCTCCTGGCAGAGGCTTCGAAGATATCGGTCCATCCAGAAGCTCTATTGCCCGCTCATAGAGGCCTTGTTGGATCACTAGAATTCGGGCGCGCTCGACATTCAGCGCTTCTCTGTGAACCTTGCGCTGAGCAGCTGTGAACCACATTCCGTCCGCATATTCATCGCCCATTTCGGGATCGTAGTTTTCGAGACATCTAGCATCGCAGACGGGGGCATCTTTCTGAAGCGTGTGGTTGACTCGGTCGCGAAAGCTTTTCTAACCCTGTGCATCAAACAATGTACCAAACACTTCTCAATCGAATATGACGAGTCGAGCCTCTTGAGATCATCCACAACGGCTTTCGCTTTCGTCACGAATCCCAGGCGCAGCAGTGCCTTAGCCTTTAGCTCATGCGCAGTTGGAAGTTTCGGGGTTAGCTTGATAACTTCGGAAGCGTCGACATATGCAGCCTCGCATCTGAAAGAAAAAGTTCTTTTAAACATATGCTATGTGCTGCATAATCGTCCCCGACATTTCAATCACTGGTACCAACACGACGGCGAAATAACTTCCCTTAACAAAAATAAGGCAAATACGGCAAACGCAGCCACGCATAGTCTTTGGGTGGATCTTGTTGGTTATAGGGGGGGGAAAACTTTAGGGGTGGGGGAAAAATAGGTCGCCAACTTTAGGGGTGGGGGAAACTTATAACCTTCGGAAACGCTGGTAATACTCTTCGAACTCACTTTGAACGCTCAAGACACCACATTGGGCCCGAAAAGTCAAGAAAAAACTTTTTAGAATATTTGACCAAAACCAAAGGGGGGACCCTTTGGTTTTGGTGTTTTCCCCCACCCATAACCAATAAGCGGCCATTATTTATTTATAATTCTTTTGCTGTGGATAAGTCACGGTAAGTGGTTATAGTAACGCCAATGAAGCATTTAAGGATCCCTTGGCGCTGAATGATGCAACATGACTTTCCCCCACCCCTAAAATTTTGGGCCATTTTTCCCCCACCCCTAAAGTTTTTCCCCCCTATAACCAACAAGATCCCTTTGGGTCATACCGGGGCCACCTAATCAAGAAAATATCTCTCAGAAAGATACTTCTTTGTCGCTTACCGTCCTTCAAGAAGTGCCATCTGCGCTCGTCGAATCAGGAAGTATACGTTGCGCCGTTGGGTCGAGATAATGGCGATTGTGTACAAGCGTCTAGCTTCAGACAAATCGTTCCTCTCGTAGGCTTCCTCGGCCGCCCTGGCGACTGCCGCAATGACCTCTCGGCGCGATGCTTCCGTAACATCGACGAAAGGCTTTTGTGCTTTATCAATAGATCCGTAGACACTCTCTAAACCCACTGGACAGCTTAGCCAAGTTGTCCACTGCCTACCGAGCGCATTGATATATGATGGTCGCACCTTCATTAGGATTTGTGAGTATGGGTCAGTATCTGAGAGACATAACGGATCCTTGCACTCGATCGAGCTAAAGCTCACGTTCGGTTTGTCGGCCTAAACGAACACTTATACATCATATCGATTGAGGCCTCACTGGTGGTCGACACCGCTCGGTAGACCCACTGCACTTTTTTTTAAAATTATTAGGCTCAGGCACCAGGGCGTCCGTGCGCGATACGTGACATGACGACCCCTACCGTGCCGTGTGGCGTGACGTGATAAGGTCACGTCGTCACGTCTCGGATCACGGTCATCACGTCACTACCACGGGCCGCTTGTTAAGACTGTGACGTGATGAGCGACCACCCCCGTGACGTAGGCCGTGACGTGATAAAGTCACGTCACGGAAAACGTCACAGATGCCTAGGTCTACAAATTATAAACTGGGATAGCAACGCTGCGTAACAGTGGCACTGTAGCACTTCAAAATACCCTCTCCCTTCCTAATAGTGACCTCGCCATCGCTAACTGAGGCGGACCTTTTTCACCAGCAAACCGAACTTTTGCTGCTGTCTACTGACTAAGGTATTTGCTCCAGAATGTGTGAATACTAGTAACGTACCGGATATTTAAGCAACCGCTTATATGAGTGGCTGACCATCGTAGCGACGTCAGCGTCCTTGACGAGGTCCACAGTACGCAGAGAGAACTCTATGGCTTTCTTGGCATACTGGTAAAAACCGAACTTTTCCAAGCACTGCGCCATTCCGAATGCTGATGGGTCATAAATCGATAAGAAGCCGTTCGTCAGCAACAGCTTTAACCATTCCCTTGCATTTGCGTAGGCAAACAACGGACTAAAAGAGATCGGCTGTACCCTTGCAGCTAATGACGAAATACGAAAAACTAACTCGGGGAGGAGTGATGATGCAGCTCGGCTAAGCCACGCATTGTTCGTAAAGCAGAGCAGTATTGTCTCAATTTGCGTTTCTTTGTTCTGACTTTGCAAGGAGAATAGTGGATGGTGACTTTCTCCGTTGCCCTTGCGAATGGCGTCCAGGATTTCGTTGCAATGTTTTAGAATTCCTTGAATGGAGAGCCATCGGCGAAAGTCAAAATTTGGACCTGCTGCACCAGGACTACTCCAGCCGTTAAGAACGAGACGGTTAACATCGGCGAGGAGAAGCGTTCGACCGGAGTGTCTGGAATCACTTTCTAGCGGATCGTAGTCGTCGATCGGCGCACTTTCCCGCCAGTTTTCTTCACGCTAAAAGTGTAATTAATAAGTGTGTCGGTTTTATTCGGACCGCGTTAGTCAGACGTGGATCCCCCTGCAAGTCTTTTTGCAAAAATACCCTTTTTCTCTAATAGATCCCCGGGGGTTATTATTCATTCGACTTCTAGAGCTGTAGGCTACACGTAAAAGCCTCAAAAAGTGACACTACAACCGAATACTGTTACTGTTAGAGGAGAGATATATTTTTTCGCTCAGCCTCTGGAGCGGGGGTCTATTAGGTGGGGTGTCTACAACCATGTGCAACCGGGCCTTAGGCCCGCCGGGCCGGGTACGGACCGGGCCTCAATTTTTCTGGCCTAACCGCGTCCCGGGGCCTAGGGCAGGCCCGGCCCGTTTAAGGGTTCGTAAATTTCTTAATTTTACAAATTTTTATTGTTTTTTATACGCCGAAAAGTGGCTATAGCGGCACTTGCGGATGGCTATTTTAGGGAGCCCACATGCGTACATTAAAGTTGCCTTAAAGGTCACAAATCTACCTGCACAAAAGTACCAAAGGGGGGACCGAAGGCACTTTCGGGCGCTTGCTCGACCGGGCCTTTTACCGGGCATTAAGGCCCTTTGCACATGGTTGGGTGTCTTATAGAGGTGGTTTTTTAAGAGAAATACGGTTGCCTTATTTGTCCTTTTTAGCTGGATCTAATAAACGAACAATACGAAATCATACACTGTGTCACAAAGCCTACTTAAGATAGCGGTCAGCTGCGGGCCCTTAGCACTTCCTGTTTTACTAGTCCTGTAGCGACTTGACCGTCCCAGCAACCTACTTTATTGCTCGCGGAACGTAAAACTGCGTCCATCGCATCAGCGTAGGCCTCCTCCGACAGACTGCCAGAACGATTAGCTACCTGCAAATCAAGGACAGCGCGCTGAGCGTGCCCCGTTGCAGCTAGAGCGACTGCTCTCCGACGGAAGGCCTGGCCAAGCTCTGCATGGTCGAGTTTCGTCATCTCACACGGGATGTTGGCGTGAAGTTTCAACGCCTCATTGGCATCAATGTAGGCGTATTTGAAACTAAACTCGTGCGTAGCACCCCAGAGGTTAACAGGGACGACTCACTTTCCAAGCGCTAAGTGCGCTTCCGCACGGCTCGACAGTATTCGTGCCGCGAATGTGAAGTCATAAGCCAGCGCCAATGAGTACGCACTCAGAGCGTCCTAAGCATTTCGTACAAACGCTCTACGCGTTACCGGTTCACAAGTTTCCCTACCTCATAGTGACCGGCTGCAAGAGCGGAATTTCCTTTGTCCTCCGGCGATTCGTTACGAACTTCAGGTCCGAAGTTGTAAGCATCTTCTCCGGATAGATTTTTGCGGTGTCGTCCGACGGCGACTATGGTGTCATTGCACTATGCGGCGTGGCCCATCTCTAGAACTGAATAACTTGGAGTACGAAAGCAACTTCAGATGTTAGGAATAGACTGTACCGTTTTTAAATGCCCCGAAAATTTGTCCTATGCATGCAGCCAAGCACACGATGTTGGAGTCGGTAAACTAATTCCCAAGGTGCTCCATAATCTTTGACGTCTCGTTCACACGACAACGAAGAACGCTTCGCTCTGTGGACACGGGTTGCTTCGTCTGAACCACTGTCGCTTCTCAACTTGACTCACATCAAGGGAAGCTTACCATAACAGTTACTCTTCGTTTTTTTGGGGGGAAAATCAACTAGCTGGGCGCTGAGTCAGCAAGCAATAACAAGACCCTGGCCGCGGTATACCTCCTTCGTGGCGTCATATGAATTGACTCTTTTAGTCGTTCAGGGCTATTCGATGACTCATTCTATCGGTAAACATCGACGCTATCCTGGTGCATGCGTGTAATAAACAGTTCTGGCGACGGAATTCTCAATAATTACTAATGTGTACTCGTGCACGACTCATTTCCGGTTGCTCCGTCGCGCGGAGTCTTCGTGGACACCAACAAATGCTTCCAGCTTTATTTACTTTGGAAACAAGTAGACAATAAACGGTGTCGAGTTAACTCGTGATGAAGGAACGACGTTGGGGTTTGAGCATTTGAAGACGTTATCGCATATACTGAGCGACAGCAGATCAAATGTGAACTATGTTGTCAAAGTTTTGCCCAAAATATTTATTGGTTTATTGGTGCCGCCTGCGACGAGCTTTTTACCTCTCTGTACTTAGGTTTCGGGTCAGTCAGAAACTACACTGATGAGCTTAAAAGGCCCGATAACGCGTTTGGTTGCATCACACTAGCGGGTGGCTGCGCTTTGCGCAGCCAGCGCCGCTATCGGGGATTCCTTGATGTTTGCACATAACCCTAGGGCGTGGTCGAACACGAATGCCAAAATCCGAAGTTTTGTAAGATCGTGTCGTCGCTGTTTTTTTACTGTGAATCTATGACTCCAAATTTCTTATTATGCCCCCAATCGGATGCATGCCATAGCGGGCTCGCTATATCATGCAAGCATGAGACCCCCTCCCCCTGTTGGAGACTCGGTCGCCGCCCCAGGAGTTGGCCGTGAAAAAGAAGGGACCCAGGGCGGAATCGAACCGTCAAAGTCGTACCTTAAGAGAGAGCCGTTAGAATGCGAAGTCGCTGCGTTAACCACTGCGCCACCGGGTCCACGCGTCGCCTTTGCGTCCGGGGCGTCCTCATCCCGTCGGCCGCTTCGGTTGCCTACCGGCCGCTGGTCCTTCCTCTCACATTCTCGCCGCCTCCGCATCTCCGAGCCCCACCGGAGCGTCCTGATAGTTCTGCTCGCCTCGCCGGTTGTCGGCTGCCACGCGGGTCTTGCACGCTCGTCGGGTTCCTTCTCCGTCTAGCCCTCCGGATCGCGTCGCTCCTTCACTCGCCTCGCACCGCGCCGCGCTTGCCCTCTCGCTATCTGCGCTCTTTGGCTGCAGTGCTCTGACGGTGCTCTGTTGGCCCCGTGGGGTGCTAGTCCGGTCGCCCCGCGGGTTTGTTCCTCGGAGGTCGGCGTTCGACGGAGTGCACAGGAGAGTCCGCCGATTTGCACCATGTTGGAGACTCGGTCGCCGCCCCAGGAGTTGGCCGTGAAAAAGAAGGGACCCAGGGCGGAATCGAACCGTCAAAGTCGTACCTTAAGAGAGAGCCGTTAGAATGCGAAGTCGCTGCGTTAACCACTGCGCCACCGGGTCCACGCGTCGCCTTTGCGTCCGGGGCGTCCTCATCCCGTCGGCCGCTTCGGTTGCCTGCCGGCCGCCTCCTCTCCGCCTCCCCAATACCCCCATGCAAAAACGAACGTCATTTTCGGATGGTCCATGCAGAAAAACCTTCCTGCAACCAACCTGACAGTACTCCGCCGTCTTACCAGTATGCGCATGAATACATACTGCTTGCTATAGCATGGAAGCAGGAGGCAAGCTGGGGAACTTTATGAGGCCCTAACTTTTGTCGAAGCCAACCGATTGCGCTGAGACTTTCCGCTTTTACATAAATTTTGAATACCTATGGAATGATACCAAACTTCACAGTGCAGCTTAATATTTTTTGTTACGTGCGTACACAGGAACAACCGCTTCGATGATGACGATAATGAGGGAGGGGAGTCAAGGGTCTAATTACTCCACGCACCCTCGCAAGAACGGATCTTGTTTTTCAGCGTCGCAGAAAACCTTCGATCTGTCTGAAGGATTCGGCGTGCCAGTTCTAAGCAACACGTGGCACAATTGTTCGCTGATTGTGGCACCACGTTGTTCGCCAGTCTGGCACGTCCGTTTCTCGACATGGCGCGTAAGAGCCGCGTGGGGGGAGGAAGGGGGAAGACGAAGTCAGTGAAACTAAGACAAATGACGCACGCTTGACGCTTTGATCTACCTCTTCCACAATGCGGGCTAGTACGCTGAAGCAAAAGAGGCCGGAACTCTCCGTCAGCAGCCAATTCGAACAACAACTTCGACGTCGTCGTCGTGCTGTGAAACTTATCAACTGCTTGAACAGTCAGTCCCTCGACCGGATCCGCTCCTACGTGGATAAAGTGCACGCAGTGGCAGTTTTTGGGGGTGGTAGCGGGGGACGGCGACCTCCCTCTCGCCGTGCCATAAGCACAGCACGAATAGGAAATTTTTTTTAAATTTCCCTGGTGCTACCCCCCCCCCCTCCTTCGACCCCCTTGGACAAGCCTGAAAAACCGCCATTGAGTGCGCGTCTGTACAAACGTCTGGCGCGAAGTCGTCGTTCCACCATTCAAGAAGGCCCTTCTTGTGGGACACGAAGACGACGTCTACCGGGAAAATATGGCGTGCATCGCAGTCTCGGTCGCGGCAAACCCAAGCCGGTTTGCCGCGGGACGATCGCGAAAACTTTTTGTCGCCGGACAGAAACAACGCTTTAGTGTATAAGGATAATTCGGATATGCGTGCGCAACGTTCAGAATTCGATGAAACTCTCTGCTTCTTTTCTTCATCCTACGAGTGGGCCTCAGAAGCTGAAGCTGTTTTGTCGCGTTCTGCTGCCAAGCTGCATAAGTGACATGATGTTTACTACTGTCAGGTTCTTCAGCGAAATGGCAAGTCCTTACTGTTCGTGGCGACCGACTTCGCAGTGTGAGACACTATCACCTGTTATCAAGTGTCACACTTCGTACGAGCATACCCTAGCCGGTAAACATAGCTGGACACATATGTTAGTCGAAATTACGGTCATTGTTCTCGAGAAATGTGACGTCCGTTCTCCGCCCGACAGTACGGTGACGTCCGCCAATACATTTTTTCTAAGAATGACCCCGCATGCCCTAAACCCCTTTGCACAGTGTCGTAAAATACGAAACAGGTGTCTGCTTGGCCCACCTCGGATTGGGCAGAACGACTCACTATCATAAGGTTGCGCTAATAGCTGAGGGGTCAATAGGTGGTGTTTTGCTGTGCGTTCCCACTCCGTTTTCCTACGCTTTTTAGCATATCTCTTGCAACAGGCTACTGCATTTATACGATCAAAGACTTTATCAAAGACGCGTCGCTCGTTGCAGTCTACCTGCAAGTGCTCACGTGTTTCTGCTTCGTGAACACCGCAGTTTTCATCGTGACTGTGCCGTTCGTGTGTCGGAACCCCCTTGTGCAGGCAAGTATTTCCGAAGACGAGTATGTCGAGACATTTTGGATATCATTCCTTCTGCGTTTACCACGTACGTTCTGAAGGGAGGTTCAGCAGTGCCAATTTTCGAATTGGGAAACCGATATTTTCATTAGCAAGTCAGGCAAAAAAAACTGCATACCGCACGCAAAAGTAAAATTCGCTTTTCACGTGCGCCACTGTGAATGTTTGATGGAACTTGCGACGGATATCGTCAGTATCTGCGTTCGCGGCCCCAAGAGCGAGCCATTTTACCGAGTGCTAAGTATCTGAAGTCTGAATTCAAGTGATTTATTCTGAACTGAAAAGCCTCCTGGATTCTTTAAAAGAAAATATGAAATCAAGCAGACCTCCAGCTTTTTATGTCACGACACCGTTCGTCGTCTATGTCATACCCGTCGTTTATGCTTACGTTGGCTTCGATTTAATTTGCCATGAACACCATGGAAGCGACGACGATGCTGCTTTCGTTCATTCCGGTCTTCAACCCCGTCTAAACGATTTTCTTCGCGAAAGCGTACCGCCACGCTCTGCTGCGTTGCTTAGGACTTGTGCTGCCGATTAAGCGTCCTTCGGCTGTGCACCCAGCGCGCACATCGGTCGGCGACCTGTCGGTTGCTTGTCGATCTTCTGATTCTTCTGGTAATGTATCGCGTTAATAGTATACAGCCAACGCGCTGTAAAGAAGGGTACGTTACCGAGAAATACCTCCAAGGTCAGATGGATCTATCCGCCTATTAAACACGGGCCCAGGGACCGTTGACTGGTTCCCCGATTTAGAACAACGACTGTCAACGTCAGACAAGATGCAGCAATAGCGTGAATGCAGTGGAAGCGTGGTTTGTTCGGTTGGACACTGCGGTCCAGGCTACACTGACTAGCAATGAGCCAAGGAAGCGGTCCAGGTACGCGTCCCTGGACCAAAAGACAGTTTACAAGGGAGTTTCGTCGTACTCCTTCTGGTGAGAAATTCAATGATTGAACGGTTGGGCACTGTGTCCCGGACTCACCTCTCTGTGCTGACTCAACAACGACCTTGTCTGCCAAACACGTCCCTGCAAGACTCAGTGGTGCCGCGTCCGACACTTAAGTCCCAGAGGAATAACTCGTAAGCTAATACCGCAATGCGAGTAGCTGGAGTGGCCAAGGGCTCTTACCGGTAAGAGTTTTATTCGGTAGGACTCTGCGGTCCAACAAGCACGATAAAGCACAGGCGCGCGAACGAAACTGAGAATACACACCAGGATTGCTGGTGGGACCGGTCCGAGAGTGCTGGAGCGGCCAGCTTATATACACGAATAGCGGAACGATCGAGATCACTTGGGCGGCGCTAGACCACGCCCAGGGCATTGCATGCCATGTCTGCTTTCATGCTCTCTCGCTTGTCGATCACTGATCACCATACTCGCGACGGAGATCAACACCCGCTTCCGGCGGTCGGCTAGCGGAGTCTCGCGTTCCACAGCGGATTTCTCATGCGAAGGAATCTGCAAACGAAAACACAGACATCAAGAATCTGCTTTCAACACTTTAGCATGACCCAATACTTACGACACCTTAGCGACGACAACCTAGGGCCTGGTCACCTTTGATGGCCCTAGGTGTACTTTGGCTAAGCCTCATTAGGCTCTGTTTCCGGATAGGCTGTGGTTGGAACGTATATGCAAAACAAAGGTCCAATCATGGTAGTATGGGGCTCCAGTGAAGTTGTTCTGGTTGGAGACTGCGCTCCTCATTTACCATGATTCTCGCATTGACAAAATGTCTGAAGTTGACGACTTTGGCGCAACTAGCATCTTTCATTCTACAGTGCGTCTTGGAAATCCGTTTGCGAAATGGTCAGAAACCGACCAACCCATCTACACATAAGCAGACAGCAAGTGGTGGCAAAGAAGGTTCCGTAAACCCATTTACACTGGCAGAGAACCTTCAAGAAACTCGCATTCGTAATCACACCGCTATTGGCTTGCGGAGGATCAATATCCGTCGCTTCCGCGAAAGCTGACGCATCAGCTGGAAGCACGACGATTGCGGTACGACCGATCGACGGCTATTGTGAGCCACTAAGCTTATTAGCCTTCTAATCTTTGATAAATGCACTGCCTAGGTCACAGCGCCAACAGCCAACGTCCATGCCGAAAAGACCGATTGACAGTTGAGCCGAGACCGAAATACCTGTACCGAAAGTACTAGAGGCCTCCGTACGATACATTGCAGGACACAGCGGGAGAGGAGTCACAGACGTCAACGCTATTCGTGGCTACTTACAGACTCGAGTGAGATGTCGAACAGGGGCGCCGATATGAGTCTCCGTACATCTCATGCGATCCTGTAGATCTCGTGCTTCGTACATCATACCGGTAAGGACGCCGAAGAGCATGTTCTAATCAAGTCGTGCTCCGTATTTTAATGAACAACAAACGCAGTATGAACGTAGTGATTGGTTAATCTCCAGTAAAAACTCATAGGGCACGCATAGCCGCTTTACCCTCTGCGCGTAGTGGTCATATCGGTTATATCGAGAGTGCGTCGCGAGACATCTCATAACGACAATTCCGCCGTCGCCATGTCACAATTTCTTTCAATTTCGCACGGGATTAGACCTTTCCTTACTGCTTAGTCTCAGGAATACCAACCACGAGTCTGCAGCCCCTTGTTTAGGATTACGCCTACGCCACCAAAGGGCAAAACTGAATCTTAGTACCTTGATCTCGAATTCGCAAGAACGATCATGCATTGGCGCTCATTTTTCATGCAGCCCAGCCGGCGTGATTCGGTACAGGTCTACCAAGGTAAAACATTCACTTCGATGACGTCCACAAAATTCATGACGTTCTCAAAGTCGGATGCGGCGTCAGGGAACAAGGACGCTCGATCCATGGTACCGGTCATGTACTGCCAGTCGGTCTAAAATTGAATGCTAACATACTACTAGGCCATCAGAAAAAGATTTTAATTTCGTCTTCATCGTCGTTCTCCTCCATTCGTTCGTTGCTACTACGAAGATACTTGGGTAGTTAGTTCTTCGATTGCCTGCAAACCTCTGCCAGCGACGCTAAGCCCGGAAACGTGAACACTAATCGGTTCCATCACACATTAAACGTGGAAATAGTGCACGACAAAGGAACTTACAGAGGAAAGCCGGTTACGTCCGGCCCAAATCGATCACTTGGGTCAATGGGAGGGGAACCACGCAGTAGGACAATAATCTGACCGAGTTTGGGTAGTCCGGCCGGTTCCAGAAGGTTGCTTGGAGCCTGGAACGACAGCCCACGTCATCTTTTCCCTTCGCATTTGCTTTTGTACACTGAAAGTCCAAGACTCACAGTTTCCCCGGTCCATTATCCCGTCTTCCTGCGGCCCAACACAGGTTCATCGCTTGTGAGACATTCCGCGGCTCTCGCTAGCCTTGAGACTAAAGATCGGCACCTGTACCGTATTACGGCCCGTACCGTACCGTACTGCCATCCTGAGAGTACGGCTGTACGGTACGGGTAGGTACGGCCAGTACGGCTGTACGGTACGGCACCGGTGTCAGTACTGCAGCCATACTGAAAGCCGTATAATTGGCACAAAAATTATCGAAGTGATTACTATTTCTATAGATACTAGCGTCCCACGGGCCGTCCGCTCCGCGAACGGCCTGACTTTTATCTTAATTTTAATTAACTTTAACTTGTTTTTTACTATTCTTGGTGATCGGTCACAATATATAACGGCTCAACTTAGACTTAGCTAAGTTTAGCTTAATCTGATCCGGCGACCTGGCAGTTCACCGGTGGTTTCAGCCTGGAGCTGTCGTCGGGTTCGCGTGCATTGTCTACTCTACGTATGGGATCCGTGGTAAAAAGTCATCGTACAACGCGTTCGGCGTTCTCTGTTGCTTCCATTCGGTCGGGCACTGGAGTGCTAGCGATTTATACGCTGTCGAATGACGAACGGTTTGGTTCGTCAAAGGGCATGACTTACCTATTAGAAACTGTAGTTTTAGGGCCCATGGGCTGCGCGATAGCCGTCTTGATCAAGAAGCTACTGCCGTCATATACCTGTTCTACGTCCCGACGATGTGTGCCCAAGTCTTCAACGGGCTGAACAGGCTAGGCGACGTGCACATGCCGTCGGCTTACAGAGTGATGTTCTCCATTCTCGGCGCGATGAAGCTCGTCGCGTTTGGGCTAGTGATATGCGACGGCCACAACCTCGCGTATCACATAAGTACGACCGTGAAGCGTGGGAGACTGAACTCCTGTCATTTGTCCTATTTACACGGCCACGCTAGCAGACTGGAGTGTAAAGCGACTCGTCTCTAAGGTCCCCAAAAAGGCCATAACAAGCGACTGGCACTTTAGGTTTAGTCAACAACCTCAACCTCAAGCCTACAGCTATTGACTGCTATTATTCTGCAAATTCAAGCCAGTTTTGATAGAAAGCTAAACTTATTTTGCTACTTCTTTCTTTTTTTCTGTCGAGAAAGGCTTCGCTTTTTCTTTTTTCCGGAACTACACAATATCGGCCTTACGTAACGATAAACGGGTGGAGACTCACATTGTGCAACAATGTATCACTTCAAAAAGGTTCACTAGGATCAGGCTCGTCGGGGTATAGTTTAGGGATCGGCACCCGTTACGTAATTACGGACCGTAACGAAACCCGTAACCGTAGTCACGGCTACGGCTTTACGGCAGGAGGATGGTACCTTTTACGGCACTGTTATTACGGCCGTAACTAAGGCACATTACGGCGGGGCTTTCCTCAACATTTTAGCCGTAATTGAGGCTATGTTCAGCGTTTATCGATACCATGCAGTTTGGTTGCAATCATTGAACGTGTAATGCATAATATGCTTTATTTAATGATTCGTTAAACATTTATTCATTACTGAAAGCTTGTATGCGAAGTTTTTTCACCTTTATCGTGCTGGTTTCAGGCCGTTATTATGGGTTTCTAAGCACAATACGGGTTTCATTGCGGCCGTAATTACGGCAATTACTGGTTGTACGGAACGGGTGGGACCGCATTACGGCTTTACGGCACGGGGTGGGGTACACCGATCCCCAGTATAGTTGATCCAGCCACGGTAAAGTGAATGTGTTATCGTTTACGCTTATTTATTACGCTTCGACTACGGAATATAAAGAACTAATCATGCTGATGCGGCACGTAAATGGGTGTAGAAGGTCGATACGAGAAAGGAGAGAAAATAACCAATACTAAGAAAAACACAGCTTCGTAGGTCGAACATTGAAGAGAAGACGCAAGGAACACCAAGGAAATGCAGGGAGTATTGGTGAAGAAGCAATGTTCGTGAACAAGGATATTGTGACGGAGGGACGGTGAAACAAAGCGAATGCTTAGATGCTGCAGATGAACACTGCCAGCGTCTTCGCTTGTTGACGGCGGGGTCGAATTGCGGCAGGACCGACAGGCCGCTGGTGCTTGTCTGTGTCGGTCCTTCATCAAGTTCCGCACCCTAAACTGATAGTTGCGCTGTGGAACCAACATCTAAGCCATTTCGCGCGACTATTTTATCCTCGTCCAATGGAAGACTTCCATGGTCGACTTTATGCCCTCAAAATGCTATTTTGGCCATACGTGCAGTTATTGCGTCCTGTGCCGTTTTACATTTTCCGCGAATACGGTACGGAGAAGGGGCAAACCGTATACTTAGACGCGCGTACCGTACCGTAGTGGGTACCGTAAAACACAGTACGCAGTACGGTACGGCGCAGGTCAAGTTCTCGTGCCGTTCCGTACTGGCGCAGTACGGAGTACGGCACGACATCATTCTCTGGCAAAAATGCACTAGTTCTGGCCGTAGTACTGGTTCTATTTGGGCCGTGACGTACTCTACGGCACGGACGGTACGGGGTTGTCAGTATGGTACGGATGGTGTCACGTCTAAGGCTTGCAAACGGCCCATGTGCGCTTCGGGCTAGCACGGACCGGAAAACGACACTAAGCGGAAATTGATGCTGTTCGTGCTCTATAGTGTAAAACGGCACGGAAAACGACCGTTTTGCGTCCGTGCCATTTTCCACTCCGTGTCTCACGGAACGGCACTCGGCACGGAGGGGCCAGCACTGAACGGATGTTGGCACGTGGAAGGTAAGCACCAGACTGAAGTCGTGGTGGGTGATGTACGCGCATAGTCTATAGCGTTCGTTTGGCCTTTGTTCATTGGGCCCTTATACAATTTAAACCGTAACCAGGAGAGCTGCCCGAACGGGCAAAATGCACTTGTACAATACATAACTGTTGTACATTCTGTAGTTCTCGCTCTACAGGAGACATAGCCGCGCAACCTGTATGTCTTGCGGCTGCGCTTGTTGAAGTGGGGCCGTTCGGGCCTACCGGCTGACCCAAGGACTGGCTTTTCGAAGTAGCCGTGGAATTCCTGCGTCTGATCCGGCTTGACTTTGAGCTTGCGGAATTGGGCGATGTTATCCTTGTGGTCGTTCGGCAGGTCCGAGTTTACATCAACCCGGCAGTTGATGACCTGCCAGCGAGGAAGATGTACAGGTATTGCAGCAGTGCGACACTCCCTCGCTAGGCACGGTATTACGGCATGGTTGTTCATGATGAGGCTGTTCGGATTGCAGCAGCATCGGATCTTGTCCTTGCGATGTAGCCCACGATGCGGAACGGGCCGGTATAGCTGGACCCCGCACGCATTTTGCAGTCCTGGCGCAGTGACTCCTGGTACACGTCAGGAGGTAGGGTGTAGTCGCAACCGGGTTTAGCCCGGATGTAGATCACTACTTCGACCAGTGTGTTGTTTTTGGTTAGCTAAAATAAACCTTTGCGTCTTTCCAACAACTGTCGCTAGCCGCTACGCATGCAAGGTCAGCGAGACTACGGCTCCCAAACAATCCGGACTCGGACCTGCCCGCCAGTCTCAGTGCTTCGGACGCGGACCAGGTGTGAATACTCATAACAAAAAGTGATCATTAATTAAAAAAGCGCGCGAGCCAGTTTATCCGCCGCCGACGTTTTCGGCGCAACTTTCATGTTTTGATAAGTTTCGACGGAGTGTCACAATGCCCGTGAACATTGATAACTGTTTTGAGCAGGGGCATAGTGGCACCAAAAGTTTAGAAGGCACAAACAAAGATAACCGGTATACCGATACCGGGACCCACCCACCCGGAAACGGAGAAAAGTTCTTAGCGAACAAGTATTTAATGTACGAAATAAATCGCCTTTGTTGCGGATAAATTTACACCTTAAAGTTGAAATGGATTCGGTACTAGGCGATGACCGGTACCGGTACTTGAACACCCGCTTTCCGGTACCGGTATCCCGCAGCCCTGGCCTAAAAAACCTGCCTAAAACGATTCAGATCAAAACTGGATGTCACCAAGTTTCGGCAATTGTCAGGCCCAGGTGCAAAACTTGGTGTCCGCGGGGGGGGGGGTATTTGATCCGCAAATCTGAGCATTATGCCCCACGAAACGTGGCGGTCACTGCTTAGTTCTCGTCGTTTTTCCAGCCGCTCCTCATACGTTAACAAGAACCTCTTCAATGCACTTTGTTCGGATTCGTCAAGCCAATAACAGGCGGCGTTCGCAGCATAAGCGAGGTAGTCATGCGTTGACGACGACAACAACGACGTTCTCAAGCGACGCACCTCTCGCTTTTGGCTAAGGTACGTGCCCCATCATATTATATTGAGCGGGGTGCAGTTTCTTCTGAAGACCTAGGCCTGGATCTTCGAGGCCGGCATCCACGCGAGGTTGGTCATAACGCCCGAAACGCTGGTTCATAAGGGCGGGATGCGTCCAGGAATCAGAAGTTGTTTGTCGTCGAAGCCCTTTTACATTTATTATCATTTTCACGATTACCTAGTCTCTCTGAGTGCGGAAAATATGAACTTTTGAACTACCGCATTATGCCCCGTACCGTGCCTTACTACGATACGACAGTACGGAATAGGGAAGGTCAGTACGGTACGGGGTGAGTCAGTACGGCACGGCGTACGGTACGGGTACCGTGTGCCGATCTTTAATCTGAATTAGTGTTCGGCACGGGCCGTTCGGAACGGTACCGTTCCCCTTTTTCACGGGCACGGGGGAGCGGCACGGGGGGGGGGGGGGTCATGGAACGGGTGGACCCGTTTTTTAACCGTTTTTTACCTCAAAATTACGAATAATCCTAAGGGGGACTCTTTGGTGAAGAAAAAATTTCCAAAAGTATGCATATTTCGTACAAATTGGCTTTTTGGCTTAAAATGGCCAAAAATGGCCATTTTGGCCAAAAATATGGCTTTTTCGGCGTATTTTTGGGTTGCAGAACGGGCACGGGTAACGGGGAGCGGCACGGGGGGGGTCTTACCGAGCACTAGTCTGAATACCCGATTCGCAAACGCTGTTTTAAGGCACTTCCTTGTTCTGGGGCCGGCTCACTCAGTAGCATGCTTCTGCATGCAGTACTGCTTGGTATGAATGATGTGGTACCGGTTGGTGCTGCATGCATGCAACATATATTTTCTCAGTAATTTCAGTTACGCACCTGTAGTGGTTCAGTCCCTAAAGTCCTATCGCTAGGTGTACTAGAGCAAATTTTCACTAAGTGCGTTCCGGGAGTGTTTGTCGAGGACTCCATATCAATTAAACTCCTGCGTTTCCATGCAATAAGGGCAAGGTAGCATATCTGTGAGAAATCCCTACACTGTATCTCTGTAAACTAAAGCGCTTCTTGAGGCAACCACTACAGGTGGGTAACTGAAATTATTCCCCAGGGAACACCAGGTTCCCCAGAAATCCGAAATTATTTGACAAACTCGCAAAGTGACATTTCCAAGCGACGTTTTAAACATACAGGTCATTCATGTGCAGTGGCGTAGCTACGACCCCCCGGGAGGGGGCGGCAGCACCCAAGGGAGACCCTTACCTATTTTTTCGGCGCCGGCCGAAGGCCGGCGCCGAAAAAATGCCTTGGTCCCCTCTTTGGTAGTTTTTCGAAGTCTCCCATTCTTGGCTCATAGCGGTTTTTAACATTGCTTTTAGCGTGTTTAAACCCGAATTAGCCCGCCGCAGGCGCCGTCAACCTCTCCCCCCCCCCCCCCCCCCCCCCCC